>OZ020604.1:68874987-68949494 GCA_963971545.1 Philophylla caesio | reverse complement strand
CTACCATTAAAAAACTGTTGTCGTTTTTTCAAAAAAAATCTTCCATAAACTGGCCTTGAGCTCAATAAAAATTGTAAAATTAACATTTACTAGGCCAACAGAAAAATAAACAAATATTTATATGCAAGGATGAGCACGCCTTAAATGCATTCTAATATAAAGTAAATTACTTGAATACAGAACTTGCAAATAAAACACAAACAACAACCACACAAACAAGTTAAATAGCGGCAGATCAGTTGCTCTTGTTTGTAGTTGGTTTGTTTAAGGAAGATGAAATAAACACAACAGCCAACTCGGCTAGCGTAGCACAATAGGTAGCGTATTGGCTCTGCAACTCCGAGCTCCCGGGTTCAAAGCCTGAGAGAAGTGGTTATGAAAATTAAATTAAAAATAATTTAATTTAATAATCAAAAAGAAGTCTGATGAGGAAACGTGGTGATTTCCGAAATAGTACTATTACTTCAACCATTAAAAACTGTTGTTGTTTTTTCACAAACAAATCTTCCATAAACTGGCCTTGAGCTCAATAAAATTATAAAAAATATTAACATTTTACTAGGCCAACAGAAAAATGAACAAACATTGTATACAAGGATGAGCACGCCTTAAAAATGCATAAAAATAAAGAATTTGCAAAATAAAAACACAAACAACAACCACACAAACAAGTTAAATAGCGGCAGATCAGTTGCTCTTGTTTGTAGTTGGTTTGTTTAAGGAAGATGAAATAAACACAACAGCCAACTCGGCTAGCGTAGCACAATAGGTAGCGTATTGGCTCTGCAACTCCGAGCTCCCGGGTTCAAAGCCTGAGAGAAGTGGTTATGAAAATTAAATTAAAAATAATTTAATTTAATAATCAAAAAGAAGTCTGATGAGGAAATGTGGTGATTTCCGAAATAGTACTATAACTTCAACCATTAAAAACTGTTGTTGTTTTTTCACAAACAAATCTTCCATAAACTGGCCTTGAGCTCAATAAAATTATAAAAAATATTAACATTTTACTAGGCCAACAGAAAAATGAACAAACATTGTATACACGGATGAGCACGCCTTAAAAATGCATAAAAATAAAGAATTTGCAAAATAAAAACACAAACAACAACCACACAAACAAGTTAAATAGCGGCAGATCAGTTGCTCTTGTTTGTAGTTGGTTTGTTTAAGGAAGATGAAATAAACACAACAGCCAACTCGGCTAGCGTAGCACAATAGGTAGCATATTGGCTCTGCAACTCCGAGCTCCCGGGTTCAAAGCCTGAGAGAAGTGGTTATGAAAATTAAATTAAAAATAATTTAATTTAATAATCAAAAAGAAGTCTGATGAGGAAATGTGGTGATTTCCGAAATAGTACTATAACTTCAACCATTAAAAACTGTTGTTGTTTTTTCACAAACAAATCTTCCATAAACTGGCCTTGAGCTCAATAAAATTATAAAAAATATTAACATTTTACTAGGCCAACAGAAAAATGAACAAACATTGTATACAAGGATGAGCACGCCTTAAAAATGCATAAAAATAAAGAATTTGCAAAATAAAAACACAAACAACAACCACACAAACAAGTTAAATAGCGGCAGATCAGTTGCTCTTGTTTGTAGTTGGTTTGTTTAAGGAAGACGAAATAAACACAACAGCCAACTCGGCTAGCGTAGCACAATAGGTAGCGTATTGGCTCTGCAACTCCGAGCTCCCGGGTTCAAAGCCTGAGAGAAGTGGTTATGAAAATTAAATTAAAAATAATTTAATTTAATAATCAAAAAGAAGTCTGATGAGGAAATGTGGTGATTTCCGAAATAGTACTATAACTTCAACCATTAAAAACTGTAGTTGTTTTTTTCACAAACAAATCTTCCATAAACTGGCCTTGAGCTCAATAAAATTATAAAAAATATTAACATTTTACTAGGCCAACAGAAAAATGAACAAACATTGTATACAAGGATGAGCACGCCTTAAAAATGCATAAAAATAAAGAATTTGCAAAATAAAAACACAAACAACAACCACACAAACAAGTTAAATAGCGGCAGATCAGTTGCTCTTGTTTGTAGTTGGTTTGTTTAAGGAAGATGAAATAAACACAACAGCCAACTCGGCTAGCGTAGCACAATAGGTAGCGTATTGGCTCTGCAACTCCGAGCTCCCGGGTTCAAAGCCTGAGAGAAGTGGTTATGAAAATTAAATTAAAAATAATTTAATTTAATAATCAAAAAGAAGTCTGATGAGGAAATGTGGTGATTTCCGAAATAGTACTATAACTTCAACCATTAAAAACTGTAGTTGTTTTTTTCACAAACAAATCTTCCATAAACTGGCCTTGAGCTCAATAAAATTATAAAAAATATTAACATTTTACTAGGCCAACAGAAAAATGAACAAACATTGTATACAAGGATGAGCACGCCTTAAAAATGCATAAAAATAAAGAATTTGCAAAATAAAAACACAAACAACAACCACACAAACAAGTTAAATAGCGGCAGATCAGTTGCTCTTGTTTGTAGTTGGTTTGTTTAAGGAAGATGAAATAAACACAACAGCCAACTCGGCTAGCGTAGCACAATAGGTAGCGTATTGGCTCTGCAACTCCGAGCTTCCGGGTTCAAAGCCTGAGAGAAGTGGTTATGAAAATTAAATTAAAAATAATTTAATTTAAAAATCAAAAAGAAGTCTGATGAGGAAATGTGGTGATTTCCGAAATAGTACTATAACTTCAACCATTAAAAACTGTTGTTGTTTTTTCACAAACAAATCTTCCATAAACTGGCCTTGAGCTCAATAAAATTATAAAAAATATTAACATTTTACTAGGCCAACAGAAAAATGAACAAACATTGTATACACGGATGAGCACGCCTTAAAAATGCATAAATATAAAGAATTTGCAAAATAAAAACACAAACAACAACCACACAAACAAGTTAAATAGCGGCAGATCAGTTGCTCTTGTTTGTAGTTGGTTTGTTTAAGGAAGATGAAATAAACACAACAGCCAACTCGGCTAGCGTAGCACAATAGGTAGCATATTGGCTCTGCAACTCCGAGCTCCCGGGTTCAAAGCCTGAGAGAAGTGGTTATGAAAATTAAATTAAAAATAATTTAATTTAATAATCAAAAAGAAGT
Organism: Philophylla caesio; assembly: GCA_963971545.1. NCBI lineage: Eukaryota > Metazoa > Arthropoda > Insecta > Diptera > Tephritidae > Philophylla > Philophylla caesio. Next base: position 68,946,358 of record OZ020604.1, on the reverse strand, counting down.
CTGATGAGGAAATGTGGTGATTTCCGAAATAGTACTATAACTTCAACCATTAAAAACTGTTGTTGTTTTTTCACAAACAAATCTTCCTTAAACTGGCCTTGAGCTCAATAAAATTATAAAAAATATTAACATTTTACTAGGCCAACAGAAAAATGAACAAACATTGTATACAAGGACGAGCACGCCTTAAAAATGCATAAAAATAAAGAATTTGCAAAATAAAAACACAAACAACAACCACACAAACAAGTTAAATAGCGGCAGATCAGTTGCTCTTGTTTGTAGTTGGTTTGTTTAAGGAAGATGAAATAAACACAACAGCCAACTCGGCTAGCGTAGCACAATAGGTAGCGTATTGGCTCTGCAACTCCGAGCTCCCGGGTTCAAAGCCTGAGAGAAGTGGTTATGAAAATTAAATTAAAAATAATTTAATTTAATAATCAAAAAGAAGTCTGATGAGGAAATGTGGTGATTTCCGAAATAGTACTATAACTTCAACCATTAAAAACTGTTGTTGTTTTTTCACAAACAAATCTTCCATAAACTGGCCTTGAGCTCAAAAAAATTATAAAAAATATTAACATTTTACTAGGCCAACAGAAAAATGAACAAACATTGTATACAAGGATGAGCACGCCTTAAAAATGCATAAAAATAAAGAATTTGCAAAATAAAAACACAAACAACAACCACACAAACAAGTTAAATAGCGGCAGATCAGTTGCTCTTGTTTGTAGTTGGTTTGTTTAAGGAAGATCAAATAAACACAACAGCCAACTCGGCTAGCGTAGCACAATAGGTAGCGTATTGGCTCTGCAACTCCGAGCTCCCGGGTTAAAAGCCTGAAAGAAGTGGTTATGAAAATTAAATTAAAAATAATTTAATTTAATAATCAAAAAGAAGTCTGTTGAGGAAATGTGGTGATTTCCGAAATAGTACTATAACTTCAACCATTAAAAACTGTTGTTGTTTTTTCACAAACAAATCTTCCATAAACTGGCCTTGAGCTCAATAAAATTATAAAAAATATTAACATTTTGCTAGGCCAACAGAAAAATGAACAAACATTGTATACAAGGATGAGGACGCCTTAAAAATGCATAAAAATAAAGAATTTGCAAAATAAAAACACAAACAACAACCACACAAACAAGTTAAATAGCGGCAGATCAGTTGCTCTTGTTTGTAGTTGGTTTGTTAAAGGAAGATGAAATAAACACAACAGCCAACTCGGCTAGCGTAGCACAATAGGTAGCGTATTGGCTCTGCAACTCCGAGCTCCCGGGTTCAAAGCCTGAGAGAAGTGGTTATGAAAATTAAATTAAAAATAATTTAATTTAATAATCAAAAAGAAGTCTGATGAGGAAATGTGGTGATTTCCGAAATAGTACTATAACTTCAACCATTAAAAACTGTTGTTGTTTTTTCACAAACAAATCTTCCATAAACTGGCCTTGAGCTCAATAAAATTATAAAAAATATTAACATTTTACAAGGCCAACAGAAAAATGAACAAACATTGTATACAAGGATGAGCACGCCTTAAAAATGCATAAAAATAAAGAATTTGCAAAATAAAAACACGAACAACAACCACTCAAACAAGTTAAATAGCGGCAGATCAGTTGCTCTTGTTTGTAGTTGGTTTGTTTAAGGAAGATGAAATAAACACAACAGCCAACTCGGCTAGCGTAGCACAATAGGTAGCGTATTGGCTCTGCAACTCCGAGCTCCCGGGTTCAAAGCCTGAGAGAAGTGGTTATGAAAATTAAATTAAAAATAATTTAATTTAATAATCAAAAAGAAGTCTGATGAGGAAATGTGGTGATTTCCGAAATAGTACTATAACTTCAACCATTAAAAACTGTTGTTGTTTTTTCACAAACAAATCTTCCATAAACTGGCCTTGAGCTCAATAAAATTATAAAAAATATTAACATTTTACTAGGCCAACAGAAAAATGAACAAACATTGTAGAGATTAATATTAAAAATACGGTGCTTAACGTAAGCATACATTCCACCATCTTAAGTAATTCCACAAACTGAACTACTTACGTACTGGTTTTTGCCGAGGTCAACAAAGCACGCGAGCTTTCCCTTTATCTTGCTAACTGGCGCCAATTTTTTAACTTGCTCTTTCCAACGTAGAGAAGGTCTTTCTTTTCCTCTGCTACCACCAGCGGGTACCGCGTGAAAAAGCTTCAGAGCTGGAGCTATTTCATCCATTCGAACGCTGGTTCTTAATCTGATGGACTATGTCTACGTCGTTGTAAAGCTGGTACAGCTCATCGTTCCATCATTCGCGGTATTCGCCGTCGCAAAGACGCAAAGGTCCATAAATATTTCGGAGAATCTTTCTCTCGAACACACCAAAAGCCATCTCATCTGATGTTGTCATCGTCCATGTTCTGCGCCGTTGGATTTCAAGACTGACGATGTTATTGGTGTTCATGCTGGTTCCTAAGTAAACGAAGTACTCTACTTTTTCAAAGTTATAACTGTCAACAGTGATGTGAATTTCTAGCCGTGAATGTGCTGACTGTCTATTTGATGACAGGATGTATGCGGATATACCAAATTCAGGTATTGCGGCATATAAGCAACTTCTTCTCGTGCTGTCGAAGGCAAACTCACAAAGGTAATCAAAATGCTGAATAGTGACGAGGGTAAACGAGCTATTGCGAAGAACTAAATAAAAACAGACTATTTCGCAGACCGCACCTATTTGATTTGAATTTTATCTTAAATTTAATAATGTGGATAAAAGGAGAACTTGACTCTTTGTGGTTTATAAGTAATTTCGTCCTTGCAGTCAAATTAATTATGCGCGAAGTGTACAGGCACGACATTCCTTGGGACGAGCCGTTGCCGACTAACATCAATGAAGCATTAGAGAAGTGGCGAAGCAATCGCATTGATTTCGGATCAAGTCATGTGACCAAGCATTTCTGCATCAACCGCAACAGTACTGGCCTAACGATAACGATGTTAATTGTTAACTGTAATATATTAAATTTTCCTTGTTTAACAAAACTGATAATAGTAGCAGCTGGATATTGCGTTTAATGGACTCGTGACGTCTACGTGTACAGATAGACAGTCGACATGGGTTGACTGCACCAAAATCCCAAGAAGCTTTTGTTCCACCTGGTTTTACAAGAACTTCAGCAGATTTTGAATGGTCAAATATCCACCGCAATAGTATGTTGCTCTCCTCATACATATACGAAAAAGGTGTGTTCCGCGTGAATGACCGAATTGACGCCTCAATCTGGCTCCATATAAATTCTATCATAGTGACGCCACAGCACTACTTCGCGAAACTTATTGTGATGCACTATCATAAAGTTATGGGGCACCAGAGCACTGAGAACTTTACTACGCAGAGTAATTATGCGCTGTTTGGAGTGGCACTTGCGAAAGGTCAAGCCTGAAGTGTCTCAAATTGAGGGGCTCACCCCGTAAAAGGCCATTTTATTACACAGGGCTAGATTATTTAGGCCCAATAGAACTGAGAGAAACCTTTTCCTCAGTGCATGATAAAGATTTCAAAGCTGTAGTTAAAAGTACATAACTTTTAAGTTATGGCTTTCAAAAAACCCTATATCTATTACCTATGCTTGAATTTCCAACAAAGCGAAGCGAATAATACGCGAATACTGGAGGCCTATTTCCCCACAGCTTGAATTCTCCACAAAGCAATGTATGATACTCATTTTTTGCACACATTCGAATTTACCTAATATGATATTTAAACGCAATAAAAGGTCTGTACTAACGCAACACGGACCCCGTATAAGCTACGGAATTACGATCAAATGTACTGGTTTTCCAGCCATGCGATGTTATGCGAGTTTCTATCGGCATCGAATATTTCTTGCCACGATTTATACAACAAGTTACAGTTCAATGGTCACTGTAGTTGTGTGTAGCAAGTACTGTTTTCCTAATCAGCAAACCCATACAACCCAGCTCTGATAAAAGTCAGATTTATTATCTGAGGGGCGCCTTTCTGCTGGTATCTTGAACTCAATTTGGTGGTGATTTCGACTTTTATGGCTATATTAACTTTGTTCGCGTAACGAGAAAGATATATACATATATATACCAAAACGATCAGAATGAAAAGAGGAATCGATTTCGCCCTGACTGTCTGTCCATCTGTGCACACGATCACTTGAGTAAAAATTGAGGTTTCCTAATGAAACTTGGTATGTAGATTGCTCTTTGGCCAAGGTAGGTTTCCATTTAAAATTGGTGAAATCGAACGATAACCACGCCTACCTCCCATATACATAACGGTATTTTTGAAAAATGCATAAGCTTCGTTATTTTAGTATCTATTGTAGCAAAAAGGTTTAAAATTGATATTTAGAACACTTTTAAACAGCGAAACTGTATTTTTTTGAAATATTGAAAAATGGGCGGTCCACGCTTACTTATGTTGAAATGCCTGTATCTCAATAACAGTATTAGGTGTCGTCACTAAATTTGGTACGCATATTGCCCTTAACATCACTACTTATCATAAAATGTCTGTATCTCAATTACAGTCACTAAATTTGGTACACATATTGTCATTGACATCACTAAACTAATCTATGAACATAAAAAAAATCGTATCAAAACCACGCCCACGGAATTTTTATACTCAGAAAATATTCACGATCACGTGTTTTATATCGGTAATTTTTGACAATACAAAAAATGTTTCATACCTAAGGGAGTACCCATAAAATATATCGCGAGGGTATAAAAAATTCGGTTTCGCCCGAATTTAGCCTTTCTTACTTAATGTATGTTGGAACAATTTTCCGTCATCCCTTGTCAAATCAAAATACCTTTCTTACTTGTTTCTTAGTATATTGTTTGCGATAGAAGATCTTGTGTAGCTCGGCAGTTGTTAATGGTTGCTAGGACCCGTGCCGCGCTTAACACACAATAAGCAATTATAAGCATTGGTGCAAGTTTTAATCAAGAATGATAAATTAGAAGATTGCGACATTTCAACGTCATAGCGTACGTAATATGAGTAAGAAGCAAAATAAAATTATGTTATGGTTATTTTGGCTAAGCGAGAGGGTGGTGCTCTGCGCACAGGAGATCTCGCCGTAATTACCCTTCGTTGGAAAGGTATAAAGCTTTCGGCCGGTAATTGGAACCCCATGCTTTGCCTTTGCATTCCTACTTCAATATTTGTAGCAAAGTTCCCCATTGTAACTACTGGCATAACAACATAACGCCGTGGTGACGAAGGGTCCACTCGATTGGTGAAGGCCTTTACTTAAAAAAATACGCCTCGCACCACTTTAACTTGTATTTTCCCACTTACCTTTTATTCTCTTCTATCCCTTTTAATCAACTTCGCCCTCCCTTAACTAACATAGTAGGTCACAGTGAGTGGTTTCGTTTCTCAGTCTAATTATTTATATTTTTTTGTTGAATGTTTTGTGCGAAATATTCAGCCGTGCATCCAAGAAATTTGTTCAAACGTCCCGTATACGTGCTTTTAACGTTCTTATTATTGCACTTTAACGACACAGATGTTAACACTCGCGGTTGTCGGCACTTTTTCTTATTATCTTTGTGTTTTATAGCGTTTAAAACAATTAACCGAGGATCTTTGACTTTAAACTCCTGCTCTGTTTCACCACCAGATGTATGCATTTATGTATATATTAGGGTTGGGCAAAAAGTATCGTATATCGAATTATCGATATTTTTTCAAGAAAATAATGAATATTTACGTCAATTTTTTTTTATCTCGATACATCGATATTCGATATTTATTTCCAAATATAAAATTAGTATTAAATTCGATATTTTTTAAGATCTCTTAAAGCTCAATTTGATTTGATTTCAACGTAACCATGCGTAATATCCCTCTATAGTTTGTGAACACAAATAAAATCAAAGCAAATAGAGTTTTGGATGAGTTTTCCTCATATCACATCGGTTCTCTCTGAAATTTCTTAAAATAAAAATATTTAACTAAAATTATTTAAATTATTTAAACTTCCTCAGTATAGTCCGGAAGGCTTGCTTCTACTGTTTATTTAGCTGTGCCAGATATTAAAAGCAGGTTAACAGGGGAGCACATCAAATAAAGTGTAATTCAGATGTTTATATCCGAAGAAAACTGGTATGCTGAAAATTTAAAAATGAAACCATTGTATAAAACATTTTGATTCCAATAATTATTTAACTTAGCTTTACTCCCTTATAGTTATTTAAATATGTATTTTAATAATAAATAAAACTGTCAAATATGTATAATTTTTTTCACTGTTGTAATAAAAAAATGGTTTATACATTGCATACATATGTATGTAAAGAGTGAGTTTATTAATAGTCTTTTATGAATGGATTAGTTCAATTACTAAATAAAATGATTAATATACTAGATCGAAAAGGAAAACAAGCTTAATTAAATCGACTTTAAAATGTTGTAATCTCGCGCTCGGTCAACTTCGCAACTTCAACTTCTCGAACGACTGCCCCTGCTACTGCCTCGGTGCGTGCATCTTACTCTTTTTTATGCTAACCGTTCGCTGATGGCAGGGTTGCCTACAATTTTACATTCGGCCATCCGACTCTTCGTCGTCAGCCTCGGACGACATCAACTCTTCATTGGTCAAAACGTATTTCCACAACTTCATTTTATCTGCGCTCGTACTCGTAACATTTGGACCTTCCACTTGGGCAGCTTTTCTAACGTCGTAGCGGCCGTTGCGTTTAACCTTAATTACTTCATATGGGCCAAGAAAGGGGCTTGCTAGCTTTTTGCCGGCGACAAACTGCGTACGCTTCACCGCCACAAGATCACCTTCTTTGTAAAAAGATTCCTCTTTGCGCTTTTTGTCGTACTGCTTTTTATAAACATCTTGCGCTCGTTGTATTTCGAATCTAGCTTCCTCTCGTGTATTTCGCCTTTCGGTGTCAAAGTCGTTTATCATTTCTTGCTCTAGCAATAATAGTAACTTATCGCTGCTTTTGTTTTGAATTTTCACGCCAAACATTAATTCGAACGGCGACTTTTTTGTTGAGCAGTGAATATTGGAGTTTATTGCTTTTTGGACCTGTGGAACAAACTTGTACCACTTCGACGAATCATCAGCAGATAGTTCGAAAATGATGGAGAGAATAGATCGATTGATACGTTCGATTTGGCCGTTACCACGGGCAACACCGGTTGTAGACCAAACATGTTCGACGCTATTTTCTTTCACAAACTCCGGGAACGCATTTGATGTAAACGCAACTCCTCGGTCACTTACTATACGGGAAGGCAAGCCGAATACTTAACTTCTTAATAACTTCCTCGCAACCAGTAGATTTCATCGTGAAAAGCCACACGAACTTTGAGAAGAATTTATATTTCTTTGCTGTTGAATCCATAGGGCCTAAGTGATCGACGTGTCCATTGGGCTACTCCTCGCGGAACGTCTTTTTTCTTGACTGTTTGAGTGAATGCTATGCAGTCTGTTACCAACGTGAACTTATCGCCAAGAAGATAATAAGGAAACTTTTGTACAGCCAGATACGCGGCTTTGACTTCTAATACATAACTATGCTGCTTGGAGTCACTTGGTGACGTTTTCTTACTCCAGAAAAATACAGGATGCAGTTATTGGTCAAATTTTTGCAGCAGCGTTGCGCCATAGCCTTCTTTTGATGCATCTGTATGTAACTCAGTAAGTGCATTTCTGCAGTAATTCTTGAGCACAGGCTCACGACACAGGGCGTCTTTTAATTGCCTTATCGACTCTAGTTCGGCTACCTCGATTTTGAATGACACGTCTTTCTTCAAAAAATTTGTCAAGGGGCGAGCCTCTGATGAACTTTCGGAAGAACCCTGTTAAGCCTAGGAACGACTGAACCGCTTTAATGTTTTCCGGTGTGCAGAAATGTTTGACGGTGTCTGTTTTTTCGCTGCCGGGCCAAATTTGGCCATTCTCTACAGTATGCCCCAGAAAATCGATTTTTCTCTTTAGGAAGTGGCACTTCTTCCAATTAATCTTCAGGTCAAATCTAGCGGCTACTTCTAAGACCAGCTTCAGTTTGTCGATGCACTCCTCATCTGTTTGAGCATAGACGATGATATCGTCCATGTATAGTTGCATTACGTCTTGAACGATTAGCTCTTGGAACACGCAATTAACGAAACGTATGAACGCCAAAGGGAGTTGCAAAAGCCAAAGGGAGCCCGATTGAACTCATATAGTCCCTCTTTCGTGACGAACGCGGTTAATTTTTTGTCTGATTCTTCAATCGGAACATGGAAAACCCCGTTTTTACAAGTCCATAACGCTGAAAACTCTAGCCGCTTGCAGCTTCTCAAGCACGTCGTCGATAAGAGGTACCGAGAAGCAATCATTGAGTACCATACTGTTAAGTTGCCGGAAGTCAGCACAAACTCTAAATGATCCATCCTTTTTCTTAACGGTTACCACTCTACTTGTGAAATTGGATGCCGATTTGCGTACAACGCTGCTCTTCAACAAATTGTCAACTTGCATTTTTATTGCTTCGCTTTCAACGGGTGGGTGGCGGCTGGGTTGCTGACGGAACGGTGTGATGTTCCCATCGGGTACAATCTTAAGCGTTACTGGGTACTCGACATACGACTTAACCGGCTGATACTCGGTAATTAGTGATTGAATCACCGGTTTAAACTGCGATGTGGAGCTTATATCCACCATATTTTCTACCACATGTAAATTTAAACCCACTTTCACCAATTGTGACGCAAAATCTGGAGACAAAGTCGTAGCCTAACAATACATCATGCTCATCGATGCCATCTACATGAACTACGCCTATAAACGCACCTATTGAAATCGTTTTGTTATTACCTAGACCACGCAAAACGGAATTACATTTTTGCATATCTACTTTGCTAAGCATTTTGTAGATACTGTCTTTGACAATTGAAACGTCCGACGCTGTGTCAACCAGGCAACTGACCTCGGCATTATTTAGGTAAATTACTTCAAAACGCCTACAGTCTTTCACAACTTTTACACTTTTTGCGGCTTGGGGACAATTTTTTGAAATATGTCCATTAGCGTTGCACCTAAAACATTTTGTTCCAACCTTACAGTTTTTCCTTAAATGCTCCGCTGAGCCGCAATTAAAGCAGTGATTAATTATCGCACTTTGTATACTTTTTTTGCCGCCTTTGTATGTATTTTTACTTTTATCGTCCCTTTCGTTTATGTGTTCGTACATTTCATGCTTTTCATATAGTACATAATGTATTTGAACTCGCTTTTCATATTTAACCCGTCAACTATATAATGAATTACGGAATCGGTGTCAACACTACCAAGAGCGCCTATTTTCTTCATTCGCAAAACGTATTCGTGAAAAGTCTCCTCTGTACTCTTTTTTCTCTCACAAAGCTTCTTATGCACTTCTGCACTTCCCCATTTCTTCTTAAATTCTTTCTAATGTCTTCTTTAAATCTTCGTATGTACTCACAGTCACGGATTCTAGGAACAATTGGGCCGTCTTTGTCATTTTGCCGCGCGCCTGCACATATTTTTGCTTTTCATTTAGCCCGTACGCTTCTGCGTTATTTTCAAAGTTCGAAAACCAATGTTCAACGGGCATGCTTTGACCATCGAAATCCGACACTACTTTCGCAAAATTTTCGGCTGTAATTTTAGGTTCGTTTTGTCTAATTTCATCGGCTTTAATTTTCACATAAGTAGTTGGATGATTTCTCGGAGTGTTTCATTATTTTCGTCAATCTTAGCTTCCAATTTCTTATCACTTTTTATGTTCTTTACTTCACTTGATAAATCGTCTTTACTTTAGGCCGTGGAGCCGACCACTTTTGTAAGTGCTTGCGACCGTGTATTATAATACTGTTGCTCTTTTTGTGGTATATTTCCTACCGCTTCTGCTCTCCTCATCGCATTGCAAATACACACGCGCTCTTTCAACTTTTTTTTTTTGTTAAGTTTTTGCCTATAACGGACTGGAAATTTCGTTGATCGCACTCCAAATTTTGCTATATTTTATGTGGTTTATCGGTTGAGCCCCCAACTGTAAAGAGTGAGTTTATTAATAGTCTTTAATGAATGGATTAGTTCAATTACTAAATAAAATGATTAATATACTAGATCGAAAAGGAAAACAGGCTTAATTAAATCGACTTTAAAATGTTGTAATCTCGCGCTCGGTCAACTTCGCAACTTCAACTTCTCGAACGACTGCCCCTGCTTCTGCCTCGGTGCGTGCATCTTACTCCTTTTTATGCTAACCGTTCGCTGATGGCAGGGTTGCCTACCATTTTACATGTATGTACATATGTATGTATTATTGTACTATAGCAATTATTTAGTAATAATTTTAATAATAAAATATCAGTTAAAAATAAAAAATATTTACTCAAACTACAATCTATATATAGTAGTATTTATGTATGTATCGTTCCTGCTAATTGCATTACCGGCACATTCTGTTTGTAAAATTAAATACCTACAAATATGTAGGTATGTAGATGTACACATACGAGTATAAACAAATGCATCAATACTTACAAATAAACATGTGTACGGTATACTCAAATTTCAGTGAATGTATCTCGTCCCTATATTCGCATCTCGACCCTATACTAGTATCACGACACAGTCTGGTAAAATCAGCTGATTTCATTCATAAACCAGGAAATAAGTAAATAGAAAAGTTCACAACTTCCGAATTACTTATGTATGTGCGAGTATGTCTACATTAACGTAGAACGAGAGAAAAAAGATCATCTGATTCGCATTTCTTCTTTTTTATTACATTGTCTCGTCACAACAAGCTAAGTGTTAAAAACACATAAAAATGTGTTTATGTTATGAACCAGTAGCTGATATAAACATAAGGGCTGTTCGAAATGTATAAAATTGGGTTCCGAGTTTTGTCCTAGCACTGGAAAGTATTGTATTGGGATCACTTGTTAACATTGAAAACCTAAACGTTAATTTATTCGATTCCGGCAAAAGCTTTGAAATTTCGAAATTTTAATATAAATTACTAACATTTACAGTAAATGCATATGAGTACCTTAGATTTATAAAATGGTTAAACGTTTTTTTATACTCGCCCAATAGCCGAGTGGGACTTTTTAAGCATGTTCTAAAAATATTAAGATATTGCTTCCCATCTTCCTAAGCAATTACTGAATTGCGTTAGTTTTGCGAGTATCGATGTTCGTGTACGTACGAGTCATCTAAAACTCATCTATTACAAATTTATATCTTGTCTATTAAAAGCGGTAGTTGGCTTGGATAGACAGTTTAATTTCATTTCATTACTGAATTTTAAAGAACCTTACTTTTTTATGTAGTCCTCGTATTTAAAAGCCGCTGTTGAGTTTTGTTGACTGATACCTACACGGTATTTTAATTTTTGTTTCTTTAAGTCATTACTACGAGGAAATCTGTGAGTAGTTTTCTCTTTGGTTCGCCAAGATTTCACAAATTATGAGGATGTTCTTTAGCACGCCATTTCCTTTTCATTCGATTCTCTATGAAGACTCAAAAAATTAGACGAAAATAAACGAATTTGTTTAAAAGTTGATAGGTGAGACCTCAGTAGCATCGGTTTTTATTAAAAAAGAAAAAAATACTATGAATAATTTGAGTATTCGTATGGTGACGTAAATATTTACCCCTTGAAGTTCTAAATTTATATGTGATGTATTCCACTTCATTAGTATAAGTACTACTGATGCTGAACCACCCCAATGTACATGTGTACATAAGAGAACTATGTTTCAGCTCTGAGAATGGCCCGATAGTGAGCACTCTGAAAGCTATAACATAAACTTTTTTTTTAATATTTTTTATATATGTATACCCGTACGTGTGCACATAAATACAAACATACATTCATATGAACAGAAACATTTATAGGAATAAATGCATTTACTCAAATGCTGAACGTAAAGTTATTTTCACACTAACACATACAAATGTACATATATACTTATATTAAATAGTTTCCTTTGCTGACCTTTATTTGGCTATATCCTGAAGTTCTTTTATGCCTTTATACATTCATTTTTGATATATATGTATGTATGCTTATCCATGTAAGTGTTTTTATATGGAGCAAGAGTCCTTGCCGTTCTTAATATTTACATACATATAGATTTACATATATAGTACGTATACACAACCATGTGTAAGCAATGTGCATTGAAACATATTCAATGTAACCAGTGATGTTAGACGATAGAAGGATAATAAAATTATGATGAATGTACGCGAAAAGTGAAATCGCAATAACGCTATGTAAGTTAACGGCAGTCCACACATAACGGCTCAAAAGCAATTGTAAACAATAATGCTCTTATCTAAGAATTGCATTGCAAAGCAAGAAATGTAACTTATAAATATTTTCCTCTTCTTATGGAAACTTTTGGTAATAGATACTTTTGGATATTCCTTTGTTCTTCAAAAAGAATTTCATCACTGACTGATGCAATGATCAAGCGTCATTGTGAAATAGTTTTTAAGTAAACAATTGTAAGTAGATAAATAAGACAGGCTTTGGTAAATAAAGTTCAGTTATTGATTTTGACTCAACAAGTCTGCTGTTTGACTTAAACACCCGCAATCTGCGGAGTGTAAAGTAATTTTTTAAAAACACTTTTCCAGTAAGGAAAAGCATAATTGGCGTCCAACGTGGGGCACATGCTAATAAAAAAAAACCGCGAGTGTTAAAGAATATCCTAAATTTAAAGGATTCTTTTCGTGGTGCGTGTGCATAAAGACAGCAGCAGGTAAACAAATAAGAACATCTTTACAATCAACTACTGCCAGCATAAAGACAGCAGCAGGTAAACAACATTAACAACAACGTCTTTACAATCAACTACTGCCAGCATAAAGACAGCAGCAGGTAAACAACATCTTTACAATCAACTACTGCCAGCATAAGGACAGCAGCAGGTAAACAAATAAGAACATCTCTACAATCAACTACTGCCAGCATAAGGACAGCAGCAGGTAAACAAATAAGAACATCTCTACAATCAACTACCGCCAGCATAAAGACAGCAGCAGGCTGTTTAATCCAAAAATCTACCTTAAGGTAATTTATATATGGGAAATACCCCATCTTAGTTAAAATAAACTAAGTTATATTACATAAATTTATATTGTTGTAATAACTGTGGCACAGACCACAATAGTAACAAGTGAACGAAATTAAAAGTAAATAAAAAAAATATAATGGCGAACAGTGACGTGTTAACAGTAGAACTAATCACCAGACTGATAGCTGACAGCAATTTAGGTCTGAAGCAGGAACTTGAGAGACTTAAATCTCAAGTAGAAGTAGGAAGTCGTAGGGCAACTGACTACGAGGCAGAAACAATAAGTGAAAATATAGCGTGCCAGGAGTCCCTAGACGTAATAAAGTCGTTACCAGAGTTTCCCGGTAAATTAAATGCATATGTGAGTTGGAGAGAGGCGGCTCACAACGCCATGAGTTTGTATACTAGGAGGAGTAGGAGATACTTCGCCGCCTTAACTATCCTTAGAAATAAGGTAACGCAGGACGCGAATGACATTTTAACGAATCACGGTACGGTTCTAAATTTTGATGCGATAGTCGCTCGGCTCGACTTCGCGTACTCTGACAAACGTCCCATTCATATAATTGAACAGGAACTTAGCGTTTTGAGGCAGGGTTCGATGTCAGTAATCGAATACTATAACGTTGTCAACAGGAAGTTGACTTTGTTAATAAACAAAACTATTATGACACACAATAGTACATCGGATTTAACCAAAGAGTTAAATAAAAAGAATAGGGATCATGCCCTTAGGATTTTTATAACGGGACTAAACGCGCCGTTGAGAGATATAATATTCTCTCTGAATCCGCAGGATTTACCTGATGCTTTGGCTAAAGCGCAGGAACTTGAGTCAAACAACCAGAGAGCGTTGTTTGCTCAAAATTTCGCTACCGAAAAAATGAAGGCTAAACCGACAAATTATTCAAATAATAACTTGAGGTTTTCCCAAAAAACAAACATACCAAAACCCGAGGCGATGGATATAGATCCATCCATTTCGAGATTTAGGAGAAACGCCAATACTAAATCTCAACAAAACAATGCGCGAATGGCTAGCACTAGTGCTCAAGCAAATAAGGGGCAACAAAATTATGGGGCTCAAGCCCAAGATTTACATGGAATAAAGAGGCAACGTGAGAGCAACAATAGCTTCAGGCCTCAGGAAAAGGCGCAACGAATAAATAATTTAAACGAAACCCATTTTTTAGGGGAAGAGGGGACGAACTCCCCTACATCAACCTCTACGACAGAAAATTAAAAAGAAACCTAAAAGCTCTTGTCGACACGGGAGCAACCTCTTGCTATATAAAGGAGGGGATATACGATAATAGAAATGAATTATCAATTCACAAAAGGGTAAAAACGATAAATGGTTATTCCATCATCAAGTTTTACCATTTGATAACTTTATTTGGAGTACAACAAATTTTCTACGAAGTAGAAAAGTTAGAATCCGATCTCCTATTAGGGTATAATTTATTAAAAAAAGTCGAAGCACGTATTGACGTGTGTAATGGGAAAATTTTTTATAAAAATATAAGTGACAATGAAATGATTGAAAAAAGCATGAGCATCAAAGTTCATGAAGAGAATAAACAAATATTTTTAAACCCCTTGGAACAAAAAGTTTCTAAGGCCCCCGCCGATGAATTTACCGGCAAGTTAAAAAATAAAGATGGTAAGAAAATTACTGTCAAAAACAAAACTGTGGAGCAAAAAGTTTCTACAGAGCCCGCCGATGAATTTACCGGCAAGTTAAAAAATAAAGATGGTAAGAAAATTACTGTCAAAAACAAAACTGGGGAACAAAAAGTTTCTACAGAGCCCGCCGATGAATTTACCGGCAAGTTAAAAAAGAAAAATGGTAAGAAAATTACTGTTAAAAACAATACTGTGGAACAAAAAGTTTCTACAAAGCCCGCCGATGAATTTACCGGCAATTTAATGATAAAAAAATATTTTGCTTTGGGACACGAAGATCCTAAAGTGCCAGCCGATGACTTTACCGGCAATATCGATAACTGTTCAATACTGGGCGAAAGAGGTTCGGAAATAACAGATGATAAAAACATGAAAACATATAGTTTGGGTACATATCCTGAACATGAAAATTATGAGTTATTAGAATCAAAAGAATACATAAAAAACAATATCAGAAAAATACATCCTGAGGTCGATACGAGTTTTCCATTCAGAACAGACGTAAAAGCAGTAATAAGAACGGAGGGCAAAGATCCTATTTGGAGTAGGCAATATCCCTATCCCCTTTCTGTAAATTCGTTTGTGAATAAGGAAATCGACAGGATGTTGAACGAAGAAATCATAAGGCCAAGTAGAAGTCCTTATAACTCGCCCATTTGGGTAGTACCGAAAAAAGGTACACACGATGATGGTTCACCGAAGTTCATATTGGTTATAGATTACAAAAAACTTAACGAGCAAACCATTCCCGATCGTTATCCTATCCCGGATACCAACATAATTCTGTCAAATTTAGGGAAAGCAAAATACTTTTCCAGCATTGACTTGGAGTCCGGCTTTCACCAAATTTTAATGTTTGAAGGCGACATAGAAAAGACGGCATTTTCCATTAATAATGGAAAGTATGAGTTCTTGCGAATGCCCTTCGGCCTTAAAAACGCTCCTAGAATTTTTCAAAGAGCAATGGATGATATATTGCGCGATTATATTGGAAAAATATGTCACGTGTACATGGATGACATCATTATTTTTTCTGAAAGCAAGGAACAACACATGAAAGACTTGGAATTAATAATTGGAATTCTAAGCAGAGCTAATATGAAGATTTCTCTTGAAAAATCGAAATTTTTTGAAATTCAAATAGAATTTTTGGGTTACATTATAGCCCAAGATACTATCAAAACCGATCCACATAAAATTGAGTTAATGCTTAATTATCCCTTACCCAAAAGTTTACGGGAATTAAGAGGTTTTATGGGCATTACGGGATATTATCGCAAATTCGTTAAGGATTACGCGGCGATTGCAAAGCCTTTGACAAAGTATTTGTCAGCAGAAAATGGTAGAGTCTCAAAAAATATCTCGAAAAAAGTTATGATTGAAATTGATGAAGCAGGAATATCTGCATTCAATAAGCTAAAGAAACATTTAGCGTCAGAAATGGAATTGACGCAACCCGATTATTCAAAGAAATTTGTACTGACTACCGACGCTTCTAATGTTGCAATAGGCGCGGTACTTTCACAAGAAAATAAACCAATTACGTTTATCTCTAGAACTCTTAATAAAACAGAGAGAAATTATGCTACTAATGAAAAAGAATTATACGCTATAGTATGGGCATTAAAAAATCTTCGGAATTATCTTTATGGGGTGACAAATCTTGAAATCCATACGGACCATCAACCATTGACCTTTGCATTGTCCACCCGTAACCCCAACTCCAAAATGAAAAGATGGCATGCGTTTATCGAGGAATTTTCTCCAAAATTTGTTTATCAGCCAGGAAAAACAAATATTGTAGCTGATGCGCTATCACGCCTCGAAGTGAACAATTTGTCAAATGATTCAACAGATGACGAATCACAACATTCTGCAGAAAGTAGCGACAATGTTTGCATACAGGAAACAAAAAAACCTTTAAACCAATTTAAACAACAAATTATATTATGCAAAAACAGGTTCACCATTCATGAACTAATCACAAGTTTTGGCAATAAAAGGCATTTAATTGAATATGATACCGTTGAAAATTTGCTCACCATTTTGAAAGAGTATATTGAACCAAAATTGGTGACTGCCATTAATTGTACAGTAGAGGATCTGTACGACATACAACGTCCTCTAAGGGAAACATTCCATAACAAATTTGTACACACTAGACTATTTCCAATGGACATTCCTAACAGAGAAGACCAAGCAGGCATAATTGAACAGACTCATAATAGAGCTCATCGCAATTATGTTGAAAATACAAAACAAATAGAAAAACTCTATTATTGGCCAGAGATGCGAAAACAACTAAAACAATATGGGCAAAACTGTATAACTTGCAACAAAAATAAGTATGATCGTCATCCTAAAAAAATTCCAATAGGTAAAGCTCCTATTCCGGATAAAGAAGGCGAACAATTGCATCTTGACATTTTTTACGCTCAAAAATTAAAATTTATAACATGTATAGACGCTTACTCTAAGTTCCTAATATTAAAACACATAGAAGACAAAACAAACATAGAGGAAAAAGTTTTGGAATTGTTCCAGACATTCCCAGATGTAAAACGAATCACATTAGACAATGAGCCTAGCTTCACAACACCCCAATTTAAATCATTAATGCAAAGATTGAATGTAGAAATTTATTTTTGCGATCCACGCCATAGTACAAGTAATGGACAAATAGAAAGGGTCCATTGAACACTTATAGAAATCGCAAGATGCATAAAAGAAGAATGTAATATAGTTAGCGATTTAGAAACAGTTTTTAGAGCCGGTCAACAATACAATTTAACAATCCATTCGGTCACAAACTTGAAACCGAAAGATGTTTTTCATAATACAATAAATCATGAAATGTTAGCCGAAACTCTAAAACAAGCGCAAGAAAAAATGCTTGCATCCCATAATAAAAACAGAGTAGAAAAGCAATTCCACCCAGGTGAAATTGTATATGAAAAAATTGTAGGCGAAAGGAATAAGCTGAAACCCAGATATAAAAGACAACAAGTAAAGGAAAATTTGGGGAATAAAATAATAATAAGTAATAGGAACAGAGTTATACATAAAGATAATATAAAAACATAATTTTTGTTTTATACATATACAGATCTTCAATATGCTACTTCTAATGCTTGCGACAATAATTGGCTCAGCGGCAGCTGATATTATTGACTACACTCGACAGGATTACGTACTTATTGAAAACGGAGATGTCTCAATTTACGAACATTATGGGGACATTTTTCACATTACGAATTTAACATATTTCGAAAATATTATAGAAAAGGAAAAACAAAATTTTTATGACAGTGTTCGCTATAACAAAGATAATAATGATGAGATAGTAGTCAGAAATTCCGAAACCGAATCAGAAATTATAGTAATTAAAACGTTATTAGGACAATTAAAACAAAATCACATTAGGCATAGGAGAGGCATTGATGAACTGGGAACACTCAGGAACTCCTGATCATGACGATTTTGTGAGAATTAATGATAAATTAGAGGAATTAGTTGCAAATAACAATAAACAGTTTACAACGAATTCAGAAATTTTTAAAATTATAACAGAATTAACAGATACAGTACAAAATCTTAAAGGTGACAAAATAGCTAAGACGATAAGGAAAAAAAGAAATCAATTTATTATGCATGAACTTGAAAACCTGATAAATACAATTACATTTGGAAAAATAGGAATTTAAATCCGACTATTTTGCACTTTGACGAAATAAAAAACATCACATACTACCAGCACGGTACAATGACAGTGACAGACTTAATGGACATTTCAGAATTTAAAATTGTTCAAAAAAATGATATAATTGTACTTTATATAAAATATCCAAAAATTGATTTAACATGTAGTTATTACGAAGTAAGAGCAGTAGCTCAACTAGACGGTAAGCTAATAATTGAACAAAATATAACTAAGTGTAAAGATAAGTTTCTAAATGTTAAAAATTGTAAAACGGAAATCACAAATACGTATTGTAAATTAAGCAAACAGACTTCATGTTTATCGGAAATTTTAAACAGAAAACAGGGAAAATGTAATAAAATAAAAGAAAGAAATTCACCAATTGAAATTATAAAACAAGGGGCAATATTGATTTCAGGAGAAAATATTGTCGAAAATCAAACATTATCTGGAGCATATTTAATCACATTTGGAAATCAAACCATTATAAATAATATCACGTACCAAAATACGGAAGCCAAAATTTGGAATTATTTAAAGTATGACTATGTAAATAACTTTGAAATTTTAAAATATATAGAAACAACCAATAAACAGTTGAGATTGGAAAATATAAATATTTTAGGCGAAGGAAATAAAAATATTAAAACACATTTATCCTTTTGGTACATTTATATGAAATTCCAAAGATTACATACAACTGCCGAACAAAACGAAAATGTAGAAATTCAAGAAAACACTTACAAAATCATTTTGAATCAAATAGAGAAATTAACAGAAAATAATGTAGAATCGGGACGATTCATCTTAGAGAGGGGGGAGTTAACGGCAGTCCACACATAACGGCTCAATAGCAATTGTAAACAATAATGCTCTTATCTAAGAATTGCATTGCAAAGCAAGAAATGTAACTTATAAATATTTTCCTCTTCTTATGGAAACTTTTGGTAATAGATACTTTTGGATATTCCTTTGTTCTTCAAAAAGAATTTCATCACTGACTGATGCAATGATCAAGCGTCATTGTGAAATAGTTTTTAAGTAAACAATTGTAAGTAGATAAATAAGAGAGGCTTTGGTAAATAAAGTTCAGTTATTGATTTTGACTCAACAAGTCTGCTGTTTGACTTAAACACCCGCAATCTGGTGTAAAGTAATTTTTTAAAAAGACTTTTCCAGTAAGGAAAAGCATAATTTGTATGAACATATGTATGTACATAACGCAATTTGGTTGTTTTCAAATTGACACATTTATAACTTCTAACTTTTGGTTTTGATTACAATTGATTAAACATTTGATTTCAGTACATGACGTACATATTTTTCATTGCTGCCGTGAGATTCCAAAGATGGTTATTGCGCAACCGCTCGGACGAGCTATATATTCTTATTAAATAAAAGAGCTTCTATGC
The DNA here is from genome assembly GCA_963971545.1 of Philophylla caesio. Lineage (NCBI taxonomy): Eukaryota > Metazoa > Arthropoda > Insecta > Diptera > Tephritidae > Philophylla > Philophylla caesio. The sequence continues at coordinate 68,926,459 of OZ020604.1, read as the reverse complement.
TTGAGATATATTTTTGTTTAAAGCGTGGAAATAAGCACATCCGTATTTGTTTAAATAAAAGCTAACGTGGCAATTAAGGTATTGTTAAATTAATTCGTAAAATGGTTTTAATACTAATGGCCCAGATAATCCGAATATCGTCATCGTTGACATCGATGCGTATTAGAGGGCTGCATGAGCACATTCATTTCTTCTGTTAGCCGGATTACACGAATGTGAATGCGATACTCATTCAACTCAGGCACTCATGCTATCATAAATATGTGTACTTACAGAGAAAAAAGAGACCAATATGGGTACTCTCTGCTTATGATTTAAGGGATGTACAAATTTTTCTCTTCGCTACGCTCATTTATAGTCATCGATCATTCATGCATTCACGGCCTGTCCGGGTTTTGCACGAATGTGGCGGACGTTGCGCAGGGAGACGCCACCAAACGCACATACATACATATGCAAGACGCAGCTAGCGATGGCTGTTATTATGTGTGTACGTAACAACGCTTTGCATATGCGTTGTTTTCGCTTATGCTTACTACTTTGTTATTAAAGCGGATTAGAAAATTCTTTTAACTCATGTTATTTATACAATACTATTATTATTTAAGACTTAAATAATATTGATGTGAATAAAATATTAGTGGACATTTGACTTCATTAAATTATCCAAATAATCCTCAAAGATAATTTGAATATTTAAATATTTTCTGAGTTGTTTTTTTGATATTATTACTTTTCCACAATTCAATGTACATACATACATATGTATGTAGGTATTAATTAATTATAATGGTTTTTTTGGAATAAATTCGAAATGTCTTATGTATGAATATGTTTTATAATACCATTGAAACTATAGTGCACTTCCATTTTCAAAAATCAGAACCAGAAACTTTATAATTTTTTTTTTCAAAGGTATACAGAATATGATATACGATCACACACAGGAAGGGAATATATGTATGCATGTATGTACATACATACATACATACATATGTGTTCACAAGCGCAGACGCACACTATGCATACGCACAATACACATGTATGTACATACAATGTATATATGTATGTGTGTACATAAATACAAAAGGGATATTCACCAAGTTGAGCAAATGGCCTGGCGCTCAGTAAGTAGGCTGCATATACATACATGTACATACATGCATATTTACGGATGTGAAGAAGCTAGCGAATATTTATAAAAGGGTTTTACTACCAAACATTATACCCACACATAAATAGACATATGTATGTACGTATATAAATACGTATATACATATATATGTATGCACCTCAGCGTCAAAAGCAGATTACAGTTTTATGCAATACTTACAATGTTTTTTAACACATATCCTTTCCGTTAATTCTTTATTAAATAATATCGTATTCTTTAACTAGAACCATATCAATTAAAGTTTCAAAACTTGTACAGAGTGCAAACATTTTCCAAATATCAAAGTTTTCCATCCAAAATTTCTAATGTTTTAATGAGAAATTGAAAATTTCTAACATTTTAATGAGAGTCTTAAGAAATTCTGTTTATAAAAACATTGTGAAAATTTTTTCTAAATATGTTTTCTTTCCATTTACATTTGCGCCTACATATGAACATATTTTCATACAAATGTGCATTGACTTTATTATAAGTGTATGCATTTATTTAATAGTTACTTATTAATTTCAGTAAAATTCAATGTAGATTATGCATGTATGTATGTACGTTAATATGAAGAGACATGCAATTATTGAATTTTTTCTATTTAATTGCTTTCATAATGTAGCCGCTAACATTTGCAAAAATTGGCGCCGTCATACAATTTTTCAGTCGAATGTGGTCTCATACACCCGGATGAGGTCTCATACGTCCGAATGCGCATGACTAGTTGTACAACATATTTGCCACTCTTTGTACAACGAATGCCTCTCTTTCTGAATGCGACTGAGCGCAGTATTCTCAGCTATCTGCACACTCATTCAGTCATCTCGCTTGCTGTGAGCAGAATGCGTAGAATGTTGCGCTTACGTGTGAATGTGTTAAAACGGCCAATGAGTACATTCATGCAGACGTCTAATGCGTATCGTCTAAGTTTTGGCTGACGAACGAAAACAATGCTTATGGCTGACTTAGGGTGGGTTTATGTATGTGGGAGCTGCGATAAAAGGGAAGATAGCGAAGATAGCAGAGACTAGAGCATAGCGAAAAATCTACGCTTCGATGTGGTGTTTATGTTCAAGCTGCGAAAAAATAGTTGATTTTTTTTTTTTTTAACTGTTACTTTTATTTATTGAATCTGCTCAACTAAGGTGCCTAACAACAAGTTTGCAAATCTTATTCTAATCACATAATTTACATCCCATAGTCGGGATGAGTATTTTTATTAACTGGCCCTAAGAAATATTACTACTGGGCTTGAAAGTCATTCCTACGTAATTTTGAGTTCCTGTTTACATGCAATAGATTTCTTGCTAATTGATTAGGGTGCGCTAAAAGCTTCGATGCATATTTCGCCTTCCGTCGTGGTGGATATTCTCGTTTCGGATATACCATGGTGCTCCGGTTATTGTTCGAAGGATTTAGATGTTGCTGCTGCTCGCGTTACCCCATAACTCACATCCATAGGTCCAAATGGGTTTTAGAACCGTGTTGTATATATATAGTCACTTTATTCTCCAGGTTCAGGGGTGAGCGAGAGTTAATAAGCCAGTGTAGAGAACTGGTCTTCAACTTAAGATGAGTCCGTTTAGCCTCTATGTGGTTGTGCCAAGTAAGTCGCCTATCCAGGTGGACCCCTAGGTATGTGACATTATTGCTTTGTGGTATTTGAACGTTGTTCAAAGTCAAGGGCGGACAATTTTTCTTATTTAGTGTAAATGTAACTTGCTTAGATTTTTGTTCGTTAACCTTTATACGCCAGTTTGCAAGCCAATTGGCCACAGCTTCCATATGATTACCTAAGAGCGCAGATGCTTGCAGGGGACACTTGGAGCGGCTGATTATCGCAGTGCCGTCGGCAAAAGTGGACATTGTCAGGCGGCCGTTTGTTGGAATATCCTAGGTGTATAAGACGTAGAGCATCGGGCCGAAAACACTGCCTTGTGGTACTCCATCTTCTATTAGATGAGCTTCAGTGATGGCAGTGTTACATCGAACTGTGAAATTTCGATCATACAGATAGGACTTAAGTAGTCTGTGGGTGCTCTGAGGGAGTAACATTTGTATTTTATACATTAGACCGTCTATCCATACTCGATCAAATGCCTTGGCCACGTTAAGAAATATTGCAGCACAATATTCCCTCTTTTCAAACAAATAGTTGATAGTGTGGTTTTATTTGGAAGGTGAATTAAACCAAAAAAATGTCGAATTCCGATGAAGAAATGTGGTTTTTGTCTTCAACTTCTTTATAAATATAGTTTACTTAAAAGTACACAGGAAGACCGCAAATTTTCTGCAAAATTATTAAGGAATAGCAGATTTTTGAGGTGTTTCATAGTTTATCAAGTTTTCGAATGAATTCTGAAACCTTTGATTCTGTTTTATTAAAAATTGAAGAAAAGTTAAGAAAAAATAGTAAAATTATCATGGCATACCAATTTAGCAAAAGAAGCGATTTATTGTAACTTTTAACACTCGTACAACATGCTAGAGTGTTAAAAAAAATATCAACATTACAACTTTTTTAACTAAATAAAGTAAATTAATATTTTTCAATTGTGATGGTTTGCATTTTTTGGTTCCATATGGCAGACCTCGCAAAAAATTCACTTATTAACTTCTATGTTTTCATATTTAACAAAGCGACTAGAGCGAAGAAAATGTGATTAATGATTTTCTATGCTCTTGTCGTTAGTCTTTGTTCTCAGCGCTGCTCCAACATGAACACAAATACGCGATCCCAATTTATCATTTTCTTTGCTATTATCGCAGCTCCTCTTGTATCTCCTATCTAAGCTCCTACATAAACACATATACGGGATGCTCATTTACAATTGTCTTTGCTACTATCGCAGCTCTTATCGCAACTCCGACATAAACACACTCACGGGGTACCGTTTAACAGTTTTATCTGCTAATATATCAGCTATTATCTTCGCTCTTATCGCAGCTCCAACATAAACGCACCCTTAAACAGTGACAGCATACCACACTAGCGTTACTTGACGGTACTGCACACCAAGTTTGACCGCATCGAAATTTTCATTAATTATTTCTCTATATAAAATTATTTGAAGCATTCTGCGAGTAATGAATTTCATAGAGTACAGTCAAGTTTAAAAAGCTTCCGAGGCCAACGCTGAAAATTCCTGCTGATTCCAGTCGATGCCGATGACAACGCAGATCAGCCTCATAAAATCTGCTCTAACATCTGAAATTTCCATATGTATTCAGACTGAAGTAGCAACGCAAAGCCACAATACACGTATAGAAATATAATTAACAAAAAATATTTATATAAACATCACTTTCAGTATCATACTTTAACTTATATTAAATCAACCACAATTTACTTACTTTTTACGTAAATTAAACAAATAATAACCTTAGAGATTTTGGTCGACCTCAATGCGGCACACCGTATTTTGCTAACTGACGCCTATCGGAAGCAATAAGTGTACCAAAGTATTTTACCTCTCGTCTTTCCAACGCAGAGGAGGCCACTTTTTTCTCTGCCAACGCCAACGGATACCATCTCGGATACTTTCAGGCCTGGTGCGCTTTCCTCCTTCTCAAAAACACACCTAGGGTCAACTCATTTGATGTTGTCATCGTCCATGCTTCTGCGCCATTCAATAAAAAAGGACATAATAAGAGACTTAGAGAGAGGACATTACTGCTCAATTGCCTACTCATACCGAAGTAGCACTTGTTGGCAAGAGATTATGCATTGGATTTCAAGGCTGACTCCTTAGTATATATAGTGATCTACTTTTTAAATTTGTACTTGTCAGCCTTGAAGTGAGTGCCAAGGCGTCAATGGGCTGATTGTTTTTTTAATAAGGAAAAGGCAGAACAATAATAACACTGTGTAACACTGAAAATGAACTTTGAAAGAGACCTAGCCTAGGCGTTAGGCCTTATAAAACTAAGAAAAACTGTATACTTGAAATTTGCGAAACACCCCCAAAATCTCATTTTAGGGCCAAAAAACTGTTTTTGAGGTCATTCGCTAGTCAATCATCAATATCTTTGCGAATTTTCATCCGATTCAAAAGTTGTTTATATATTTTGAAAGGTGACAAATCACTATTTTAATGGCGTATAACTCATCAAAATCAAACGAGAACTGACGAAGCTACAGAGAAAAAAAGCGTAACTTAATAAAAAAAAATTAATTTTGAAACTTTGACTACGATTTTACTTAATTCAGAAAGGTACCTATCAAAGACAATATTATTAAAGTGAATTTAGTACTGCGTCGATTAAGCTTTTTCAATCGGTTGGAAATTGACAGAGTTATTACTATTTAAATCATATTAGATGATGACCATATTTAAAAATTCATACATTTTGATTATCTTTCAACTTCAAATTTTTATTGTGACTGAAAATAAAAAAAAATTAATCATTAAAATGCTAAATAACTTTATAGCTAAAAATGTTTGCTTGATCTTCTGCGTTTATAAGACGAGTCATCTGTTTCACGTTTGAGTGACCAGCAGTAATTAGCTATCATCCTAACTTGGTTCTTTCCTGTAAACCGTTTTTCAATGTTGGAGATTTCTTGGTGAAATCTTTCACCTTGTTCGTCGCTGAATTGACCAAGATTATCCGGGAAAAATTCCAAATGAGAATGCAAAAAGTGAATTTTTATAGACATGTTGCATCCCATTTCTCCATAAGGACTTTAAGGTCCGAGACAATCTGCCAGCGAAATTTATTGTATTTAAGCAATCGTAGAATTTTTTCCATCGTTTGATAAGTCTCTTTCATATCAGTAGCGTATGCCACTGGAACTGATGGCAATTCATTTCTGTTGTGCAGCAATACTGCTTTCAGACCTACGATGTTAGTCAATTGAAAATGAATTGATAAATTGTATTCAAATTTAGTTCTCTCACACTCATAACACATTAAATACTTACTTTTGCAAGAACCGTCTAGAAATAATCGCCAATCTTGTGGACAGTGCACATGATCGAGTGCAGCAAACAATTGAACCACATCAACGCAATAAACTAGTTTGTTATTGGTGTCATCAGCTTTGAAAATGTGTTCGAACGAAGATAGGTCTCTGTCTCGTGCAGACGTTACTTTAAAGTTACTGTCTACTATATTCCACTGCTTTAATCTGGAGGCCAGAATCTCTGTCTGTCTTATAGACAGATCCATATCCCGCACAAGATCACAATAATCGTGATTTGACACGAAATGACGTTCCGTTTCTATTGCTTTGGTTGGAAGGTACGGTTCGTCATTTACCTCATTAGAAGATTTGTGGCTTGAATCAGGAAATGTAGCTGGATTTTTGTCTTTAGTTCGCTGATCTTGTTTTCCCCTTGGAATCGGTTTCGATACAGTCAACACATTGGCATATTCTATGAGGTGGCGACTTTTATAGTGGTGACCAGTGATTTTTGTTTGGCAAAAGTAGCAATCCCCCGGCTTGTGATATATTTGATAATGCCAAGCCATAGGAGTCACAAACGGCAGACGCTGGTCATCGCATTTACCGGTTTTCCATTGTTTTAATGTTGTACAGCACATCGAACAAATATATTCGGGTTCATACCAAGCACTTTCCACGTATGAGCAACTGCAAAAGAGGTTGAACGCTTCAACCACAGCTTTATTTGTTCTTAAATCGAACCGATATTTCTTATCAACAAATAGACCGCAGGCGTAACAAAATTTGTTGCGCCTATCACACATTTTACCACACTTATTACACAATATAATTGCGAAGCGGTCGCAAGGTTGAATTGACGGCGTAAATTTATTAGATGACCACTCAAAATTTTTGGAAATGAATGTGTTTAAAATAATTCCTCATACTTGCTATGTTTCAAGTAAAATAACGCAATGAAATGCGGTCAAAGTAGAAAAATTAAAAAAAAAAAAAAACTTTTCGCAAGGTAAATTTATTTAATAGCAGAAAAAATGTAATAGCTTCGTAAATTTTTGTCCGATTTCATTGCATGAGCACTCAAAATTGTTGGACATGAATGTACTTTCAAAATAATTCCTCACACTTGATATATTTTTAGTAAAATACTGCAATAAAATGCGGTCAAAGTAGAAAAATTTTAAGAAAAAACAAATTTTCCAAGTTTACCCGATGAAAACTTACAACACGCTAGCTCAATATAGCTCAAATAGATCTTTATATCTCAATTTAAAGGTATAATCCTTACCTTTCCAAAACATATTTCATATTGAAAATCGGTAAAGAAATGGCCAAGTAATGAAAAGATTAGCGCGTACACTTCCGAAGAACGGTTTTTTAACGGTAAAGCAAGATTTTGAGGGTGTTACAAATTTTCCAAAATTTTTGAGTTATATTCGACTAGGTGAACAATTTCCAATATGTCACTTTAAAAGTTCATTCAATTTTTTCCATTTTGTAACACTGTGTAATGTCAAATTTGGTGTTGTGACATACCGGTTTCGGCGTTGTGCCATCTTCAGTGTCGTTTTCGTTCCGAGTAATGATTGTTGGTTGTGCTGTATTTATTGCTGTACATTGATTTCCAGGTGTTGAGATCAGTTTTGGGAAATGTTTGCAATTTTGGTGTTTAATGCTTTTGCTACCTGAATTTTCGTATTAGTCCAAGAGCCGGCTGCTCGATCCCTCTTTACATGTCGTCCCGAAATGAAATGTTCAAATACCATTTGTCGGAACCGAAGAATAAAAAAAAATCACTGAACAGAGTTTCATGCATACGAAAATACAGGTACCTAAAGCATAAAACACAGAATTGCAAACATTTCCCGAAAATGGACAGCAATAAATACAGCACAACCAACACTTATTACTCAGAATGAAAACGACAATGAAGATGGCACAACGACGGAACCGGTATGTCACAAAACCAAATTTGACCAGGGATGACGGAAAATCATTCCAATATATGTACATCAAATTTTCAAGCTGTCGGAAAATCAAAATACAATAATAATGTCATTGTCATCGGCGTACCCTGGAAGTTATACACCCATATAAAAAGTGGTGTCTCACCAATTTCATTATTCGGTTGGAATTATCTCCTCTTACATTTGTTTAAAGAAGTCGCAGAACAGAGAATCACGCTGCCTGGAACCTCGTTTGGTATCAAAATGCTTGAAGAGGTCTTTCCGAATTGTCTTTTCCAATATATGCCGTACTGTTAATATCTGGTCAAAGGTTTATTGATGAGGTCTGAAGCTAACAAAGTCCGATCAGCTGAGTGTTGGAGGGCTTCAGTCTTTTCAGGAAAAGTTAGTGCAAGTTGCAGAGTCACCCTTCTTCAGATCAGAGACATGCATTCTTCCGATCATTCTTTGCAGATAAGCTGGTGAATGCGCTTTATCCACTCTTTGAATAACCCAGCTGACAACCAATTAGCTCCGGGACTGTATTATTCTTTAGCGCCGCTATATCCATAAGAATCGGGTAACGGTGCATTGACTCCGTATCTCTTTCCCCACATGCGTGACCTTCTGAACTTTAAAATATGCTTAAACACATTTCTTCTTATTTAATATGAACTGGTTATAAATGTGCCAAATTTTCCTTTGTTCAACAAAAGTTAATCTCACGAGATTCAGGATCTTTCCTTATTTTTAAATGCTCCCTGAAACCACTTCCTTTCTCATACACGTCCTTTTAATCGATTTTCCTGACACCGGAATTTTATTCGCACCTCTTTGTATTTTTACCACCAAAGTTTTTTATTTTGGCAGATCCGGAATTATGCTTTCGCTCGCTCCCACTTTTGACTAATGAGTGGAAATTTATGTAAATATATATGTATCGAGAAACACACAAATAGACCTCAAGCGTTAGATCGTAAATTGACTCCATATATTGTTTGCTCAGTGACGACACTGCGGAACGATCGAGTAGAACATCTCAAGTGGTCATATATTTTGTTCAGTTTCAAACTATTCCATTGAATAACGGTCAACGTTAGACTGACCGAACGCGCAAATGTGATTCTGCTATAGGCTTGGGCAAAAAATATCGATATATCGAATTAGCTATATTTTTTCCAAGATAATGGAAAAATTTTTTGTCTCGATACATCGATGTTCGATATTTATTTCCAAATATCAAATTTGTATAAATTTCGATATTTTTTTTTAAATTCTCTAAAAGCTCAATTTGATTGATTTCAACGCAACTGTGCGTAATAGCCCTGTATAGTTTGTGAACACAAAAAAAATCAAAGCAAATAGAGTTTTGGTTAAATTTTCGTCATATCACACCGGTTCTCTCTGAAATCTCTTAAAGTGTACTTCTGATATTTATATCCGACGTATACTGTAAATTTTAAAATGAAACCATTGTATAAAACATTTGATTCTAATAAAAATTTAACATAGCTTTATTCTCTTATAGTAACTTGAATATTTATTTTAATAATAAATAAAATCAATAAAACTGCCTAATAAGTATAATTTTTTTCACTATCGAATATTTTGGCAATAATTTGAGTAATAAAACTGCCAAATATGTTAAGTATATTTTTTTTGACTATCGAATATTTTGACAATATCAGTAATAATAATAATAATAATAATCCCAACGGTTTTTACTTTCCATTCCCGCCCAACCGACGGAAGGGGCGCATCCGCGTGACGCATGAGTAATTGAGCCTTGAGGTAAAAAAATCAATATATCGAAATATCGGTATTTTTTACTATGCATATATTAATATTACTTGATATTGTTTAAAAATATCGATACGATATACATATATTGATATATTTTTTCATTTGTCCATCCCTATTATGCTTAAAATTCTATACAACACCAACATTTTGCAAAATTTACTCCCTTTCAATATGATTCCCGACGTCATGAATGTGTCTATATACATATATGTCGGTGGATATAAAAAAATACACAAAGGCTCAAAAGACGTACCCGACGGGTAACAATCTGAAAGTTCAATTTTAATAAAATTTATGGCATAAAAAGACAAAACACCAATATTTATATTTGCAATCAAGTATCTGACCAATCACAAAATATATATCCTCAAAAATACTTATGTTGCAGCTTTAATTCGTTGTGTAAAAAAACATTTAGATGAGAAATAGGAAATTATCATCCCTATACTGGAATCCGTCGTACGAATCATGGAATCGTTATGCTCAAATCCGCTTTTTGTAATTATAAATTCGAAATTCGTAGACTGTTTTCGCAATTCGTAATATCGGTATGCCGGAGTCCGACAATGTTTCTTGTATGTAAGTTTCTTTGTTAAAATCATCTCTTAACAATGTACATATGTACATACATAAGGGCATATTCATGCAATTCTGCCTTCAAGGACAAAAGTATAGCGGGTACCGATTTCACTATATTTACATGTATCTGTATAGATATTTTAATTTACAAAAACTTCTTATCGAATGGCTCATAAACGTTGATATTAAATTTCACTCTTCACTTATAATAACATCGGTATTTATTTCTACTATTATGCCAAATTAACAACTTGGAATTTCTTATTTTTGGTTGGCAACGCGGTTCTCCGGGTATAAAAGGAAGTATTTTAAAAAAAATTGTGACCAAAAAGTTTTTAAAAATGTTGCTATGTTACAGTCCCAATAACACTGTACAGGCGCGTACACAGGAAAATATTTATAGAACAATGTCAATTTTTCTACTACATTGGGCCATTATATTTAAGATGTCTTCAATATTAATGTTGACATCCCTATAGACGTTTAGTAGAGCCAGACCATTGAGCCTCTCTGAACCAGTTTTGCTTCTTAGGTATGTCTTGAGTCTTCGAAGCGATGAAAACGACCGTTCACTCGAAGCCACAGAAACTGGTAGAGTTGCACCCATTTTTAATAATCGATTTGTATATGGAAACATCCTGGCATCACACACATTTAAGCAATCAATAAATGTTCCGGGTGGATCTGTTTGATTCAAGTTGTGCCTGCAAATAGACGTTAAAAATAAATTTCAAAGAAAAATATATTTGAAATCTAGTGAAAAAATTATATAATTTACCTCTTCCACATTTTCAATTCTGCCACAAATTCCTCGGCGATCTCTAAATCATTAGGCCATTACGATGCCAAAACACGAACTGTTTCCTCTACATATATGTACATCGTTGAGTGTAACGCATTTTTTCGGCAAAATATTTTCTATTTTTGACAGCAGCTTTCCATGTTTCACAAATCTATCCTTGAGTTGCTCCAGAAAATGATCCAAGAATGGTATATATATGGATCGCCGATAGTAGTCCTCTAGCTCACCTTCATAATTATCCCGATTTGTCTGGTGGTTAGCTAAACGCGGAATTTTAATTTCTATATCAACATCTTTGGCAATTTGTTGTATAGAGTCAAAAATGCCTCTGAACGTTTGTTTGGCATTCTCAGGCATCTCATTCACCTCGGCAAACAAATTATTGGAAAACGCGACGCAGCAGCTTAAATTGAAGTTTTTTTGCTGTAACAGTATGCTTAGCATGTGGTTTTGACACGTCAGACCTCAAATACTCATTATCAAGCTCTTCCAAAGCCGCACATAGGGAGTCTAAGTGCTCAACCCAACGCGTTTCGCAAAATTTCAGAAGGCGCACCTGCTTTGAATTAGGTTCCGATTGCAGAATGAGATCTTTCAGGACTTTACCAGCTTTAGAGGTTGAACGAAACAGATTGACCGTCTCTTTTATTGAAGAAATACAGTTTCTAACGGCGGGTATTTTGCAGGCATTTGCAATGGCTAAATTCAAATTATGATTTCCGCAATGAACATAAACAGCCTCCGGATATTGCTTTTGGATTACCGCAGCACAACCGTTAAATTGTCCACTCATGGAACGCGCACCATCATAGCCTTTAAAAAAATTGCATAATATGGCTGTTTGAAAATAAAATAATTTATAAATTTACCTTGGCCTCTTAGATAGGTAAGGTTAACGTTGAGTTCTTTTAGTTTCTCCATGAGTATGCCTGCTATTATTGCTGCTGCAATAATCTCATTTTGCATCCGCCAGCTGATGTAGTTAGCATTACCAGCTGCAGCTTCAATATGCTTTTTTAACGTCGCATTTCCACTGTCCATAGATAAACGCAATAAAGCAATGAAATTTCCATCATTTTCAGTTAGAATTTCTAAAGAGAGTGGTCCTTGATCTCTATGACCTCTCAAAGCCAGACCTTGCCTTCCACATACCAGAACCACGTCCTGTGTTGATTTCAGATAAAATATTTTTTTTTAAATTTCGTAAACTAATTTAAAATTTTCCGCGTCTATCATTGCCTTTTTGTGATAATCTTTTTGCTGGTCATCGTTAAACTTCTCAATTGCTTTTTTCCAATTGCGGAATGAATTTTGCCCAAATGCGTTGGTGTTTTGGTGGCTAGCATGCCCAACAGTATCCCTCCCACAAGCAACACAAAACTGCAATAGGCATCGTCTTCAGATGGCGAATAAACTAACCAGGAATAAGTTTTTAACCATTTGTAATGAAATTTTAGGTTTCGGTCACCAGAAAACCCCTCCCCTGAGTGCGCGCCTGGATACGGTTATCTTAAGATTACACATTTTTGCTTTTATCCCGTACATTTCTTCGTATAAATGCGGGTTCAACGAAAAACAAGTAAAATTTTCTTTGTTGTAACTTCTACATACCCTTCTAAGGTTAAAGCAATAGCAAATGTCCTATATCCTAAAACCCTTAAGGATCTCCGATCATGTTTTGGCCTATTTGGCTACAGCAGCCGTTTTATAAAGAATTACCGAAAATCCCCGAAACTACTTACATATTTGCTTCGGGGTGAAGATGGTGGAATATCGAAAAATATTTCAAAAAAAAATATATTCTGTTAAAGAAAGAAGCCAAAGGAGCATTTAGCCAAAGAGGCATTAAGGAAACATTTGTCTGATAAGACAAACCCGCTTGATTTGTCGGAATCCTTGTGAGTACAACAACATTTTTTATTAGGTTTGAAAAGTACTTTCCAAAATTTATTAGACTTCTAGGTGTGGCACACACCTGTAAGGAAAATTCAGCTATTATATAACTTAGTGCATATTTTGGTTTTTTTTTGCTGAATCTGGATACCAAACAGGAATAGGGAAAAATGTAGACGATTTTTTGGCTCATTAAACATCATAAGCTGCGAGTTCAATATGTTGATGCCTCGCATTTTGGTGCTTCTCACGACTCCTTTTTGTGGAACAACAGTGCATTAAGAATGCACTTCGAACAGCATTCACGACAATTTTCCCTACTAGGCAAATTTTTATAAATTTAGTTCATGTGAAATTAGACCGCAAACTATTTCATCTAATTTCTTCGTCTAGAAGATGCCGGATATCCATTGGAACCATGCCTTTTGGCGCCCTATATATATCCAGAAGAAGGTTCGTCTAAAATGAACGAAGCTCACTCAAAATGCTGCAATATTATAGAACGAAAGAAGTCTGATGAGGAAATGTGGTGATTTCCGAAATAGTACTATAACTTCTACCGCTTTGAGGATTGTTATTTTGTCCTAATAATTTCCCCAATAAACCGATCGACCTTAAAGCTCAAAAATTATTAAAAATAAAAATAGTTATTAATGATGAAAAACTAGATATTTTGCATAGAAAGACGTTTTATGATTCTACTAATCCAAAAGATGTGGCCGCTGTGGTCGAGTTGGTAGCGGTGCGTGCTATATCTCGATATGCCGGTGAGTTCGAGGTTCGAATCTCAGTCAGGGCAAGCAAAATCTTAATTATAGAAAAAGTTGTTTCTAATAGCGGTCACCCCTCGGCAGGCAATGGCAAACCTCCGAGGGTATTTCTGCCATGAAAAAGCTTCTCTTTAAATACATCTGCCGTTCGGAGTCGGCACAAAACTGTAGGTCCCTTCATTTGTGGTATAATATAAAGACGCACACCACAAATGGTAGGAGAAGCTCGGCCAAACACTGAGCTATATAGTGTACGCGCTAAAATTATATTATTATATATAATCCAAAAGATATAATCATAGCCTATTGCTTGTTTTATAAAACTACATTAAACATTTTACCCAATTTTATTATATCCATGGTGATATTAACATTATTCTGCTCTCTGCTGTACGATTCGTTGTAAAAGCTCGATGTGCTTTTCCTCTTAGATGTTGACATTTTGTTGTGGTGCCCCTTCGCGGAATTTATACTTAACTTCGCCGTTGAAAATCTTCTCTACAGAGTTATGATTCAGCGTTTTGACTTACATAAGTGCACGTTCGCGCCGCCTTAAATCGTTGAAAATTCTCTTAATTTCTATGCCAATACTTGTACCCCTTGCCATGATTTAAAACGTGGTAGGCTTATGAAAATTTTTAAAGATTTTCCAAAGTTACGGTTGCCAGACTTTCTGATACTAACAGTACTGAAGTTTCACTCGCTGTACTGAAAATTTTCAATTCCCAATTAAATATGCAAATGCCCTTATTTTTCCGAAATTTGAGATGATTTGTTCAGATTTTTCAATCTCGAAACTTTTTTTTTAAGCGCAAAAATTCTGGAGTTATTTCACATCATTAATAAAAATTTGTTAATTTTCATGCTCACATTTGGACAATTTATTATTATCCAACTATTTAAAATTATTTTTCTATTAAAACATTATACATTTTTATCAAGCACCATTAAAAACAATTTTTTAAATTTTATAAAATATATAAACATTCATTATAATTTCATCAAAATCTCGAACTCTTGAAAGAAAATTTTAGTTTTTTTTGGCTATGTATACGGTGACCATAGATATGAGTCGAATATGCAGGACTATTTTTCAAATGTTATATGTATGTGCACATGTACAAAAACTTAGGCAACATAAAAATAATAATAGAAATATATATATTTCTCCAGCTAATTTTAAACTTAAAACATTACTGACATTTTCCTAATTTGTATTAATACTTTTCCAAATAAATACATATGTATATAAAATGTTATTATAAAAGATAAACTGCTTGTCAAAATATTAGCACATACATAAACATGTTGACAAGTTTTGACAAGTTTTCTTAATGTTTATAAATTGTGTTCAATATCTAAGTCGTTTTAAAACAAAAAACATATAAATCCACATTTTAAACCTTATACAAGAATTATAAAATATTAACACATTTTCACTAAAACTCCAAACTTTTTAATCATAATCTTCCGAATAAAATATTGAAATGTACTTTTTCATTCCATTTAATTTTAGTATAATAAAGTACAAGTTTGTTAGTTTTTTTTAAATTTTTTTACAAGCATTGAAATTTGGATTGGATTGTTATAAAATAAAATAGAATTTTAGACAAACTTAATGTACATTGACAGCAGGTAATATTTCCATAGTATACTTTTTTTCTGAATTATACATTTTTTAAAATAAGTCATTTTTAAAATACTCATAAAATTCTAAGCAGGTAAGATCATAGTTGCATTTTGTTTTTTAAAATTGCATTGATATCGATTTTTAAATTGAGCCATTTAAGCTGACCAACACAACGCAATTTCAACAATTTTTAAAAACCATAATATTATTTTAAAATGCTTAAATATTTCAACCCATATATTGACGACAGGTTTTCATTTTTACATTTATCTGGCATAGTATAAGTCACATAATTTTTAACGCAAGAAAACTCGTCAAGTAAATTTTGAATTATTGAATAAAATGCGGGACAAAGCCGGAACAGTTGGAAAGAAACAGTACAATTTCGACAGACAGACAGGACAGACTTTTGAAAAACAGTACAGTCCTGCAAAAAGCAGTACAGATGGGTATCTTCAATTTTAGTAAAACAAAATACAAGTTTCTAGAGGCTACGAATTACCATTAATTTTCCATATTTTTGTACTAATTTCAAAACTTTATTGATGGAATTGTTTATAATCATTGTTCATTTTGTAAATAGCTTAAAAATGGTTGTTTATGGTGATTAGTATAGGACAAGTCCGGGAATAGTCGCATAGGAACACGCGAGTAATACAACTTCTGATCTCTTTATATAGAATGAACTGTTCCCTTTTGTTTGAGCATGTCATAAGAAAAGACTGATTATCTCTTTTAACACCCGAATGGGTATAAATGAGGACCCGTCTATTTACAAAAACAGAAATAAAAATCATAGCTTCGAATGAGTTTCGAACCAGTTGCTCGAGGGTTTCTAAGCGAACGATTACCTTACATGCCAACGTCGCGCTTTAACTTTAGTTGCCTAAGTGCGTATGTACATATGTATGTATATCAATGCATCTTTTATTATACCCGAAAGAGGCGAATACAGGATTAATCTACAGTTATACCTGTTTCAGACTTGCTGCGACTAATTAATGCCCAGTTGTACCCTACGGAGACTAGTCCTGAGTTTTTGCAATTTATAAATGTGTATTGAAATGTACTGATTTTTAGCGCTGAAAAGCTGAAAGTAGTGAGTTTTAGGGGAAAAAAAATCTGGCAACCTAAGCCATGCACCATCTTTTAGTCGATTTCAAAGTCGCTGTCGACAGCGCAAGAAGAAATTATGTATGCCGCAATAATGTCTGAATTTGGTATCCCCTTAAAACACATGCGGTTGTATAAAATACCGTTTAGCAACACCACAAGCCTGTCAGAATTTTGAAGGACCTCACCGTGCAATTTCACGAGGTTTCAGATAGGACGAACCATTGTCGTGCGATTTCTTTAACATGATGCTGGAGCAGATCTTTAGACCAGTAGAACTAAACTGGTCAGACACCATCTTTTATATAAGTGTGCAACTGCTTGCCTACGCCGATGATATTGATATTATCGGTTTGGAGATAAACAACAAGACGCGATCGTTTATTTCGACGCAAAAGTATCGAACGCCTTATTATGTAAAATTAGAAATCAAATTATGGTATATGTTGGATTTTTCGATGAAAAAATGTCCTTTGCATTAAAACAAAAAATGGTTTAGGGGTTTGGTAGTTTAGATGACGAAAAAGAAATTGCAGTTCCAATGTACATATGTATGTATTAGGGATGTCAATTTAGGCATTTTGTTGATCCCGGGATTTTCAAAATTTGAAAAAGAAATCCCGGAATCCCGAATTCCACGAAGTTTTGATTCGTAATTTTTAATTTGCCAAAAAATTTAACACATCTGTATTCGTTGTATTATAGTAGTATACAATATAACATTAATATAACAAAGAAGTCCGATTTGTTGTAAATCATGTATGTATTGGTATTGGAAATAAACGTAAAATTTGACACACATTAAAAACATTTTATACTTCAAGTACAAATATACATATTTAGTACACACTTGATGGTTGGATTCTCGACAATAAGTTAAATGCTCTCTGTAGAACATAGCCTTTACCGCCTCTTTACAAAAACCATCATGCTCGAGTTGGTAGCGATGCGCGCTATAACTTGATATGCCGGTGAGTTCGAGGTTCGAATCACGGCAAGCAAAATCTTAATCATAGAAAAAGTTTTTGCTAATAGCGGTCAGTGACGTAGTAAGGCGACTTTCACGGCGAATTACAAACAAACTTAAATAAATAAACGCGCAGAAAAGTGAAAAATTTCAAATAGTTCTGCGATAAATAAACATACATATGTATAAAATTATGTGTATACATATTTTGAACAAACGAATGGTTTTGTGTACATGCAAGCATATAAACATACATATGTTATATGTGTAGGACAAAGGAAGCAAAAATTGTGTCGCCTTTTACGACATGCGCAGAGAGAGGTAATTTGTGTATCGCGTATTGCGTAACCTTGTCCCTCTCTTTTTCGCTAGGTTACATCATTTACTCACACTGCACTTGATCGATCTAGCGTATTCGTGGCCGCCCATGCCTACGTTATCCATCCATGGGAGTGATTCGAAGAATTTTTCTACCGGAGCATCATTTATTTTAAGCTCATACAGTTCATCATTCCATCTTCCTCAGAACCTGTCGCTCACGCGAACAGGGGCACAAATCTTGCAAAGATCATTTCTCTCGATAAAAGGTATACAAAACCCTTCACTACTTCAAATTTGTTACTGCCAACATTGACTTGGGTACCAATATGCGAGGATTTTTTGTATGTTGCATGTCACTGCGATCCAGATTGGCAGCTCTTTTTACGGTTTCCAGCATCAGATTGAAGAAGTTGAACGAAAATATGTCACCTTATCTAAAACCGGTCTTGAAACCACTTGCTTGCTGCCTTAATTTCAGATAGAATTTTTCCTCTTGAAAATTCGTCTCTCTTCCCTCCTCTTCTCAAGGTATCGCTCGATTGTTGTACACTCGATCTCCTTTTAACGCGATTTTTTTAACTCGGAGTTTTTTACAATACCCCATTGTTTCTTTGTACACGGTTTTACTTTTTTAAACACGAATTTTTTGATCACAGATTATTCCGCAAACTACCGTTGCTTTTTTTTAAACGCGGTTCGCGATTCATTCTGAATTTGTCCTTTTGTTTTATTTTTAACTCGTTTTGCAAGCGGCAATGATGAACGTTTAGCGAAATTATTAACAGATTATTTTAACAACTGAAATATTGATTTATTCGTACTTTAATATGATTTAAGTTAGAAGTGATGATTTTTTGCCAAAATCCTATAAAACTGAGAGTTTGTAATATGTATCAAAGCATAGCGAATATGTAAATATGTATGTAATAAAGTGGGTTCCCAAAATATGGGATTTTTTGCAAAATTTGAACTACAATGTGATTATTTTTAAGCGTTTTTTTACGCGAACAAATTTCTGTCCTGGTGAACCGCGTTAAAAAGAGATCGACTGTATTTCGTTTCACAAAAATATGCATATTTACAAGATTTTTAACGGTAAAATGTTAAGCCTTTTTTGGTTCATTTTTACATCTGAATAACAAATTTTAATCTTAAACTATAGTTACATTCTAGGGCTTAGCTAGCCGCGGAAACAGAGAAAGAATAGTAATAGGTAAGAGAAAAAGAGCATACTGAAAAAATAAAAAGATAGGAAAAATAGGTGGCAAACCAAGGCACATCAAATAGGTAGCCGCAGCAAACTTTTTTTTTTAACTTTTTTCATATTTTATTTTAATTTGAATTGTCAAATTTTGAATTTCGTTGTGATAAGAATGCTTTCAGTACAATTTAAGGTAGTTAATAAAATATTTTTGAAATTTTAGCTTTTAAAAGCAAAAACAAAATATACAGAGCTCAAATTTTTTTTTTAATTTTTCTACTGCTGCTACCTATTGAATGTTCCTTGGTGGCAAACTCTTAAGTGTGTGAACATACAAGTAGGCAAAACTAAGAAAAGAGTTCAGTAACTGCCGCCTTAAAGCAACAAGATGAA
The DNA here is from genome assembly GCA_963971545.1 of Philophylla caesio. Classification (NCBI taxonomy): domain Eukaryota; kingdom Metazoa; phylum Arthropoda; class Insecta; order Diptera; family Tephritidae; genus Philophylla; species Philophylla caesio. Next base: position 68,906,976 of record OZ020604.1, on the reverse strand, counting down.
TGTACATTTTTAATTGACAGTGGTAAATAATTCCACTGTCTGACAGCACTAACAAAGAACCCTTTAAGGCCGTTAAGGTTTTATATATTGGTAATACAATATTTTCAGTGCGAGAAGATACAACAAATTTTAATTTGCAAAAAGATATTAAATTAGTTTAAATAAAAATACAATGTCTCGCACCTTTATGTAATTTTCTAAGCTAAAGCTGAGAATATTTTTAGTGAACATCGAGATGTGATCAAACTTTCGCTTACAATATATAAATCTCGCAGCATTGTTCAGAGCTAGGTTTAATTTATTTCTAGATTCAAGATTACTTTACACCTATTCAAAATAAGAAATTTTAGGAACAATAAGTGCTTTTACTAATTTAAGTTTAATGTTAACAGGTAGACAATAGCAGTTAGGCTACAAATTTCTTAGGATGTGGTAAATTTTAGAAATGGTATAGCTGATTGGATTTGTACAAGTTAGCCGAGAGTTCATTTTAAATCCCAGGTTATTTATTATAGTTTCTTCAGGACTATAGGCGGTATATCACTGAGATCCACAAAATCGTGTGATATCGGTAAAACATTTGTTTTGGTTGCATTTAAACAAAGGCCATTAGTCTTGGCCCAACATGATAATCTATTTAGGTCATCGTTTAATCTGCTAACTAGATCCTCGCCCAGGACAATAGGACGCGATAGGTATATATGAGTATCATCAGCATATAGGTGTATTACGGAGTTTTGGCAGCAGTTTACTACATATGTCGGTGATAAAGATGGTAAATAGTGCGGGACCAAGGATTGAACCCTGTGGTACACCAGATGAAATCTTACTGAGGTTGGAAGATTCGCTACTACACTGCACTTGTTGTAGTCTATTCGAAAGATAGCCTTTTATTAATTTTACTGCTGTAGTGTCGAAACCACAATAATATTGTAATTTTTGTAATAAAATATTATGATCAACAGAATCAAATGCCTTTGAAAAATCCAGGAGAACCAGCATTTTATTGTCCAATGCTTGGCGGATGTCATCCATTACTTTGAGTATTGCAGTAGAACAGCTATTGCCACATCTAAAGCCAGATTGGTACTCAGATACAAGATCTAATTTATTTATGTGCAACAAGATTTGTTTACAAATAAGCTTCTCAAAAACTTTTGACAACGCTGGTATTATGCTGATGGGTCTATAATTTTGGGGCTAATCATACAGGTTGGCTTTTGGAGTCGGAAAAACGTTTGCAACTTTCCATTGGCTAGGGACTGTTGATGAGGTTAAAATAAAGTTAAAGATATGCGTAATTGAAGGGAGTGTACATGGGAGAATTATTTAAAAAAAACGAGTGCTAAGGCCATCCACACCAATGGCAATCGATTTTATAGCATAAATGCATTCGGTAATTTCATTTTCAGTGACTGAGTTGAATGTTAATTTAATTGTCGAATTTCAGGCAAGACTTTGATTAATTTTAAAAGAGCGCTCACACACAGTTTTTTCACATAAAATAAGCTTAAGAAAATAAGTCCTCTTTTATAATATTTCTCAAAGAGATTAACTTTTCTTTTTCTCCTGTATCCATCTTTTGATGGTTTTGCCAAAAATCTAATAGTTTTGCAGGACTGCATTCTACTTCAGATCCACTGGATGAATTTAAGGTATGTATCTTCTTTAATGAGATTTGTATACCCGAGCGTACTTGTACACAAGGGTATATTAACCTTCTTCGCATAACGGTTGTTTGTAGCAGCCAAAAATTATCGAGATATATGTAGACTTACATATATATACCAAAATGATCAGAATAAAAAGAGGAATCGATTTAGCCCTGTCCGTCTGTGCATGGTTACAATAATTTGAGAAAAAATTTACATTTCTTGGTACATAGGTTTCCCTTTGGCCAGTGTAGGTTGGTATTGACTATGGTTGAGATCGGTCAATAACCGCGCCCACCTCCCATATAACGGAAGTTTTGAAAACTACAAAAACGTCTTTTTGTCAGTATCTATTAGAGCAAATTGAGTGAAATTTGATATATGTATATGGCGATTTTAAACGAAGAAACTTAATATTTATGAAATTTTGAAAAATATGAAATAATTCCGTATCTCAGTAACGGTGTTAGGTATCGTCACTAAATTTGGTGAACATATTGTCCTCGATATCGCTGTTATGTTAAAATCGGACCATAGTTACGCCAACCATCCATATAACGGAAGTTTTGAAAAAAGCAAAAATTTCGTTATCCATTTGAAATTGTAAATTAAGAAACTTGATTTTTTGAAATTTTGAGAAATGGGCGTTATCACCCCCTGTTATGATAAAATGCCTGTATCTAAATAGCAGTGCTAGGTACCGTCACTAAATTTGGTAAACATAATATCCCTTATATCACTAGTATCATCGTCCAAAAATTTTAAAATCGGACCACAAGCACGCCGAACTTCCATATAACGGAAGTTTTGAAATGTAAAAAATGCAAAAAACTTGGTTTTTAAAAAAACTATCTATTGGAACAAATTTAATAAAGTTTAATACTAACAGCGATTTCAAACAACAAGGTAATAATGATTCTAGTATGACACGCCAAGTATGAATACCCTCGGAGGTTTGCCATTGCCTGCCGAGCGGTGACAGCTGTTAGAAAAAAAATGCAATATGTGTGCAATCAATTGCCCCGACTGTGCATTTAATGCCAAATCCTGCGTGAAATCTGAAAGATTGAGATGATATGGTAACATATACATAAGTTTTTTTTAGAATATTCTTATGTACGTACTTATGTATATGGAGTCAGTGATTTCCCTACGAGCGTACAAAGGCAGAGTTATACCGATCGCCGTAGAGGACAGTGCTATCCGTGGACTATGATACAAATATTTTATATTTTTGGGTTGAATTACGTTTTCATAATTATAAAACCTATATATTGTGCCATGGCAGTGTAATTATTATTGAATACTTAAAAAATACATTGTAAATATAATTCTTCCGCGCGTTCATTAATTATATCCCACATTTGGGGACTCAACCGGGATAGCGGGCGCGCTTAAAGCGAAAATTAAATTGCGAAAAGAAAGAACTATAACAGATATTAATAGCAACAACTAAGCAAAACTGACTTTTGTACATAACGGTGCGAATATTACGCAATATTGTAATGATCTGTAGTAAAAAAATAACTTGCTTTGCATCAGTACAGTCTAGTAAAAAGTTTCGTGCGGTTCGGTTATGCTAAATATGAACGCAAGAAACAAAAAATTGTAACTTAGCGATTCGGTGGTGTACGTGAAAATCGAGGTATATACCAACGCTATGAAGTTAAGCACGACTGATGTGGAAAACGTTGTACGAAAATATTTTGGCGAAGATACTGTTCCAGTAACAACTTGGATTGAAGAATTCGAGGCGTATGCGACCGTGTTTCGATGGAATGCTTTACAAAGGTTTGTGTTTGCGAAAAAATACCTTTCTTGCTTGTTTCATACGGCCAACTTAGGCAAATTTTAACGCAAAAATGTCAACTAAATGTCACCAGCTGTTACGTTCATAAAAAATTTCGAGAAACGAGAAGCTACTGGGAGGAACGTGTCGCGAATATCTCTACAATATGCTTGATATAGCCAGCGAAGCTAATGTGGATAATTTATCAGTTTTTCATTACATCATCGATTGTATTAAAGATACCATGGTTAATAAAACTATTTTATACGGTGCGAAGTCCCTTTCGGAATTTAAAGATAAACTCATTACGTATGAAAGAATGAAAAATGCATCCGACGACGGTCAAATTCTTAGCAAAAAATACGAAAAAGAATAATGGAAAATCTCGTTATTGCTTCAATTACGGCTCATCTGAACATGAATGTTATTATTGTCCAGAGAAATAATAGAGACCAAAATGCTTTGAATGTAACCAATTCGGTCACAAACGTTCGGAATGTCCAAAATCTACGCAGCCGTCATCGAACGTACTACAACAAAAAACTAATATGACTAGCAAAGTTACATTAAACGGTGTCCCACTTTACGAAATGATTGATACAGGGAGCGATGTTTTCGTGTCTCTTTGAACGGAGTAGGAGCAAATATAAAAACAGATGGATCATGTACAGCCGACGTTTGTGTAGATGGTGTCTGCTTTTAAGATGTAGAATTTCTAATAGTTGACAACAGCTTAATGAGTGCTGATTCGCTGATTTGTATGAGTCTGCTGAGTAAAGCCGTGGTTAGAATCGGACGTGGTAGGGTGAGCATAATTAAAAACGATGTAAAAGCCACACATCCACAACAAGAAGCCGATTTAAATGCAAACTGTTTCTTTGTCGCCATGGATGAAGGCATTTTCAGCGACAACTACAAATTATCCGAAATTAATATAACAGATTCTGAAGCACGTAAGGCTGTAGAAACTTTGGTTAAAAATTACAAACCTGCTCAAATGGCTAATTCGCCAATTACGATGAAGATTGTGCCGTTCGACAACGAACCAGTATATCGTCCACGTAGACGTTTTTCACATATTGAGAGAGTGGTCATAGACAAACAGATCGCTGAATGGCTCAGGGACGGAATATTTAGGAAAATTGCATCGGACTATGCCAGCTAAGTCGTGCTTGTAAGAAAGAAAGACAGAACCTATCGTTTGTGTATAGATTACCGAGCTGTCAACAAAAAAATCCATAAGGACAGATATCCGCTGCCGGTGATTGCGGACCAGATCGATCGTTTACAATATTCTCGTTATTTTACAACGTTGGATCTCAAAAATGGATTTTTCCACGTTACCGCCGAGGAACGTAGTAGAAAATATACTTTTTTTGTCACCCAAAGCGGTCAATATGAGTTTACGAGGGCACCCTTTGGATTGTGTAATTCGCCCAGCATCTTTCAGAAGTACGTTAATTATGCTTTTAAAGACTTAATCCGAGAGGGAATCACAATTATTTACGTCGATGATATTGTTGTGCCATCACGAAGTATTGAAGAGGGTATCAGCAGGTTAAAGAATACTTTGGATGTTGCGGCTGCTAATGGGCTGAACATAAATTGGAAAAAATGCCAGTTTTTACAGCAAGAAATTGATTACTTAGGACACAGAGTCCACGAAGGCACAGTTGCGCCATCATTAACAAATATAAACGCAGTAATCCATTTTCCAGTTCCGTCTACTGTAAAGCATCTACAAAGCTTTTTGGGACTAGCTGGATATTTTAGAAAGTATATCCCGAACTTTTCAGTACGAGCAAAGCCTTTGACGGAACTAACGAAGAGAGTGGGCACAGCTGTTAGAAAGAGTGCGACTTTTGAGTGGAACACCGAGCGGGAACAAGTATGCGGCATGTGGATGCCCTTAGCCGTCATCCAGAAGTTATGTGCCTTCAAAATGAAAACCAGCTTTTAAAACGATTATCTGGTGCACAAAAAGATGATGAGAATTTAACTGCTATCATTGAGATGCTAAAAAACGGGCCATATAAGGATTTTACGATACAAAATGGTATTTTATGTAAAGTTGTAAATGGTAATGTTCTATTTGTCGTTCCAGATGCCATGAAATCATCCATAATACGTGAGGCTCACCGGCGAGGGCATTTTGGTGCTCAAAAAATTAAAGAAGTGCTAGAAAAGAATTTTTTATACCAGATCTAAATATGCGAATTGAAAGGTGCATTGCTTGCTGCATTAAATGCATTTTGTCTGATCGCAAACAAGGTAAAGCTGAAGGCTTGCTGCATTTAGTTCCGAAAGGGGACACTACACTTGCAACAATTCATGTCGACCATCTGGAGCCGATGCAGAAAAATAAAAAGGGCTATAGTTACATATTGGCGTTTATAGATGCTTTTACCAAATTTTGTTGGTTGTTTCCAACCAAGACCTTAGCTGCTGATGAGACGATACAAAAATTTGAAATAATCGCCGAAACTTTTGGCTATCCTCATCACGTCGTATCTGATAGAGATGGAGCGTTTATTTCGGCCAATTTCCGAACGTATTGCGAGGGTTATGGTGTTAAGCATCATGTAGCCACAACTGGCGTGCCTCGTGGTAATGGCCAAGTAGAGCGCCTTCACACTAGCGTCACATCAACATCAACAAAGACGTCTCTTGATGATCCGGAAAATTGGTTTAAAAATGTTAAACCACTGCAGAGGGTTATTAACTCTACATATCACCGGTCTATAAAAAGTTGTTTTTACTACTGACGGGTACTAAGATGCATACCGAGAGGGATTTACGTTTAATGGAATTGGTGGAAGACGCAATGGTTGAACAGTACATTGAAGCGAGACAAGAACTGCACAACGAAGCAAAACAAGCTATAGCTAAAATACAGGCGGAGAACGAAAAACAGTATAATAGAAAGCGACGACCAGCAACAAAGTGTCGAATAGGCAACCTGGTAGCTATTGAACGGGTGCAATATAGCACAGGCTGGAAAATTCGACCAAAGTTTCTCAGCCCGTATCGCATTACGGCAGACAAAGGTTTTGATAGATACGAAATGATAAAAGTTGGCGAACATGAGGGTCCGAAAACCACCAACAGCAGTGTTGACAAAATGAAGCAGTGGATAGACGACTTAGTTTCCGATCACGAAAACGATTATGACGAAGATCGTTGTCAACCTGAGACAGGCGAGTGATGTGGACGACCGAGTTTGTTGTCAGTGATTTCCCTACGAGCGCACAGAGGCAGAACTATACCGATCACCGTAGAGAACAGTTCTATCCGTATACGTTGATACAAATATTTCATATTCTTGCGTTGAATTAGTTTTTAATAATTATAAAACCTATCTTTTGTGCTATGCCAGTAAATATATTAATATTGAATACTTAAAATATACATTGTAAATATAATTCATTAATTATATCCCACATGTATGTATATTACCCCGCCTAGGTTTTTTTTTTATATTACATATCTTTATTTACAATCTGTCGTTAAACAATAAGTAAATGTAATTGACTGATGTAATTCACATTGATGCATTAAGTGCAATTTGGCCTTTAAGTAAGGGTGATCAGTAAATGTATCGTATGATTATTATTTGCATTAAATACTTAATTAATTCTTACGATCTAAACGGCAGATCTAGAGGATGCAGTATTTGCAGTCGTCGTGTGTCTTCACTGTTGTCTAATAAGTTTATGGCGTGTGTGTTGGGGTGGAAATTTAGTCTTGTGATGTACTTAGAGCTGTATCTTTTTATTTCGTCAATCACCGTAGATGTTTTCAGATCCTTGTGGAGATGGATATTTTGTATATACCACGGAGCGTTAGCAATCAGTCTAAGAGTTTTTGACTGGTATCTTTAAATAATATGTATATTGGATTTACTGGCAGTACCCCAAATTTGAATGCCATAAGACCACACGGGTTTCAGCACAGCTTTGTAGGGAAGCATTTTGTTTTTCAGACTAAGTTTAGACTTGGGTCCAAGCCACCAATACATTTTTCTTGTTTTAATTTTGAGCGTGTTCTTTGGGCTCTGATATGTTCACGCCAAGTAAGTCTTTTATCGAAATGTAATCCGAGGTATCTTACACTATTGGATTTAGGAATTATGACTCCATTAAGATTTACATTGGGGCACTATTATTTTCTCAATGTGAAGGTGACTTGAGCAGATTTTGAGGCGTTTACCGAGATGTTCCAGTTACGAAGCCAGGATTGCAATTGATCTATCTGTGCTTGTGCGGTTTCAGCAGCCTCTCTAGCCGAGTAGGAGGATGAGAGTATAGCAGTGTCTGCATAGGTGGCAACTATTAACTTATCGTCTTCTAGGATTGGCATTCTGCGGTAAAAATTATGTAGAGCGTTGGTCCCGGAACACTACCTTGGTGGACTTCAGCTTTTATCTCGTGTATGTCCGAGATTTCGTCTTGAATTTTAACGTAGAAATGCCTGAAACTCAGATATGATCTGAGGAAGAGATAGAGCGAGGTAGATAGTATCTTTTTAATTTTATACAGTAGGCCTGAGTGCCAGACTCTGTCAAATGCCTGCTGAATGTCTAGGAAAATCGCACAACAATACTTCTTCTCTTCCAGGCTACAAAGTATAGCTTTCACAATTCGATGACATTGTTCCGGTGTACCGTGCATTTGTCTGAAACAAAATTGATGATCTGGAATGATCGATTGCCTTTCCAGCTCTGGCAGTAATCTTCGAAGAAATATTCTTTCGAGTATTTTCGAGAATATTGTCAGTAGACTTATTGGTCTATATGAAGATAACTCATTTTCCGGCTTGTTTGGCTTTGGTATCATAGTTATTTCAGCACATTTCCACTGCGTAGGGAAATGGCTCAGCCTGATGCTACAATTACAAAGCAACACTAAAAATAACAGGCATTTCTTAGGAAGATTTTTGATTGTCCATTGTCGTGACCTGGAGACTTTAAATTTTTTATCCGCGAAATTTCAGACTGAACCTCTGAAAGTCTTACGCTTGTTATAGGTTTATTCATTGGGCATGGACTGTCGATGTATTCTTCAACGTCCCGGCGTTGACTGGTACTGTTGAAGTTAAATGGCTTAAATGTAGTTTTAAGATGGTTGGCAAAAGCATGAGCTTTGCTTATGTTTGATCTACACCAAGAATTGTTGGCATCTTTTACCGGAACCTGTCTTACGGTGGGCCGTTTTAAGTATTTGGTAGCCTTCCAGATATTATAGCCACCGTCCTTGTTTGGATCAACATTTTTGAGATATTCTCTTATCGATTCTTTTTTAAGTTCAGCCAACTTAGTTTTAAGCTCCTTGATTGCTTTGTTAAGGGCTGTTTTGTCATTTGGATTCCTGCTGTTGTGCCAAATCCTTCAAAGTCGGCTCTTGTTTTTAACCAGTTCAGAGACTTCGTCAGAATATGGTTGCCTATTTCTTTGTGTTCGACATGGTTTTTTACAACTGTTCGTTGATGCTAAAAAGGCGGCTTCATGTATTTTGTTGGTAAATATTTCCACAGCATCATCTAAATCTCTAGTTGAGTTTATCTCCAATTAATATTTTACTCAAGTCGGGCTTGAAAAAGTTTTATGTCAGATCTCTTATTTAATATACGCTGCTTCTGAGCAGTGACTAAAGCAGGCAAATTAAAATGAATAATGAGAGCAGAATGATCTTAGCTGAAATCGTCATCATTGATTATTTATTTATTTATTTATTTAATAGCCAATGAATACAACAAAATTCTTATAGGCTACATAGAACATTTTAAATATTCGAATTAACAAGAAACTTACAAAACTACTTATAAAAAATATTTACAAAATTCATAAAGCGATTTTTTGAAAAAGAAAAATCAATCTCAACATGCTTAGAAATTCTGTTGAACTCAATTAAAGCACGAGTGATGGGAGCATTTCGCGCATACAAAGCTCTTAAAACGCAACATGGAAGACCTCCGAACATCGGAGAGATCTGTCAGGAATATTAAAGCAAATCCTCTCAAGGAGTAAGGGACAATACCACAGACTTAATTGAAAACGAAAGACAGAGACAGGATTATTCGCCTGCTTTGCAAGGTTTTTAAATCTATCAATAGGCATCTAGATTGATAGGTGGGTATAGGATCGGAAAAGCGTAAATCTCGTAGTCAAAGCGCAGGAATACTTTTTGGATTCGCTCAATCCTTGCAATATGACAAGCATAATATGGCGACCATATGAACGACGCATACTCAAGCCTTGATCGTACGAAAGCCATATATAAAAGTTTTAGTGTATACGGGTCCCTGAATTCCAAACTATGGCGCCTTACAAAGGCCAGCATGGCATAAGATTTACTAATAATATAATAAATATGATTAGCGAATGTAAACTTTGAGTCGAAGATTACTCCCAGGTCTTTAATTTCTGTTTTTTGTTGTTTTTTTTACTCCGACAAGGTTGAAAGTTGATGTATTTTGGAAGGATTTTCCGTAGATCCTTGTCAAATTTGGTTTTGAAACAAACCGGTTTCGGCGTTGTGCCATCTTCAGTGTTATTTAATTTCACTTAAGCGTTGTAGGGGTAACATGTCGATATGAAAAGACGTCTGAATTACATTACAGCGTTTGGCATAGGTAACATGAAAACATTTATTAATGTTTAACGAAAGCCTATTTTTGATGCACCAATTGCTAACATTATTAATGTCGTTTTGCATCAATTGAGAGTCGCGCGTGCTACTAATTGGCGAATAAATCTTGAGGTCATCCGCATAAAGCAAAAACTTTGACAGCGAGAAACAGTTAGAGATATCATTTATAAACAGGACGAAAAACAATGGACCCAGTATGCTACCTTGCGGGATGCCGGATTGAGCAACAAAAGGTAGCGACCTAACTTGATCGATAAGAACCATGCAACAACGATTATGTAAATAAGATGCAATCCAACTCAGGAAAACCGAGTGAAAACCAATGGCGGCCAATTTTTTCAAGAGGATAAAATGGGAAACTCTATCAAAAGCCTTAGAAAAATCAGTGTAAACGGCGTCCATCTGACACCCTGATTGGAAAGCAGCTATACAATCATCTGAAAAGATTGCTAAATTAGATATCGTTGAGCGGCCCGGGATAAAGCCATCGTGCTCCGGACATATAGAGTTCCTAACAGCAGATATAAGTTTATTTTATCAGATATTAGTTTATTATCAAAAAGTTTTGAGGTGGCAGAGAGTTTTGAGATGGGTCTATAATTACTTACATATATCATTTTTATTACCACTCTTGTAGATGGGTGTGATGAGAGCTATTTTCCAATAATCTAGAAAATTACCGGACGACAAGGATTTATTAAAAATTTAAGGCAATGGATAAGCTAAAGATTCACATTGTTTAAACAAAATCGCAGACAAACCATCGACGTCAGTTTGTGAGGAGGACTTTAGCTTAGATACGCCGTTGAGCACATCCTCAGAAGTAAGCGATAATTTGCCAAAATTCAGAGACTGTTGAACATTGAACGAAACATTGTTATCCTTGCTAGATTCATTTAAGAAATTTGATTTAAAAAATTTTGCAAATAAGTTAGCAGCAGCTGTAGGCGTATTAGAAGTTTTGTCCTCGAAAAAAAGTGCTGACGGAATACTGGAGCAGGATTTTTTAGAGTTAACAAAGTGCCAAAATGCTTTCGGATCAGACTTAAGATTATGTTCAAATCTTAAGATGTAATTTCGATGCAAAAACTTATCCAGAGATGAAAATTCTTTAGAATATTTTTTATATTGGATGAGGTGTACGCTATTGTTACTTTTTTTAAACTTACGTATACATTTATTTTTCTTATTTCGCAGTTTCATTAACGCCGCATTATGCCAGGGCACTTTATAATGAATTTTTCTAAAAAGGGGAATAGTAATTTTACACATGTCTACAACAGTAGTTCTAAAAATCTCAAAGGACTTGGAAACATCGTGGTGGTGAAACATGCTATCCCAGTTAATATCCAACAATAGATTGTTCAATTTAAAAAAATCGCCTTGCTTAAAATTAAAACTTAAGCTAGAATTAATGTTACTAATTTTAACAAATTTATAAAATTCGATATCAATAGGGAAAAATTTACAGATTTACTTAAAAATATCAAGTCTAACGTGCGCCCAAGCTTATTTGGAAAGCAGTTAATTTGCATAAGATCAATGCTTAAAAAGCTATCAACTAGGTAAATTTCATTACTATTATTAACATCGCATGCGACAAGAGCTGATTTTGAAATGGTGCGTGACCAGTTAATATTGCAAAGATTAAAATCACCCAGCACACAAAGATGGTTTCCACCCACTTTATTCAAAGCGAGAGGAGAAACATTATCGACATGAGCTGTGTAAAGGCTGTGGCAACTATTAGGCGGAATGAATGATGCAAAAACAAACAAGCAGTCGGTACTACCATGGATACGCACGCATAATTGGTCAAGTAACGCATTTTGATTTTCAAGTTCAATCATAGAAACATAGTGTTTTTTTGTACAGCTATAAGAACGCCACCACCTCTAGCACAGCCAGTTAACGCGGAATTCCTATCTTTACGAAAAACAGTGTAGAGGTTAGAATCGAAAAACTCATGACTGAAAAAGTTTGCATTCAGCCAAGTCTCAATAATAACAATAACGTCGTATTGAAGATGAGAGCTAAATAAGCGTACAATCTGAGATTTAGTTCTTATTCCAGAGATATTTTGCATGTAAATCTTCAGACGGTTACACTGGGCACTTGTGCCGACCGTTTGCTGTCGGAGATTTGATGAAGCTCTTCGTTTTTTGGAAAAAAACGAAACGGACGGACAACTACGTTAGCATGCCATAATTCAGGCAATAAAAGCTTAGAGTATGAGTTTACATGCACACCCAGTTTAAAATTAATACTTTTAAGATCACTAGCCTGGACTCCTTTCTTGACAAGACTATAGCAAGAAATCGCATTACTTTCAATGCCAGTGCGTTTCGCAATATATTCTTTGAGTTTATCAGCTGTTACTGAAGTTGAGAAGGGCGAAATATGCAGCCATTTGAAGCGTTCGGCCACTTCCAATTCAGAATGTGAATCTGAGCCAACAAAGAGTTGTTTACTTTTACCTTTTCTTTTGTTATTTTCTACACTTCTACTTATTGAATTGGACGACCGCGTAACAGCTGTACTGTTGTTATTGACAACACTTCCTCTTGCTGTATTAACATAGTTAAAAGAACGTGAAGTAGAAGCAGCGATCGAAGCAGAAGGCTCAGTACGGACGACAGCACAGGCGTTTTTACATTACCGACAGCTGATGGAGAGCCAACAGAGGCAGCAGCAGCAGCATGAGCATATGATAGCGGCATAGTGGGAGAAGCAGCATCAAATGACGAATCAACGAGAACAGAGGGCGACAGCGGTTCATCGACAGCAACAGGCAAACAACGATAAGAAGAGTGATGTTTACTCTCAGAGACAGCAAGCGGCAACGACGGCTTAAAGGGCCGTACACATAAAGGGCCGTACACATACAACTTTCCTCGCTTTACTTGACAATTCGAAATTTAACAACAAAGCATGAGGAGTAGAAGGTTTGCTACATAGAACGCTTTGACAGTTTCTGCGTTAGTTGTTTGTTTTGAATTGTTATTTTGTGTAATAAACGAATAAGAAGTGAGTTTTACTGATATAATTAAGTGGTCGTTATGCTACTTATGTATGTATGTTTGAAAGTGGCGAGTGTTATAAACTATATTAAGGCCGAGTATATTTCGACACAATAAATAAAAACCGACTCAGAGGAGTTTAAAAAATAGGTGCGGGTGGTTGCCAAAGAGGTGTTTCATTTGCTATTTATTCATATTTTTCTTCTTTCATCTTTTTTAAAAGTAATTATACACTCACAAACTATGAAGTACTAGTAAATTTGCTAAATCGTGTGTATATGCACGCAGAAATAAAATGGAAATGCAAACAGTTGGTTGTCAAAGTGTACAAAAGTTGAGAGTTCGCCATGATTTTGCTTCGTTTGGCTTTGCTTTACTTTTCTCGCCTTGTATTTAGCAGCACTCATATAACATGTGTACTTTAACTTATCTGTCAAAGCGAAACTCTGAAGCAAAGCTAAGCGAAAGTCTTATGTGTACGGCCCTTAAGACTTTCGCTTTGCTTTGCTTCAGAGTTTCGCTTTGACAGATAAGTTAAAGTACAGATGTTATATGAGTGCTGCTAAATACAAGGCGAGAAAAGTAAAGCAAAGCAAAGCGAAGCAAAATCATGGCGAACTCTCAACTTTTGTACACTTTGACAACCAAATGTTTACATTTCCCGTTTAATTCTGCGCGCATATGCATACAATTCACTAGTATTTCATAACTTTTGCGGGTATATTTACTTTTAAATACGAAAAAAGATAAATATGAATTATGATTGTTATTAATATTGCTTATTATATTGTTATGTACTTTACATATTAATTGAAGCGATTAACCGTCACAGTGTCCTGTTTAATAAAACACGCCTATTTGAAAGGAGATGTGTTGACTACAATCAAGCGCTTACATAAATATATCTGCTGTTTAAAGCATATGTATTAAAGTTTAAAATTACGATTGCAATATCTACTTTTTGCCTTTTGTAAGCGTGATAAACGATCAGCATTTTGCTACTATCGGTGGTCCATTCGAATCTTTCGTCAATCCTTCCTAAACAAGTCCAAATAGCAAATGATGCACATCTTTTTTAATTACTCCCCCGTTTCGCGAATTTGAAACATTAGTAGCATAACTACTACTTCCTTAATTATATCAGTAAAGCTCATTTCTTATCCTCTTATTAAATAAAATACTCGGAATAAACACAAATCGCAATTCAAAACAACTAGCGCATAATCTGCCAAAGCGTTCTATGTAGCAAACCTTTCCAGCTCATGCTTTGTTGTTAAATTTCGAATTGTCAAGTAAAGCCAGGAAAGTTGTATGTGAACGGCCCTTAAGAGCGCAAGGGGATTTTTTGTTACAGAGCATAGATACACTTTCTCGCAAGCATACGACATCTTTAGACAACAAATCTATGGCAGGCGCGAGATTAATTTCGCATAATGTTTCACGAACAGACTGGAGTTGTTCCTGTAACTCCTCCACTTTTTTAGTAAGCAGCATTTTGTCGTCATGAAGAGTGTTGATTAGCGAAAGTGCCTTTTGATGATCAGATCTTAAAGCAGAGATTTCTCTTAGCACGGTTTGCAGTAAGTCAGCATAACCTTTCTGCTGCGCGAACAAAGGCGCATCAGTTTCTTGTTGTTGGACTACAGGCATCGGAGAGGTACATTGAAGTTGCGAACGTTGACAGTCCGTAATAGGAGAATTATGAATTTCTGCGCTCGATATAGGTGGAACGGGGGTCTGCGGAGGCGAACGAATCGAAGCACGACGCACAGACTGACATACTTCACAATGGAAAGGCCGATTAGAGTTATGCAGAAAATCAAAGTCAATTTGCGATAAATTAACGCACTTCAAATGAAAGAATTCTTTACATCCACTGCAATTAACTTTAGGCTTTATGCGGTCGACTTTTTGGCCACAGACACAAGGCATTGCAAAAATTTAAATCGGTTAGAAATTGATTTACTGTCCCAGTAAAACTACTTAGCAAAGTGTTTTACTCTCGCACATTACAAACGCGCACAATACAAAGTTAGTAAAATATACGCAGAGAGCTAAGATAAACATGACCGCACTCGTTGACGATTGCCAATCAAACAAAGAGGAGATTGGCGTCAATTCCTAAGTGAACAGCAAAATCGATTAAATCAGGGTTCTTGTTAGGATCAGTGGGCCAGCCAGTAGAAAGAACGTTAAGATTTTTTTTCTGTTATACATTTATATAGCTCGCGACCTTTAGGATTAGTGAGATGAGATCCCCACCATGGATGTTTGGCATTGAAATCACCACCAGCCAGAAATCGACTGCCCAGTTTGTTGAAAAACGTAATAAATGAATGTTTATCTATGTTGAAACGCGGGGTAGATACAGTGCGGTTATGGCAATCCCTCCATTAAAGCTTGTGATTTCAATAGAGGCTACTTGAACTGAAGGCAACGAGATTGGTTCTAGTATCTTATATTTTAGAGTGGACTTAACAATAATAGCAGATCCACCATGTGCTCTACCATCAGCATGGTTGCAAGTAATAAGGTCGTAACCATTAAGTTTAAAAAAAGACTTGTTAGTAATATGTGTTTCGGAAATCATAAGTATATCTATGTTTTTAGTTACAATGAAATGTTCGACTTCTTATATATGATTACTTAGTCCATTGGCGTTCCAGATTGCCATCTTTAGACTTAATTGCATAATTTTGCAACAAGGGAAGGAATCATGGTTAATAGCGCTGAGGTCAGCTCAATTTGTTTGGAGATCAGCGCTTCTAGCTTTTCTAAATTATTGTGACTGCATGCAGCAGTGCTTTGTTGTCCTCTTGTGATATCTGCGTAGCTGAAGTTGTTGTGAAGTGGTTGCTCAGTATAAAAACTAGTACCGACTTTAGGCCTTGGAATATTATTAGTCGACTTAGTTGGACCTCTTTTGCATACAAGTGCCTGATAGACTCACCCCCAGCAATGGGTTGTGCGCAGGGCTTGGAACCCGCCACGTAAAAAACAAATTCCAATGAAAAGCAAAGCAAAGCCTCAGACAGGACCCCCTTTTTTAGATGACGACCACGGCAAACGTTTTAAGGACCATGATTTGAGGGCATGCACCTGGAATGTCCGAACCCTTAATTGGGAAGGTGCCTCTGCCCGGCTGGTAGATGTCCTCGGTAGAGCGAAGGCTGACATCACCGCCATCCAAGAAATGCGATGGACGGGGCAAGGGAGGAAAACGGTAGGCCCTTGCGACGTATACTACAGCTGCCATGTAAAGGAGCGCAAATTTGGTGTCGGATTTGTGGTGGGAGAGAGACTTCGCCGTAAAGTACTGTCGTTCACTCCGGTGGACGAACGTCTCGCCACAATCCGCATAAAGGGGAGATTCTTCAACATCTCCCTGATTTGCGCCCATGCCCCGACGGAAGAGAAGGACGATGGGACCAAAGATTGCTTCTACGAACTCCTGGAGCGCACGTTCGAACGCTGCCCCCAACACGATATAAAAATCGTGCTAGGCGATTTTAATGCCAAGGTGGGTAAGGAGGGCATCTTTGGTTCCACAGTCGGAAAATTCAGTCTCCACGAAGAAACATCTGATAACGGAGTGAGACTGATCGACTTCGCCGGGGCCCGAAACATGGTAGTTTGTAGTACCAGGTTCCAGCATAGGAGGATACATCAGGCTACGTGGCTGTCTCCAGATGGTAAGACACGAAACCAAATCGACCATGTTGTGATAGACGGAAGGCACGCTTCCAGTGTCCCAGATGTGCGCACGATCCGAGGAGCCAACATCGTCTCGGACCATTATCTTGTCGCAGCCAAGATACGCACGCGCCTCTGTACGTCAAAAAGCGTGCGGAAAGGCACACAAGGAAAGCTCGACGTCGGAAAGTTGCAATCACAACAGACAGCCACGCACTTCGCTACTCGACTCGCACTCCTGCTCTCTGAGAGCTCTAATCAACACAGCGATATTTCAGAGCAATGGAACCACATCTCTTGCTCTTTACGTACCGCCGCTGAATAATCTATTGGTTTCCAGCGAGCCCGGAAAAATGACTGGTACGATGAGGAATGTCGCGTTGCCACGGAAGGGAAAGATGCTGCCTACAGGGCCACGTTGCGATCGGGCGCAACGCGAGCCTTGCGGGAGAGATATCGTGAGTTGAAAAAGGAAGCGAGACGCATTTTTCGAGAGAAGAAGAGAAAGGCCGAAATGCGTGAGTGTGAAGAGCTTGAAATGTTGGCCGACAGGAAAAGCGCCCGAAAATTCTTTCAGAAAGTACGACGGCTAACAGAAGTTTTTAAGACCGGGGCGAATTCCTGTAAGAACGACAACGGCGACCTGGTAACTGACGTTCAGAATATACTTAGTTTATGGAGGGAGCACTTCTCCACACTACTTAGTGGTAGTGACAGAGACCAGCTTGGAGAAGATGATGATCCCGAAACCCCAATCAATGACGACGGAATTCATGTTCCGTTACCCGACTGCGATGAAATCCGTATAGCAATAGCACAGCTCAAGAACAACAAAGCGCCCGGAGTTGACGGGCTGCCAGCTGAGTTATTCAAATACGGTGGAGAAGAGTTGGTAAAGCGCATGCACCAGCTTATCTGTAGAGTATGGTCGGACGAATGCATGCCTACTGATTGGAATCTAAGTGTACTTTGCCCAATCCATAAGAAGGGTGATACTGCAATACGCGCCAACTATCGTGGTATCAGCCTTCTTAACATTGCATATAAAGTTCTGTCGAGCGTATTGTGTGAGAGACTAAAGCCCACCGTCAATGAACTGATTGGACCTTATCAGTGTGGCTTTAGACCTGGTAAATCTACTATCGACCAGATATTCACAGTGCGCCAGATCTTGGAAAATACCCAAGAAAGAAGAATCGACACGCACCACCTTTTTGTCGACTTCAAAGCCGCTTTCGACAGCACAAAAAGAAGTTGCCTTTATGCCGCAATGTCTGAATTTGGTATCCCCGCAAAACTTATACGGCTATGTAAAATGACGTTGAGCAACACCACCAGCTCCGTCAGGATTGGGAAGGACCTCTCCGAGCCGTTTGATACCAAACGAGGTTTCAGACAGGGTGACTCTTTGTCGTGTGACTTTTTTAACCTTATGCTGGAGAAGATAATTCGAGCCGCAGAACTAAATCGGTCAGGCACTATCTTTTATAAGAGTGTGCATCATCGGCCTTAACAACCGCGCAGTTAGTTCTGCCTTCTCCAAACTGGATAGAGAAGCAAAGCGAATGGGTCTGGAGGTGAACGAGGGCAAGACGAAGTATCTCCTGTCATCAAATAAACAGTCGGCACATTCACGACTGGGATCAAACATCACTGTTGACAGTTAGAACTTTGAAAAAGTGGAAGACTTCGTTTACTTAGGAACGAGCATTAACATCAATAATAATGTCAGCCTCGAAATCCAAAGGAGGATCACTCTTGCCAACAAGTGCTACTTCGGACTGAGTAGGCAACTGAGCAGTAAAGTCCTTTCTCGACGGACAAAAATTACGCTCTATAAGTCTCTCATTATGCCCGTCCTGATGTATGGCGCAGAAGCATGGACGATGAAGATATCTGATGAAGGCTCTGGGAGTGTTCGAGAGAAAGATTCTCCGAAAGATTTATGGGCCTTTACGCCTTTGCGATGGCGAATACCGGAGAAGATGGAACGATGAGCTGTACGAGCTTTATAACGACATAGATATAGTGCAGCGAATTAAGATTCAGCGGCTTGGCTGGCTTGGTCATGTCGTTCGAATGGATGAAAGCGCCCCAGCTCTGAAAGTATTCGACGCGGTACCCGCCGGTGGTAGCAGAGGAAAAGGGAGGCCTCCTCTGCGTTGGAAAGACCAGGCGGTAAAGGACTTGGGTACGCTTGGTATTTCCAACTGGCGCCAGTTAGCGAAAGAGAGAAATAACTGGCGTGCTGTGCTAAGCTCGGCCAAAATCGCATAGGCGGTTATCGAGCCAATGAAAGAAGAAGAAGAAGCCTGATAGACTTGACAACCCTTGTAATTGGCATCATGATTTTGCAAGCAGTGTACACACTTTGGTGGAGTACCGATGTCTTTTTCGCATTGAGCGGTTGAATGGTCTAGACCGCACTTCACACATATAAATGGCTTTTTACAATAGCGTTTAGTATGTCCAAACTCCTGACAGCGATGGCCCTGAACAAAATCATTAAATTTTCGAGGAGGCTCAATTTTGACTACTGCATTAAATAAGCGATTAATGTCGAATGCACTTTTGTTGTGTGCTGATGGCTCAAGGTCAGCAAAAAATAGTGGCATTGGCATTTTTGTTGCTTTACTTTTTGCATTAACAATGTTTCTCACAATGTGGCCTTGTCAAGCTTAATGTCATCTATCGGTGTGGAAAAATTAATATTTTGTATGACAATTCTATAGGGCTTATCTTCTTTTAGCTGATAAGTGTGAAAGATTATATTTTTAGAGTCTAAATAAGTTACAAGCTTTCTATAAGAGTCACTGTTTGCAGGCATAACTCTGGCTTGTCCGTCTCTACCGGACTTGTACGCAAAATTTTATCTGCCAATTAGAGCTGAGAAACTAATTATCATTTTATTTGTGTCGAAATTTTGCCTTCGCTTTGTGTGTTTGTGTCTAAGACTGCGAAGCGGTTTGATGTATTTAGAGTAATGTTTGGCTTTAGCTGTTTTTTAATAGATTTGGAGATTCAATAGTTTTGCGCTTCACTGCTTTATGCTGGTACGTGTTTTTCCAGCCTACGCTGTTATCACACATACCGCCCGCCACAACGTCCTTGCCAGCCATTAGGTAGAGGTTTTGTTTGTGCCGATTTTTCGCGTTTTATTTCACACGATTTTTTGTTTACAAAAATAACGCAACTGCACTTTGCCAAATGAAATCAAAAGTTCTGCCTATGATTGCACTCACTAATATTTGTCTATGACCGCACTCATTGAACTCATAGGAACTGACCCCGCCTAGGTGCAACTCTTTTCCTCATCGTGAAATTGAAGGCTGACTCATTGGCAAATTACTGTTATTGCCCACACACTTTTGGTATGACCCATGACCAAAGGAGTTTAGAGCAGCTAAAAATCTGAAAACAAATGGTAAAAATGTTTATTTCATGTCATGTGGCTCAATCTCTTCCATTATCAGCCTGCATGATAATCTGCTCAGAACCATTTTGTGAACTGACAAGGCAGTGACTACCTGTCATTTTATATTCGCGTATGATATAAACAGTGCTGTAAAGTTTTACAAATTTAAGAATTTTTCATGTAGTCCGAGAAGAACAGTAGTAAATCTTCTTTTGGCATCTTCAAACTATAGGATTTTATAGAATTTTGTAACTTACGCTTTAAAAAAATACACGTTTTAGCAGGATAAGTTCCTAAGTCAGGCGTTTATGGGGACATCCTGCTAAAAGGAAGTTGATAGGAATCATAATCTATTATTTACATTCGTTCCCTGAATTGAATTACCTCACTACTTTATAACTTTTACTTACAGACTGAGCATTACAAA
The DNA here is from genome assembly GCA_963971545.1 of Philophylla caesio. Lineage (NCBI taxonomy): Eukaryota > Metazoa > Arthropoda > Insecta > Diptera > Tephritidae > Philophylla > Philophylla caesio. The sequence continues at coordinate 68,886,333 of OZ020604.1, read as the reverse complement.
CATTTCTAATTAAAATATGTATAACGCAAAAATTACATTCGATGCCTCGTCATGAAATGAAAAAGATCGCAAAAATATATGTTACTCGTTTTTTTTTTTGAGTGTTTCTCTCCCGTAGTAAAGGTTTTTTTATCGCACATAAAATAATACAACGAATTCTGATTTGAACGCATCCCTGTTAATTTCTGATTGATAATAGGCTGCGATTATATGCACGAAATTTTTTGGAGTCATATGAATTGTAATAATGCAAGTTTCTAAATAAGATAGGGAGAAGTTTCTACGATAAAAACTTCATTGAATTTTATGTTTTATTTAAAAAGGATCGCCATTTCTCTTTCTGACGTAACCGTCGATCTGTCTCTCATTATAAAACTATACCCAATAAATTTAAGATTGTGTTTAGATTCTTTCAGCAGAATATACTTTAGAATATACTTTACTCTATTCTCCAACACTGTAAAGGAAGATTTGGCAATTCCTGCACTCAGTTATCTTAGGTCTGCGGAGGTATTCAATTCGTTTCAACTCATAAACATTCATCCTGCGATTATTTGAACCATTAAATTAGGTAAACTTCTTTTTTGTTGAGTAGAGTTTTTGGTAATGAATTGAGCAACTTTGAGAATTTTGTGGTTGTAATTATGATACTTACAAAGCTCACTGAGAATTTTTTAGGTGTCAGGATTAATTCTTCCATAAATATAGAGTTTGTTTTAAAAAATTTAGGCGTAAATGAGTATAATTGAATCGGTCATGTCAAAAACCTCCTAAGTCGCACATTTAGAATTGTACGGGAATCAATAACAGGATTTTTTAAAACTGAATATAGCAATTGTGTTTCAAGAGATTGAAATGAAATCTTTTTTTTCTGTCATGCGGTTTTTATGGGACCTTTTGAGGATCACATACATCGTATAAAAAATACCTGAGTATATTTAGAATGTAATCTAGTGATGGCAATATTTTTTTATTAACCGATTGATTAATCAAATGATTAATTGAAATGGTTAATTAATAATTGCAATTAATTGCAAGAAATTAACCGATTAATCGGATTTTTCGGTTAATAGTACAAGGAATTTTTTTTTAATTCTAAGTAATGCAATTAAATTTATACTGCTTTTTTTTATATATTTTGTAATGCATTTTTTTTATTATTAAAATTAAATAAAAAGCAATGAATTTAAAAAAGTAATTTCGATAAATGCTTAGTAGTCAATCTATTTCTTTTTTCCGTTGCAGTAGCACCAGCTTTTGAAAATAAACGTTCGGCTGGAACGGATGTTCCTACTAAAAAGCAATATTTTTGAGCAATAATATATAACTTAGGATAGACTGACTTCATTTCTTCCCAAGCGTCAGGAACCTTTCTTTTCAACTCCAAGACCGGAGCATTGAGATAAAAGCTGAGTTCGTCTTGAGTGGATTCATCGTCCTTTCTTCTTCGTTTATGAGCTAAATTTTTATGAAGCGCCCACAAATCAAATTCGATTTCACCAGTAGAGGGTGCTTCACTACTACTCCCTATGCTGTCTTCTGTAGGAATTTCATCCATTTCCTTTCGCAGGTGTCTCATAACTTTGGATATAGCTAATGGATCTTGGAAGTGGATTTTTTAAATCTGGGGTCTAATAAAGTTGAAGCTGCTACTAGAAATGAATGCTCGATTTCCCCAAAACGGCGGTTAAATTGAGCTGAAATGATTTCCTTCAATTTAATAGCTACGGGGCTCACACAATGTATTTTATGTATTTGTAGCCGCCCACAATGAGTAAGTGGGATTATATGACTTAATGTGGAATATTTTTCTCCACTTATTTGTGATGTCATGGCCTCCAAGGGCCTCAACAATTGTACTATTTCTACAATTTCCTCTTTGTTTTTTGTTGTAATCATGGGTGGTGCGTCGTAATAATTCAACAAAATTTGGCTTATGTAAGCTATTAATTTAAGAAATCGGTCCAGCATATAATATGTGGAGTTCCACCTAGTTTTTACGTCCATAATAAGTTTTAACATTTTACCTTGAGGAATACCAGCATGATATTGCAATATTCGCAGATCATAATTGGCTTTAACACTCCGCTTTGCATTTCGAGATGACATCAGAAACTTCAGGCGTATTTAAAGCATTTTCACAAACTAAATTTAACGTGTGTGCAAAACACGGAATATGACGCTTTTTCCCAAATGTATCATGAATTGCTTTTACGATATTAGCGCCATTGTCCGTTACCATCGCCATTACGTTTGCTTTATTAATTGAAAATTCGAGCAAAGACGCTTCCAATACTTCCGAAATGTGTACAGCTGTATGGGCTTCGTTTAATTTAAAGACACCAATTGTTCCAGAAAATTGCTTGCTCCCAAACAAACCATGAATTGTCACACCGAGCATGCTGTTCATTTCAGTGTCGGTCCATATATCCGTAGTCAAACACATATTCGGAATTTCTGACAGCTTCGTTTTGAAATGTTCAGCTTCAGTTTCGTAGGTTTTTTCCATATATGCTTTGATAGTATTTCTACATGGTACTGCATAGAGTGGAAAATTTAATTTCATAAATTTTCTGAACCCTTTACCTGCAATAAATTTTGATGAGTCAATCAATCGCTGCCAGGGCACTTTTAACTTACCTTCGACATGTGAAAATGGCAAATTGTCAGTGACAATCATTTCCATTATTGATTGTGTCAATTTTTGATGCTTGGAACCACCTGATGCATAACTTTGCACATTTGACAAACAGGTCTTTAGAACTAGCTGCCTCAAACTTGACGTACCATTTTGGCTGGTATTGGCTGATTCTACGGTGCCTGATGTTGTTTGCTGACGGGTGGTTGCTTTTGCGGCGTTTCTATATTCACCATTGTCAACGTTTTTGAACTGTGCCTAGTAAATATTTAACACAAATTAAACTAATGAAATGCTGGAAACTTTTCGACATTTTCGGCGTCCTTTGGATGTTTCAGTTGTAAATGCTGAAACATATTTGACGTGTTTTTTGAGCACTTCAACAGTTTGCCACACAAGCCACATTTGACTGTTGCATTGCTCTCCTTCGTGAAATGTTTCCATACCTCACTCTTTGGTGGAGCCATGATTCCACTAATTATTAAATTAAATAAATTTTTGGATTTCAAAACGTATTAATTGTTAACGGAGAAATCACGAAAAAAATTTGCACGTGTTGTACGTAGGTATGGGCAGATACTTCTTACAAGTAAGCAATACCATACTTATTAAAGCGATGGCTGTATACCGATAAAAAAAAATGTTCTCTTCATGCTTAAAAAAACCTATAAAAATTTCGGTTATTTTCAGATTAATCGGTTAATCTTTCGATTAATTGAAACGAAAGTTTCGATACCATTAAATCGTTAATTGAAAGAAAGTAACCGATTAATACTAATCATATGATTAATCGTGCCATCACTATGGTAATCCTGACAGCGAGCGGACGTTTGCATAAAACAGACCGCAGCGATAAGAGCTATTGCCTGTATTATATGATAGGTATACACAAAATTGTGTTATGCAGCACTTACATACATATGTATATAAAAAGGCCGTGTATGAAATGTACATATGTATATAGCTTATAGACTCAAAAACTACTGAACCGATCGGGCCCAAATTCACAGGTTATGTTTGAAATGACCTCGAATGAGCAAAGCATAAAACAAATTCCATAGGTGGCGCTGGAGTCGAGATATTTCCAAACTCCGTAATTACAGTCCGATATGACTCAAATTCAAAAGTTGGTATGTTAGGGAAATGTGGGTAAATACTTGGTTTAAAAATTTACCCGATAGGTATCGCTGGAGTCGATATATTTGATTCAAATTCAACACTTATGTTAGGGGCATGTAGGTAAATACTTCGTTGGAATATTGACTTGATAGGTGTCGCTGAAGTCGAGTTATTTCTAAAAACCGTATTTACAGACCGATTTAATTCAAATTCAAAACATACATATATTGGGCGCACCATTATTACAGATTTACCGATTTTATTTGAATTCAACACACATGTTATGAGCATATATATATATAAATACTTAGTACTACAGTTTACCCCATAGATGGCGCTGGAGTCGAGTTATTTCTAAAAACCGTATTTACGGATCCATTTATTTCAAATTCAAAACGTGTACTGTGGTCATATTGTAATACGTTCTACGTCCAAAAATAAAGTTCTCCTTTCTTTTTAAATAAGAACGACGTTTAGTTTGCTTCCTAACACGCTTCGAACGACATATACTTTGTTAAAAATTTAATTGACAAAGCTAGCACAATCAATCAAAATAGCAATTTTTCAATTTGTAGGGTGTAACGAAGCCGGGTCAGCTAGTAAGTTATATATTTAAATAAAAGGGCTGAAGGAGTGTTAGCCATGTCCGAATTGTAGGCTCATTCCTAACAACACCAAAATCACGGTCGTTCGATAAAAATGAATGACCACGCATAGAAAAATTCTGATAATCTTGTTTCAAAACACTCAGAGTCAGTCAGTATAGGGACAGCCCCACAAAATACATATAAGTGCTAAATATATGGCTCAATATTATTTTGAATATAGTGCAACAACATTGAACACACCTCATTTGCTCCTTTGTGGCTATGCCTTAGTGATACATGTAAAATGTCGATTTTACGGTTTTTGAATTTTTATTTCCAAAGAAAAATGAACCCACACGGTTTTTTGATAAAAAATCGAAACTATTTTTGCAATTGTAACTTTTTCAACCTAAAATGTTGAGCTCTATACCAATTTCACATAAGCAAATTTGTATAAAAATAAAAAAACATATTTACAATTTGGAAAAGATGTGTAAGAACTACAGTGAACTCGGAGTAATGTGAACTTCGACTATGAATGAACCACCCCCTTTTATGAAAACCTCTAAGTATTGGACAAAGTTAGTCCAGAAAGCATTCGCCACCGTACTGTCAAACCGATCGGTTGCATTTTCTATCGCGAGTGCTTGTTGTTGTGCGTGTGTTGTTTAGTATTTGCTTTCAAAGCTTGAATCTTTAACGGTTCGAGTTTATAACGCTACTTTACAGTTGTGCGCATTAAGCATTTTTGCTGTTTTTTTTCACGTTTTTTCGTTTTTGATTGTTAATCGTTGTGCATATTCCTTCATTTGTGAATAAAAATAAATAACTTTTTCATTATGCCCCCCGCGGCTAATAACCTGGGTGATAATAGGTTTGCCCTATTATCCTCAGCACAAAAACCTAAAAGAAAAAAGCCTGAACAAGTGACGTTCGACGTGTTTCCGGAACTACCAATAACTAAGAAGGATGACCCCAAATACCTCGTCATCAAATCTCTTGATTCCAACAAACCAATTTCATCCGTCTCCTGTTTTGCGATTTATAAAGGTATCCAATCTATTAGTAAAGAAGTTAAAAACATATCATCACTTCGCGATGGCAGTATACTTCTCCTGGTTAAAAATCAAAGAATTGCTGACAAATTCCTTTGCACAAAACATCTTCCCGGTGCAGGTGCTGTTATAGTCGTTCTTCATAGCACCCTTAACTAAGTCAAAGGCACAATTTACGCTCCTTTTATTTCCCAACTAACTGACGAAAAAATAATTGAAGGCCTCAAGGAAGAAGGTATAACTGCAGTCCAAAAATTTACCAAAATGGTTAATGGTCTTCGTGTTTCAACTGGGGCAATATTATTAACTTTTAATAAATATATTCTTCCTAATAGAATTGAACCTGGAGAACCCTAGATGTCCGTCCGTATGACCCTAACCCTATGCGCTGCAAAACCTGTCAGCACGGCGAAGTTCTGCGGAAAAACTCCTTCTTGTGTAATTTGCAACCTTCCCTCCAACCACTCTCCCCCTTCTGAATGCACTCGAGTTCATTGCGCAAACTGCGCTGGTGATCACCCATCGTCCTCCAATACTTGCCCTAAATTTATCCAATCAAAGGAAATTTTAAAGATTAAAACTATCCACAAATGCACCATGCGCGACGCTATCAACATGTATAAAAGTCAACTTCCTACAACCCCATCCCATTTATCTTTTGCCAACGTTACTAAAATACAAACTAACAATGATATAAATACTCACATCAAAAATTCTAATATTGAAGATATTAATTTAATATCAAATAATTCTAACCTCAATAATAATGCAACCTCAACAAAAGATAACAACAATTTATCATCCACCAATAATTCATCCAACAACAACAATTCATCCAACTACAACAAATCAGTTAACAACAACAATTCAAACAACACCAACGACTCATTCTCCTCCAACAATCAAATACCCTCCAAAGAACTTTCAGAAAGTTCAAAAAAATCCCCTCTTTCATCTCCCCTTCCCTTTAGCTCTTCCCCTTCTCCCTCTTATTCACCTCTATCTAACAGCTCATCTCCCTCATCCCACACTTCTCTCCTCGAAACTTTTGCAATCTCTCCTCTTGTAAATGACCCTTATCCTCCCTCCTCTTCCCTTTCATCCCATCCTCCTTCGTTAATGGAACAATAAATTGCCATACGTATACAATGGTATATGTATATATCAAAAAAAAAAAAAATTTAATAAAAATAAGTACGGATACTTTAATAATTACATCGAACTTGAACTTCTAATAAAAACATTTAACCCATCAGTAATTTTATTAAACGAAACTCATCTCGCATACAACATTGTAGCCCATACTCCTAAGACATATATTGGTTATTTTCATAATCTCCCTAGAAACACTTCGAGCAAACAGGGAGTTGCCATTCTGATCAACAGAAAAATTCCACATAACCCCTTTCCGCCTCCTTCTTCCAACATCTCTTCCCTTTCTATAGAAATTATTTCTCCTTACAAAATTATTATTACTTGTGCCTATTCCCCTCCTAATGCTTATTTTACGTTCAATGATATCTGTAATCTCTTTCCGTCTGGAACTATTCCTTTCCTATAGGCTGGTGATTTTAACGCTTGGAGTCCCCTTTGCTTTACTTGGTTCAAACTGCATTGTTCTCAATGACGGCTCCCCCATACACTTCTCCACTCACTCTTCCTTTACTCATATTGATTTGACTTTTTGTTCCTCATCCCTTCTCAACAAATTTGAGTGGCAACTAATCGATGATCTTCATGGCAGTGATCATTTTCCCATTCTTTCTAAAATTACCACTCCTATTCCCGCACCCCGTTTCAAATCCAGAGTGTGCTTTAAAACGGACTTTGCTGATTGGGTTAAGTTTGTGGAGTCCTGCGCATTTCATTCCCAAATTTTTCCTGTTTCATCCAACATAAATCAAGAGTCCTCACGTATTCAAAAAATTATTCGTGCAGCTGCTAATGACTCCATTCCACTATCCGCGTCCAAACCAGTCAAACCTGCACCTCGTTGGTGGAACAGAGAACTTTTTGCTTTAAGGCACCAAAAACAATTTTATTGGCATGAATTCAAACGTACTTGTTCAACTGAAAATTTAATAAAATACGAAAAATCGGAAAGCCAAATATGCCAAAATTCTTTGTTTCCAATCCTTCTCTAGGGAAATCAATTCTTCTTCTGATCCAAAAAAGATTTGGGCTGACATTAGAAGATTATTTGGTTTATCTTCCTTTTCTCCAATTTCTTCCCTCAATTCCCCTCGTGGCAATCTACTATATCCTCATGATATAGCCTTAGAATTTGCTATTCATATTTCCAACGACTCTTACCTTCCTCCTTCCAAGATTTCTTCTTCAGCAAAGTTTTTAGATTCGGATTTATCTATGATTGAACTTCTCTCTGCTTTATCTTTAGTTAAAGACAAAACCCCGGGAATTGATAAAATATCTTACCCTATCATTAAACACATCCCACCCTTCCTTTTAAACCGACTAATTAATCTTTATAATAACTTCTATCGGACTGGCAACTACCCTCTGCTTTGGAAGACCAGCGCAGTCATTCCCATTTTGAAACCTGGTAAGCACGCCTGCCAAGTCGGCAGTTACCGTCCCATATCCCTTCTTCCATGCCTAGGAAAATTAATGGAAAAATTCATTGCTATCAGGCTTTCTTGGTATGCTCAGTCTCAAAAACGTATTCATTATAACCAGGTTGCTTTCAGGAAGGGGCAGGGAACGTTAGACGCTCTTCTGCATTTTGATCATTTTGTGTCTGATGCATTGTCCCACAAAAATCACGTCTCGGTGCTCTCTCTTGATTTTTTAAAAGCATTTGATCGCATTGGTATTCATGTGGTATTAAGACAGCTTAAAAAATGGAAGGTCGGCTCACATATATGTATATAATTTTGTTAAATCGTTTCTTTCTAAACGAAAAATTAGTGTCCTTGTTTCTAATGTCCGCTCCTCTATACTTCCTCTTGACAATGGAACTCCTCAGGGTTCGCCCCTTTCAGCTATCCTTTTCATTATCGCATTTGATGAAATTAGTACCATTTTATCTGGTTTTTCTAATATCAGTAATTTAATGTATGCTGATGATTTAATGTTATACTCCAAAACGTCCGATTTGTCCGTTGTTATGTCCTCGTTTTCACAAATTTTATGCCTCTTATTCAGTTGGTCTGATACTTCAGACACGCACTTCAATTTCTCCCTCTAAATCTAAGTTATTACATTTTTGTAAGAAACATCATTGTTATAAACCCTCTCTTACCTTTAATAATGTTAGTTTAATCTGTACAGATAGTTTTAAGTTCCTAGGATTAATTTTAGACTCTAAGTATTCATTTAAGCAGCACTGTCAATATGTAAGAAAAAGACTATTTGTTAATTTAAATATAATTAAGTATCTATCATGTAAGCGCTCGCTCATTGGCCCGGCTCTACTGGTAAAAGTCACCAAGGCTCTCATATTATCAATCATTAATTACGGCTTAGAAATATATGGACATCATTCTACAAGCCATTTGAAGATGCTTGCCGCTCCGTATCATTCTGCTGTACGACGTTCTATTCGCGCTTTTCCAACGTCACCGATAAAAAATATTCTGCCAGAATCTGGACTGCCTTTTTTAAAAGAAATAGTGAATTTAATTTACATTTTTTCAAACGAAAATAAACCTCAAATGATTTAAAACAAAAAGAGCCGATCGAATAAAATAAATAACACACTAAACATACATTACAGAATTGTATTGAAATAAGAAAATTTAACAAGAGAGAAAAAAACAACAAGTTTACAACTATTGTATTACGATAACACAATACGACAAATAACAAGGCTTGTTAACTCCCTAAGGGCTTTGTTTTGCCCTTGCTGTTATAAATAAGCTGGAGGATATCCTCCTCGAGTAGAAAATGAGCCTTAATATGAAAGCGATGTTAATAGAACTAACGACGAGATGCTTGAATTGGATAAGGCAGAACGGCTCAAAACGGCTTCGCTCAAAATGGAATGGGTGATGTATTAAATTTTTACTTGATCTATTCCTTTTTTTACTGAACGGTAATACATTAATATGATCTCAGACAGTAATTTTACTTTATGTTGCTACAATTGCTTCTGTAATAATATTTATATTTGTACTTAAAGTGTAAATTATTTTGTGTGTGTAAAATTTTACGTTTATTCCTTTTTTATCTTTTGTATACTTCTATAATACAACGATTACAAACATGTTAAATTTTTTGACAAATTAAAAAGTACGAATCAAAACCGGGATTGTCCTGGGATTTTGTTTTCAGATCTCGAAAATCCCGGGATCAATAAAATGACCAAAATTGACATCCCTAGTGTTTAGTAACAAAGATGCCTAAGGATATGAGAAAAGAAAAGTGAAAATTCTACAACTCTTACAAAATGGATTAGGTGTTGCAACGGGTATGATTTTCCGAAATCAACAATTCGACCCATATAAATATTCTGCGATCGGTAAATAACACCTTCGTCGATAGAGACTGACAAGGGGTCGTTAACATACTCAATGCTAATTCAACCACTTATTAACTTTTAAAATAATTGTTTGCAAACGATTAACATTTTTCAAGTCATTTGCGAACCCAAATATGGCGAAAATATGTAAATGTACAGCAAACGATTTGCTAATGTTGGAAAAAGTGACGGTATTAAGATTTTCCATCTCATTCACTTAATTACTTACTTACTTAATTGGCTCGATAATTGTCTATGGGATTTTGGCCGAGCTTAGCATAGCACGCAAGTTATTTCCATCTTTCTCTAACTGGCGCCAGTTATCTTTCGAATAATATTATCTCGAACACTCCAAGAGCCCTATCATCAGATGTCTTCATCGTCCATGCTTCTGCGCCATGCAATAGAACTGGTATAATGAGAGACTTATAGAGCGTTATTTTTATTCGTCGAGAGAAAACTTTACTGCTCAATTACCTCAGTATGTAGTAGCACTTGTTGCAATTGCGCACTCTTATATTAAAAAGGCTGATACTACGTTAGTTGGCGCGAATTGCAGTATCATCCGTCTGTGGATTGGGCAAAGCACGCTTAAATTCCAATCAGTAGGCATATTCGTCTGACCATACTCGGCAGATTATCTGCAGTCGGTTAACAGAACGTCGATTTCGTCGTCTTTGATTGGTGTTTCGGGTTCATCCTCTACTCCACAGTAGTCTTTGTTACCAACACTAAGAAGCGTGAAGAAAAACTCACCCCATAAACTAAGTATGTTCGGGACGTCAGTCACCAGGTCGCCGTTGTCGTTCTTACAAGAATTTATCCAGGTCTCAAAACCTTCTGTTAGCTATCGCACCTTCTGAAAGAATTTTCGGATGCTTTTTCTGTAGGCTAGCATATCAAGCTTTTCGCACTCATTCATTTCGGAGTCTCTTCTTCTTTCCTTTCCAAGGCTACGCGACAATCCTCGACTATTTTAAAACTATTGATATTTATATTTTTCCAGTTTTTGGAGAAGCGATTAGAAAAAGAACTTCTGATGTAGATGGTTTTCGCAGTTCGCTGATATGATGACGGCATGGTAAAAAATATAAATACGACCCAATCTTATTTCAAGTAATTTTGAAGCACCTTTTTCAACGCCAGAATTAAATAACTTACTTTGAGCTTGCAACTCTTCTATATATTTTACTTTACTACTTTTTTCTACTCTAGAAGCTTTCTTTTTATACCCGAGCCAGCATTAGTTTGTATACATATCTATATATGTTACATATGTATAATACATTGTATATATACCTAAGCTCATAAGTATACCCTACAAAAAATTGTGTGACTGATCTTCGAAGAGAGTATTCCGGGATTAGTCTCTACCGGGTACAACTGGGCATTAATTAGTCGCAACAAGTCTCGTATAATTGTAGATTCGTCCTGTATTCATCTCTTTTGGGTATAATAAACGATGCA
>OZ020604.1:68457787-68874787 GCA_963971545.1 Philophylla caesio | reverse complement strand
TATGTATATAGCTTATAGACTCAAAAACTACTGAACCGATCGGGCCCAAATTCACAGGTTATGTTTGAAATGACCTCGAATGAGCAAAGCATAAAACAAATTCCATAGGTGGCGCTGGAGTCGAGATATTTCCAAACTCCGTAATTACAGTCCGATATGACTCAAATTCAAAAGTTGGTATGTTAGGGAAATGTGGGTAAATACTTGGTTTAAAAATTTACCCGATAGGTATCGCTGGAGTCGATATATTTGATTCAAATTCAACACTTATGTTAGGGGCATGTAGGTAAATACTTCGTTGGAATATTGGCTTGATAGGTGTCGCTGAAGTCGAGTTATTTCTAAAAACCGTATTTACAGACCGATTTAATTCAAATTCAAAACATACATATGTATATTAGGCGCACCATTATTACAGATTTACAGATTTGATTTGAATTCAACACACATGTTAGGAGCATATACATACATATATAAATACTTAGTACTACAGTTTACCCCATAGATGGCGCTGGAGTCGAGTTATTTCTAAAAACCGTATTTACGGATCCATTTATTTCAAATTCAAAACGTGTACTGTGGTCATATTGTAATACGTTCTACGTCCAAAAATTAAGTTCTCCTTTCTTTTTAAATAAGAACGACGTTTAGTTTGCTTCCTAACACGCTTCGAACGACATATACTTTGTTAAAAATTTAATTGACAAAGCTAGCACAATCAATCAAAATAGCAATTTTTCAATTTGTAGGGTGTACCGAAGCCGGGTCAGCTAGTAAGTTATATATTTAAATAAAGGGCTGAAGGAGTGTTAGCCATGTCCGAATTGTAGGCTCATTCCTAACAACACCAAAATCACGGTCGTTCGATAAAAATGAATGACCACGCATAGAAAAATTCTGATAATCTTGTTTCAAAACGCTCAGAGTCAGTCAGTATAGGGACAGCCCCACAAAATACATATAAGTGCTAAATATATGGCTCAATCTTATTTTGAATATAGTGCAACAACATTGAACACACCTCATTTGCTCCTTTGTGGCTATGCCTTAGTGATACATGTAAAATGTCGATTTTCCGGTTTTTGAATTTTTATTTCCAAAGAAAAATGAACCCACACGGTTTTTAGATAAAAAATCGAAACTATTTTTGCAATTGTAACTTTTTCAACCTAAAATGTTGAGCTCTATACCAATTTCACATAAGCAAATTTGTATAAAAATAAAAAAACATATTTACAATTTGGAAAAGATGTGTAAGAACTACAGTGAACTCGGAGTAATGTGAACTTCGACTATGAATGAACCACCCACTTTTATGAAAACCTCTAAGTATTGGACAAAGTTAGTCCAGAAAGCTTTCGCCACCGTACTGTCAAACCGATCGGTTGCATTTTCTATCGCGTGTGCTTGTTGTTGTGCGTGTGTTGTTTAGTATTTGCTTTCAAAGCTTGAATCTTTAACGGTTCGCGTTTATAACGCTACTTTACAGTTGTGCGCATTAAGAATTTTTGCTGTTTTTTTTACGTTTTTTCGTTTTTGATTGCTAATCGTTGTGCATATTCCTTCATTTGTGAATAAAAATAAATAACTTTTTCATTATGCCCCCCGCGGCTAATAACCTGGGTGATAATAGGTTTGCCCTATTATCCTCAGCACAAAAACCTAAAAGAAAAAAGCCTGAACAAGTGACGTTTGACGTGTTTCCGGAACTACCAATAACTAAGAAGGATGACCCCAAATACCTCGTCATCAAATCTCTTGATTCCAACAAACCAATTTCATCCGTCTCCTGTTTTGCGATTTATAAAGGTATCCAATCTATTAGTAAAGAAGTTAAAAACATATAATCACTTCGCGATGGCAGTATACTTCTCCTGGTTAAAAATCAAAGAATTGCTGACAAATTCCTTTGCACAAAACATCTTCCCGGTGCAGGTGCTGTTATAGTCGTTCTTCATAGCACCCTTAACTAAGTCAAAGGCGCAATTTACGCTCCTTTTATTTCCCAACTAAGGTATAACTGCAGTCCAAAAATTTACCAAAATGGTTAATGGTCTTCGTGTTTCAACTGGGGCAATATTATTAACTTTTAATAAATATATTCTTCCTAATAGAATTGAACCTGGAGAACCCTAGATGTCCGTCCGTATGACCCTAACCCTATGCGCTGCAAAACCTGTCAGCACGGCGAAGTTCTGCGGAAAAACTCCTTCTTGTGTAATTTGCAACCTTCCCTCCAACCACTCTCCCCCTTCTGAATGCACTCGAGTTCATTGCGCAAACTGCGCTGGTGATCACCCATCGTCCTCCAATTCTTGCCCTAAATTTATCCAATCAAAGGAAATTTTAAAGATTAAAACTATCCACAAATGCACCATGCGCGACGCTATCAACATGTATAAAAGTCAACTTCCTACAACCCCATCCCATTTATCTTTTGCCAACGTTACTAAAATATAAACTAACAATGATATAAATACTCACATAAAAAATTCTAATATTGAAGATATTAATTTAATATCAAATAATTCTAACCTCAATAATAATGCAACCTCAACAAAAGATAACAACAATTTATCATCCACCAATAATTCATCCAACAACAACAATTCATCCAACTACAACAAATCAGTTAACAACAACAATTCAATCAACACCAACGACTCATTCTCCTCCAACAATCAAATACCCTCCAAAGAACTTTCAGAAAGTTCAAAAAAATCCCCTCTTTAATCTTCCCTTCCCTTTAGCTCTTCCCCTTCTCCCTCTTATTCACCTCTATCTAACAGCTCATCTCCCTCATCCCACACTTCTCTCCTCGAAACTTTTGCAATCTCTCCTCTTGTAAATGACCCTTATCCTCCCTCCTCTTCCCTTTCATCCCATCCTCCTTCGTTAATGGAACAATAAATTGCCATACGTATACAAGGGTATATGTATATATCAAAAAAAAAAAATTTTATAAAAATAAGTATTTTATCTATTCTTCAATGGAATATGAACGGATACTTTAATAATTACATCGAACTTGAACTTCTAATAAAAACATTTAACCCATCAGTAATTTTATTAAACGAAACTCATCTCGCATACAACATTGTAGCCCATACTCCTAAGACATATATTGGTTATTTTCATAATCTCCTTAGAAACACTTCGAGCAAACAGGGAGTTGCCATTCTGATCAATAGAAAAATTCCACATAACCCCTTTCCGCCTCCTTCTTCCAACATCTCTTCCCTTTCTATAGAAATTATTTCTCCTTACAAAATTATTATTACTTGTGCCTATTCCCCTCCTAATGATTCTTTTACGTTCAATGATATCTGTAATCTCTTTCCATCTGGAACTATTCCTTTCCTATTGGCTGGTGATTTTAACGCCTGGAGTCCCCTTTGAGGATCATCCTCATCCAATCTGAAAGGTCGAATTATTGAGGATGCTTTACTTGGTTCAAACTGCATTGTTCTCAATGACGGTTCCCCCATACACTTCTCCACTCACTCTTCCTTTACTCATATTGATTTGACTTTTTGTTCCTCATCCTTCTCAACAAATTTGAGTGGCAACTAATCGATAATCTTCATGGCAGTGATCATTTTCCCATTCTTTCTAAAATTACCACTCCTATTCCCGCACCCCGTTTCAAATCCTGAGTGTGCTTTAAAACGGACTTTGCTGATTGGGTTAAGTTTGTGGAGTCCTGCGCATTTCATTCCCAAATTTTTCCTGTTTCATCCAACATAAATCAAGAGTCCTCACGTATTCAAAAAATTATTCGTGCAGCTGCTAATGACTCCATTCCACTATCCGCGTCCAAACCAGTCAAACCTGCATCTCGTTGGTGGAACAGAGAACTTTGTGCTTTAAGGCACCAAAAACAATTTTATTGGCATGAATTCAAACGCACTCGTTCAACTGAAAATTTAATAAAATACGAAAAATCGAAAAGCCAAATATGCCAAAATTCTTTGTTTCCAATCCTTCTCTAGGGAAATCAATTCTTCTTCTGATCCAAAAAAGATTTGGGCTGACATTAGAAGATTATTTGGTTTATCTTCCTTTTCTCCAATTTCTTCCTTCAATTCCCCTCGTGGTAATCTACTATATCCTCATGATATAGCCTTAGAATTTGCTATTCATATTTCCAACGACTCTTACCTTCCTCCTTCCAAGATTTCTTCTTCAGCAAAGTTTTTAAATTCGGATTTATCTATGATTGAACTTCTCTCTGCTTTATCTTTAGTTAAAGGCAAAACCCCGGGAATTGATAAAATATCTTACCCTATCATTAAACACATCCCTCCCTTCCTTTTAAACCGACTAATTAATCTTTATAATAACATCTATCGGACTGGCAACTACCCTCTGCTTTGGAAGACCAGCGCAGTCATTCCCATTTTGAAACCTGGTAAGCACGCCTGCCAAGTCGGCAGTTACCGTCCCATATCCCTTCTTCCATGCCTAGGAAAATTAATGGAAAAATTCATTGCTATCAGGCTTTCTTGGTATGCTCAGTCTCAAAAACGTATTCATTATAACCAGGTTGCTTTCAGGAAGGGGCAGGGAACGTTAGACGCTCTTCTGCATTTTGATCATTTTGTGTCTGATGCATTGTCCCACAAAAATCACGTCTCGGTGCTCTCTCTTGATTTTTTAAAAGCATTTGATCGCATTGGTATTCATGTGGTATTAAGACAGCTTAAAAAATGGAAGGTCGGCTCACATATATGTATATAATTTTGTTAAATCGTTTCTTTCTAAACGAAAAATTAGTGTCCTTGTTTCTAATGTCCGCTCCTCTATACTTCCTCTTGACAATGGAACTCCTCAGGGTTCGCCCCTTTCAGCTATCCTTTTCATTATCGCATTTGATGAAATTAGTACCATTTTATCTGGTTTTTCTAATATCAGTAATTTAATGTATGCTGATGATTTAATGTTATACTCCAAAACGTCCGATTTGTCCGTTGTTATGTCCTCGTTTTCACAAATTTTATGCCTCTTATTCAGTTGGTCTGATACTTCAGACACGCACTTCAATTTCTCCCTCTAAATCTAAGTTATTACATTTTTGTAAGAAACATCATTGTTATAAACCCTCTCTTACCTTTAATAATGTTAGTTTAATCTGTACAGATAGTTTTAAGTTCCTAGGATTAATTTTAGACTCTAAGTATTCATTTAAGCAGCACTGTCAATATGTAAGAAAAAGACTATTTGTTAATTTAAATATAATTAAGTATCTATCATGTAAGCGCTCGCTCATTGGCCCGGCTCTACTGGTAAAAGTCACCAAGGCTCTCATATTATCAATCATTAATTACGGCTTAGAAATATATGGACATCATTCTACAAGCCATTTGAAGATGCTTGCCGCTCCGTATCATTCTGCTGTACGACGTTCTATTCGCGCTTTTCCAACGTCACCGATAAAAAATATTCTGCCAGAATCTGGACTGCCTTTTTTAAAAGAAATAGTGAATTTAATTTACATTTTTTCAAACGAAAATAAACCTCAAATGATTTAAAACAAAAAGAGCCGATCGAATAAAATAAATAACACACTAAACATACATTACAGAATTGTATTGAAATAAGAAAATTTAACAAGAGAGAAAAAAACAACAAGTTTACAACTATTGTATTACGATAACACAATACGACAAATAACAAGGCTTGTTAACTCCCTAAGGGCTTTGTTTTGCCCTTGCTGTTATAAATAAGCTGGAGGATATCCTCCTCGAGTAGAAAATGAGCCTTAATATGAAAGCGATGTTAATAGAACTAACGACGAGATGCTTGAATTGGATAAGGCAGAACGGCTCAAAACGGCTTCGCTCAAAATGGAATGGGTGATGTATTAAATTTTTACTTGATCTATTCCTTTTTTTACTGAACGGTAATACATTAATATGATCTCAGACAGTAATTTTACTTTATGTTGCTACAATTGCTTCTGTAATAATATTTATATTTGTACTTAAAGTGTAAATTATTTTGTGTGTGTAAAATTTTACGTTTATTCCTTTTTTATCTTTTGTATACTTCTATAATACAACGATTACAAACATGTTAAATTTTTTGACAAATTAAAAAGTACGAATCAAAACCGGGATTGTCCTGGGATTTTGTTTTCAGATCTCGAAAATCCCGGGATCAATAAAATGGCCAAAATTGACATCCCTAGTGTTTAGTAACAAAGATGCCTAAGGATATGAGAAAAGAAAAGTGAAAATTCTACAACTCTTACAAAATGGATTAGGTGTTGCAACGGGTATGATTTTCCGAAATCAACAATTCGACCCATATAAATATTCTGCGATCGGTAAATAACACCTTCGTCGATAGAGACTGACAAGGGGTCGTTAACATACTCAATGCTAATTCAACCACTTATTAACTTTTAAAATAATTGTTTGCAAACGATTAACATTTTTCAAGTCATTTGCGAACCCAAATATGGCGAAAATATGTAAATGTACAGCAAACGATTTGCTAATGTTGGAAAAAGTGACGGTATTAAGATTTTCCATCTCATTCACTTAATTACTTACTTACTTAATTGGCTCGATAATTGTCTATGGGATTTTGGCCGAGCTTAGCATAGCACGCAAGTTATTTCCATCTTTCTCTAACTGGCGCCAGTTATCTTTCGAATAATATTATCTCGAACACTCCAAGAGCCCTATCATCAGATGTCTTCATCGTCCATGCTTCTGCGCCATGCAATAGAACTGGTATAATGAGAGACTTATAGAGCGTTATTTTTATTCGTCGAGAGAAAACTTTACTGCTCAATTACCTCAGTCCGTAGTAGCACTTGTTGCAATTGCGCACTCTTATATTAAAAAGGCTGATACTACGTTAGTTGGCGCGAATTGCAGTATCATCCGTCTGTGGATTGGGCAAAGCACGCTTAAATTCCAATCAGTAGGCATGCATTCGTCTGACCATACTCGGCAGATTATCTGCAGTCGGTTAACAGAACGTCGATTTCGTCGTCTTTGATTGGTGTTTCGGGTTCATCCTCTACTCCACAGTAGTCTTTGTTACCAACACTAAGAAGCGTGAAGAAAAACTCACCCCATAAACTAAGTATGTTCGGGACGTCAGTCACCAGGTCGCCGTTGTCGTTCTTACAAGAATTTATCCAGGTCTCAAAACCTTCTGTTAGCTATCGCACCTTCTGAAAGAATTTTCGGATGCTTTTTCTGTAGGCTAGCATATCAAGCTTTTCGCACTCATTCATTTCGGAGTCTCTTCTTCTTTCCTTTCCAAGGCTACGCGACAATCCTCGACTATTTTAAAACTATTGATATTTATATTTTTCCAGTTTTTGGAGAAGCGATTAGAAAAAGAACTTCTGATGTAGATGGTTTTCGCAGTTCGCTGATATGATGACGGCATGGTAAAAAATATAAATACGACCCAATCTTATTTCAAGTAATTTTGAAGCACCTTTTTCAACGCCAGAATTAAATAACTTACTTTGAGCTTGCAACTCTTCTATATATTTTACTTTACTACTTTTTTCTACTCTAGAAGCTTTGTTTTTATACCCGAGCCAGCATTAGTTTGTATACATCTCTATATATGTTACATATGTATAATACATTGCAAACGTCAAGCTGTTAAGTTGTGTTTTGTTGTGATATTTTTTTCTTTTTAAAATTGGTTTACTTATTTAATATAATTAAATAATTTAGTGATAAAATATTTGGAGATTCATCTGTGCGCATTTAAAGCTAAGTATAACATCTGTTAAGCATATTTGCATTGATTTTATTGCAATTTAATTTAGTTTTTCAATTGCCGAGTCATTAGTTGCTTTGCATTGTTATTGTTTCTTATTTACATTGTTATTGCTTCTTATTTGCTTTAGACTTTGTATTTGTATTGCGCGCATTTTCTTTTCTCTTCCTTGATTGTCATTCCTGAAACAGCTGTTTGCGTTTAGTTTTTTACGTGTCAAATACTGTGCATCTAAAACTGTTCGTTACATTAATAGCTCTCAAACCATTAAAAAACTTGCATTACCTTTCAAACTGCTTTCTCCTTTATTTTATTAATACAATACGAGTATTTGTTTTTTTTTTGATATTAGTTTTTACTTAGTTGTGTTAAATTATGTCTTGCATTTTTGACAACTGCAAAATTAAAAAAACCGATAATGAGCAACGCTCTGTTGCATGCTGGTTGTGCGATGGGATTGCTCATATAAAATGTGCCGGACTGTTTGGTAGAGTCCTGGACTTAATAGAAGAAGGAAAAGGTATTCGTTGGTCTTGTTTGAAATGCAGATCAACTGAGGTTGAACTTTTCCGATTTTTTAGAGAAACCAGAAATGGATTTTTCGAAATGGGCAAAGACTTTCGGGCACTTAATGAAAAATTTAAACTTTATGAAAACGTGTTTAAATCATTTAAGTGCCTAGATAATCAAACTTTGCAACCTGTAAGAGAGACCAAACGCAAACGTACCCACAGCCCGCCCAAGGAAAGTATTGTCGCTCCTCTTATAGTACCTCAAAAGAATGTAGTGTCCAAATCCCAACAAATTGAGCTAATTAATCTTCTGTCCCCTGTCCCACCGCCTCAGGGTACGTCTTCATCAACTTCGTCAAGGGCTATCTGCACTCGAGCTTCTTCCTCTAATAAAAGCAATGCAGATCAGGCTAACTTACAGGTATCTTCACCTGATGTGGGTTCATCTCCACCTCATTTGCTTCCACCTTCCCAATCTGCTTCTATTGTTTCAAAAACTGTAGCACATTTAGATGAGACTAACTGCTCTGCAAAGAAGCTGGTTGTGGTTCCTTTGAGAAAGTCCATTTTTGTTTCAAGATTTGCTAGGGACACTTCTTCTGATGATATAGAGTTTTACATTTCATCGAAAATTAAGACTTGTAACTTAGCAATCCGAAAATTTAACTTTAAATATGAACGTAACGTATCATCTTTTAAAATTGATGTGGCACCTGAAGTTTTTGATTCTTTGCTTAACAATTCTTTTTGGCCTACCGGGGCATTTGTTCGCGAGTTTGAATATAAGCCACATAAAAATAAAAATAATATAAATAACTTAGCTTCAATTCCTAATCGTGACACTGAGCCAAAAAACTAATATTAAATTCTACTTTAAGTATTTTATACCAAAACGTTAGAGGTTTAAATACTAAATTAAACGATTTATACTTAAAAGGCTTAGACTGTAACTATAACATAATTTGCTTTACTGAAACCTGGCTTAAACCACATATTTTTAATTCAGAGATCCTTCCTAATCATTATCAAATTTATAGAAATGACCGTAAGGACAGAATCGGTGGGGGTGTTCTTTTTGCAGTTCATTCTTCTATACCATCCGAAGATGTTAATATCCCCCTCATCGAGTCAATCGAATTTAAAGCAATACGAGTTATGGTTGGAAATGGTTTCTTTTATTTAGCTGTTTGCTACATCCCTCCTAATTCTGACTTATCGGTATATTCTCAACATATTGCGTTACTTAGATCCTTAAGTTCAATGATTACTGCACATGACTCGATCATTGTACTTGGTGACTTCAATATGCCAGGCATATCATGGACTTTCATGGACGACTTTATCGTTCCAATTTCATCAAGGGATAGATACAATGTGTTCTTAGAAGATATGGCTGAGCTCTGTCTAAATCAGATTAATTTAACTCCAAACCATTTTGGAAACATTCTAGACCTTGTTTTTGTTGATGATATATCTAAATCATCTATGAAGAGGTGCGAACCCTTGGTTATTCCAGAGGACTCTTATCACCCTGCGATTGAGTTAAATTACGAGGTTATAGGGGATTTTGGAAATAATGTCGATAAATCAAGTAGCTCAAACGCTCGTTTTATTTTCGCGAAAGCCAATTTCAAGAAATTAGATCGAGAATTGTCAAAATTATCTTGGCCGACGTATAAAGATGATGTTGAACGTTGTGTCCAGCATTTTAATAATACTATATATAGTTTATTTCAAAAGTTTGTACCTAAACGGGTTTGCGTACAAAAGGAGCAATCACAACCTTGGTTTACAAAAGAACTAAGAAATTTAAAAAATAAAAAGTCGCGATCTTTTAAACTGTACAAAATAACTGGTTTGCACACTAACTATGTTAAATACTCAGTTCTCCGACACGCTTACTTTGAATTAAATAAAAAA
The DNA here is from genome assembly GCA_963971545.1 of Philophylla caesio. NCBI lineage: Eukaryota > Metazoa > Arthropoda > Insecta > Diptera > Tephritidae > Philophylla > Philophylla caesio. The sequence continues at coordinate 68,864,600 of OZ020604.1, read as the reverse complement.
TGCTACAGATCTTATTTGTGCAAAGTTAAAAGGAATTTAATAACAAACCCTGCATCATTTTACGATTTCGTTAACTCAAAACGCAGAGTGACTGGTTTTCCGTCTGCCATGAAATATCAAAATACCGTGTCTTGTGACTCCCAATCAATTTCCAACATGTTTGCCAAATTCTTCAGGTCAAATTACTCCATTACTTTGCCTCTGAGCAAACCTTATCCATATAAACTTTGTCCCTTAACCTCTGCTTTTATTCCGCAAATATCTTCTGAGGAAGTATTTTATTGTTTGAGTAACTTAAAAGAATCTTTTAAGGCTGGCCCCGATTTGATCCCGACGTGGTTCCTCAAAAACTGTGCTAAACATATTTATGAGCCCTTAACTAATTTATTTAATCTTTCTCTTAGGCTTGGGGTTTTCCCTTCAGCTTGGAAAGAATCATTAATTTTACCCCTTCATAAGACCGGGAGTAGGTCCTCTATAGAAAATTATCGCGGTATAGCTAAGATTTCTGCTATTCCTAAACTATTTGAGGCAATCGTTGTTGACCATTTAACGCATTCATTATCCTCTACAATTTCTAGCACTCAACACGGGTTCTCTAAGGGTAAATCTACCGTTACAAACTTGCTCGAGTTCACAACTCATGTTTCAAATGGATTCAGAGAATTTATGCACACTGATGTTATATACACCGATTTTAGTAAAGCATTCGACAGATTAAGTCACGCTTTACTGATTCATAAACTCGATCTCCTTGGTTTTCAACCTAATCTCCTTCATTGGATATCTTCTTACCTCATGGACAGAACACAACGAGTTCTTTTTAAAAATAGTTCCTCAAACATTATTCATGTATCTTCAGGGGTCCCGCAAGGAAGTCACCTTGGTCCGATTCTGTTTTTACTTTTTATAAATGACATACCTTCTGTAATTAACTATTCAAAAATTTTATTGTATGCTGATGATGTAAAACTTTTTAGATCGTATCATTCTGTTGACGAAAGGTCCTTACTACAGGCGGATTTAAATAGCATGACTAACTGGTGTGAAGTAAATAACATGCCGCTAAACCTTTAAAAATGTAAGGTAATGTGCTTTTCTCGAAGGGCACTTCAACCGGCTTCTTATGACATATGTAACCATAACCTCGAACAAGTGTTTAACTTTGTTGATCTTGGAATTACAATGGATCCGAAACTTAATTTTAATCTTCACATTAATGTTACAGTTAACAAAGCCAAGGGTGTTTTTGCATTTGTAAAACGATGGTCAAAAGAATTCAATGACCCATACATTACGAAGGCTCTATTCACAACGTTAGTGAGGCCAATACTGGAATATGGATCTGTTGTTTGGCACCCGCGCTATCAAGTTCATTCCGACCGAATAGAGTCAATTCAAAAACAATTTCTGCTTTTTGCTTTAAGAAATTTTCGTTGGGATTCTCAGTACAACCTGCCCCCATATATAAGTCGTTTAAAACTCATTAATCTTCCTACACTTGCTAGTCGTAGAGAAATGCTAGGCGTAGTATTTTTAGTGAAGTTACTGACAGGCTTGATCTATAGCCCATCTCTTCTTGGTGAAATAAAACTAAACGTTCCCTCCCGAATTTCAAGACATTTCCGGCCTCTTTTTCTGAAGCCATGTAAAAGTAATTTTGAGTTAAATGAGCCACTCCGTAGTTTGTGCCAGGATTTTAACACTCATTCCGGTTCTCTTGATACTTCAGACTCACTTTTTTACGTAAAGAAAACTATACTCAATGCTCTCAATAATTGATACAAACATACTTATATATTACTACTCGATCAGCTGATGAGCATTTGTTCTGTAGCTGAACAGTTTTAGATCTCGACACTTAACAAACTTCTGCCTTTCATGACTCGGCGCAGCATATGTATATGAAAAAAAAAATATTTTTTTTTATATATCCGTGCGTCATACGGATGCGCCCCTCGCGTCGGTCGGGCGGGTATGGAGGGAAAAAAACTGTTGGGATTATTATTATTATTATATATACCTAAGTTCATAAGTATACCCTACAAAAAATTGTGTGACTGATCTTCGAAGAGAGTATTCCGGGATTAGTCTCTACCGGGTACAACTGGGCATTAATTAGTCGCAACAAGTCTCGTATAATTGTAGATTCGTCCTGTATTCATCTCTTTTGGGTATAATAAACGATGCATTGATAGTAAATATATGCACGCACTTAGGCAAAGAAATTTCATGTGCGTCGTTGGCATGTAAGGAGAACGTTCGCTTGGCAACCCTCGGTCAGTCGGTTCGATACTCATTTGAAGCTATGTGCCATAATCATAATCAAGTAAAAGTCGGCTCTTAAGTTAGTAGCAACGTTTTTGCATACTTTTCAATGAGTTATCTGTCAAAAAAGCAGATTCTAACTTTAGAACCGGCATTTAAATTGACTATGATTATGGCCCAATGATTTTTGTTTTTATAAATATACCCATTCGGGTATAAAAGGAGACAATTAGGGTAAGTGTGCCAGTGACCGGACACTACTAACGTTTTTCATTTAAAATACGAAAACCGTTAAAAGTTAAATGTTAATAATGGCGACGCTGACTTTATTTGAGAGAATTTATTTGGTGCACGCAAAGGGCGAAAAAATAATTTTTTTGCTAGTGACATACAGATTTTTAGAGGTAAGAATTATGAGTTATTATGCGTGGAAATGTGTTGGATATTATTTAGTTTTGGTAATAAATGATGTATAAATGATTTGTGACACCAAATTTTGCAAAAAAAATTATATTAATTTTACAATTTTTATTGAGCTCAAGGCCAGTTTATGGAAGCTGTTTGTGAAAAAACAACAACAGTTTCTTAATGGTAGAAATTACAGTACTATTTTGGAAATCACCCATAAACTGGCCTTGAGCTCAATGAAAATTGTAAAATTAACATTTACTAGGCCGACAGAAAAATAAAAAATTATATTGTTAATAAATTCAACTGTCCGGTTTATGGAATGGAAATGAAGGTGAATTCCAGTGTCCGGACATGGTGTCTGGTTACTAGAAATCAACTTATTCCAGTATCCAGACGGGTCGTTGTTTCAATATTCTATAAGTTATTTTTAATTTAAGCACCGCTATGGTCGAGTGGGTAGCGGTGCGTGCTATTACTCGATATGCCGCTGGATTCGAGGTTCAAATTCCAGCCATTCCAGGATGAAATGTACATATGTATATAGCTTATAGACTCAAAAACTACTGAACCGATCGGGCCCAAATTCACAGGTTATGTTTGAAATGACCTCGAATGAGCAAAGCATAAAACAAATTCCATAGGTGGCGCTGGAGTCGAGATATTTCCAAACTCCGTAATTACAGTCCGATATGACTCAAATTCAAAAGTTGGTATGTTAGGGAAATGTGGGTAAATACTTGGTTTAAAAATTTACCCGATAGGTATCGCTGGAGTCGATATATTTGATTCAAATTCAACACTTATGTTAGGGGCATGTAGGTAAATACTTCGTTGGAATATTGACTTGATAGGTGTCGCTGAAGTCGAGTTATTTCTAAAAACCGTATTTACAGACCGATTTAATTCAAATTCAAAACATACATATGTATATTGGGCGCACCATTATTACAGATTTACAGATTTGATTTGAATTCAACACACATGTTAGGAGCATATACATACATATATAAATACTTAGTACTACAGTTTACCCCATAGATGGCGCTGGAGTCGAGTTATTTCTAAAAACCGTATTTACGGATCCATTTATTTCAAATTCAAAACGTGTACTGTGGTCATATTGTAATACGTTCTACGTCCAAAAATTAAGTTCTCCTTTCTTTTTAAATAAGAACGACGTTTAGTTTGCTTCCTAACACGCTTCGAACGACATATACTTTGTTAAAAATTTAATTGACAAAGCTAGCACAATCAATCAAAATAGCAATTTTTCAATTTGTAGGGTGTACCGAAGCCGGGTCAGCTAGTAAGTTATATATTTAAATAAAGGGCTGAAGGAGTGTTAGCCATGTCCGAATTGTAGGCTCATTCCTAACAACACCAAAATCACGGTCGTTCGATAAAAATGAATGACCACGCATAGAAAAATTCTGATAATCTTGTTTCAAAACGCTCAGAGTCAGTCAGTATAGGGACAGCCCCACAAAATACATATAAGTGCTAAATATATGGCTCAATCTTATTTTGAATATAGTGCAACAACATTGAACACACCTCATTTGCTCCTTTGTGGCTATGCCTTAGTGATACATGTAAAATGTCGATTTTCCGGTTTTTGAATTTTTATTTCCAAAGAAAAATGAACCCACACGGTTTTTTGATAAAAAATCGAAACTATTTTTGCAATTGTAACTTTTTCAACCTAAAATGTTGAGCTCTATACCAATTTCACATAAGCAAATTTGTATAAAAATAAAAAAACATATTTACAATTTGGAAAAGATGTGTAAGAACTACAGTGAACTCGGAGTAATGTGAACTTCGACTATGAATGAACCACCCACTTTTTGAAAACCTCTAAGTATTGGACAAAGTTAGTCCAGAAAGCTTTCGCCACCGTACTGTCAAACCGATCGGTTGCGTTTTCTATCGCGTGTGCTTGTTGTTGTGCGTGTGTTGTTTAGTATTTGCTTTCAAAGCTTGAATCTTTAACGGTTCGCGTTTATAACGCTACATAACAGTTGTGCGCATTAAGCATTTTTGCTGTTTTTTTTACGTTTTTTTCGTTTTTGATTGCTAATCGTTGTGCATATTCCTTCATTTGTGAATAAAAATAAATAACTTTTTCATTATGCCCCCCGCGGCTAATAACCTGGGTGATAATAGGTTTGCCCTATTATCCTCAGCACAAAAACCTAAAAGAAAAAAGCCTGAACAAGTGACGTTCGACGTGTTTCCGGAACTACCAATAACTAAGAAGGATGACCCCAAATACCTCGTCATCAAATCTCTTGATTCCAACAAACCAATTTCATCCGTCTCCTGTTTTGCGATTTATAAAGGTATCCAATCTATTAGTAAAGAAGTTAAAAACATATCATCACTTCGCGATGGCAGTATACTTCTCCTGGTTAAAAATCAAAGAATTGCTGACAAATTCCTTTGCACAAAACATCTTCCCGGTGCAGGTGCTGTTATAGTCGTTCTTCATAGCACCCTTAACTAAGTCAAAGGCACAATTTACGCTCCTTTTATTTCCCAACTAACTGACGAAAAAATAATTGAAGGCCTCAAGGAAGAAGGTATAACTGCAGTCCAAAAATTTACCAAAATGGTTAATGGTCTTCGTGTTTCAACTGGGGCAATATTATTAACTTTTAATAAATATATTCTTCCTAATAGAATTGAACCTGGAGAACCCTAGATGTCCGTCCGTATGACCCTAACCCTATGCGCTGCAAAACCTGTCAGCACGGCGAAGTTCTGCGGAAAAACTCCTTCTTGTGTAATTTACAACCTTCCCTCCAACCACTCTCCCCCTTCTGAATGCACTCGAGTTCATTGCGCAAACTGCGCTGGTGATCACCCATCGTCCTCCAATACTTGCCCTAAATTTATCCAATCAAAGGAAATTTTAAAGATTAAAACTATCCACAAATGCACCATGCGCGACGCTATCAACATGTATAAAAGTCAACTTCCTACAACCCCATCCCATTTATCTTTTGCCAACGTTACTAAAATACAAACTAACAATGATATAAATACTCACATCAAAAATTCTAATATTGAAGATATTAATTTAATATCAAATAATTCTAACCTCAATAATAATGCAACCTCAACAAAAGATAACAACAATTTATCATCCACCAATAATTCATCCAACAACAACAATTCATCCATCTACAACAAATCAGTTAACAACAACAATTCAAACAACACCAACGACTCATTCTCCTCCAACAATCAAATACCCTCCAAAGAACTTTCAGAAAGTTCAAAAAAATACCCTCTTTCATCTCCCCTTCCCTTTAGCTCTTCCCCTTCTCCCTTTTATTCACCTCTATCTAACAGCTCATCTCCCTCATCCCACACTTCTCTCCTCGAAACTTTTGCAATATCTCCTCTTGTAAATGACCCTTATCCTCCCTCCTCTTCCCTTTCATCCCATCCTCCTTCGTTAATGGAACAATAAATTGCCATACGTATACAAGGGTATATGTATGTATATATCAAAAAAAAAAAATTTTATAAAAATAAGTATTTTATCTATTCTTCAATGGAATATGAACGGATACTTTAATAATTACATCGAACTTGAACTTCTAATAAAAACATTTAACCCATCAGTAATTTTATTAAACGAAACTCATCTCGCATACAACATTGTAGCCCATACTCCTAAGACATATATTGGTTATTTTCATAATCTCCCTAAAAACACTTCGAGCAAACAGGGAGTTGCCATTCTGATCAATAGAAAAATTCCACATAACCCCTTTCCGCCTCCTTCTTCCAACATCTCTTCCCTTTCTATAGAAATTATTTCTCCTTACAAAATTATTATTACTTGTGCCTATTCCCCTCCTAATGATTCTTTTACGTTCAATGATATCTGTAATCTCTTTCCATCTGGAACTATTCCTTTCCTATTGGCTGGTGATTTTAACGCCTGGAGTCCCCTTTGAGGATCATCCTCATCCAATCTGAAAGGTCGAATTATTGAGGATGCTTTACTTGGTTCAAACTGCATTGTTCTCAATGACGGTTCCCCCATACACTTCTCCACTCACTCTTCCTTTACTCATATTGATTTGACTTTTTGTTCCTCATCCTTCTCAACAAATTTGAGTGGCAACTAATCGATAATCTTCATGGCAGTGATCATTTTCCCATTCTTTCTAAAATTACCACTCCTATTCCCGCACCCCGTTTCAAATCCCGAGTGTGCTTTAAAACGGACTTTGCTGATTGGGTTAAGTTTGTGGAGTCCTGCGCATTTCATTCCCAATTTTTCCTGTTTCATCCAAAATAAATCAAGAGTCCTCACGTATTCAAAAAATTATTCGTGCAGCTGCTAATGACTCCATTCCACTATCCGCGTCCAAACCAGTCAAACCTGCATCTCGTTGGTGGAACAGAGAACTCTGTGCTTTAAGGCACCAAAAACAATTTTATTGGCATGAATTCAAACGCACTCGTTCAACTGAAAATTTAATAAAATACGAAAAATCGAAAAGCCAAATATGCCAAAATTCTTTGTTTCCAATCCTCCTCTGGGGAAATCAATTCTTCTTCTGATCCAAAAAAGATTTGGGCTGACATTAGAAGATTATTTGGTTTATCTTCCTTTTCTCCAATTTCTTCCCTCAATTCCCCTCGTGGTAATCTACTATATCCTCATGATATAGCCTTAGAATTTGCTATTCATATTTCCAACGACTCTTACCTTCCTCCTTCCAAGATTTCTTCTTCAGCAAAGTTTTTAGATTCGGATTTATCTATGATTGAACTTCTCTCTGCTTTATCTTTAGTTAAAGGCAAAACCCCGGGAATTGATAAAATATCTTACCCTATCATTAAACACATCCCTCCCTTCCTTTTAAACCGACTAATTAATCTTTATAATAACATCTATCGGACTGGCAACTACCCTCTGCTTTGGAAGACCAGCGCAGTCATTCCCATTTTGAAACCTGGTAAGCACGCCTGCCAAGTCGGCAGTTACCGTCCCATATCCCTTCTTCCATGCCTAGGAAAATTAATGGAAAAATTCATTGCTATCAGGCTTTCTTGGTATGCTCAGTCTCAAAAACGTATTCATTATAACCAGGTTGCTTTCAGGAAGGGGCAGGGAACGTTAGACGCTCTTCTGCATTTTGATCATTTTGTGTCTGATGCATTGTCCCACAAAAATCACGTCTCGGTGCTCTCTCTTGATTTTTTAAAAGCATTTGATCGCATTGGTATTCATGTGGTATTAAGACAGCTTAAAAAATGGAAGGTCGGCTCACATATATGTATATAATTTTGTTAAATCGTTTCTTTCTAAACGAAAAATTAGTGTCCTTGTTTCTAATGTCCGCTCCTCTATACTTCCTCTTGACAATGGAACTCCTCAGGGTTCCCCCCTTTCAGCTATCCTTTTCATTATCGCATTTGATGAAATTAGTACCATTTTATCTGGTTTTTCTAATATCAGTCATTTAATGTATGCTGATGATTTAATGTTATACTCCAAAACGTCCGATTTGTCCGTTGTTATGTCCTCGTTTTCACAAATTTTATGCCTCTTATTCAGTTGGTCTGATACTTCAGACACGCACTTCAATTTCTCCCTCTAAATCTAAGTTATTACATTTTTGTAAGAAACATCATTGTTATAAACCCTCTCTTACCTTTAATAATGTTAGTTTAATCTGTACAGATAGTTTTAAGTTCCTAGGATTAATTTTAGACTCTAAGTATTCATTTAAGCAGCACTGTCAATATGTAAGAAAAAGACTATTTGTTAATTTAAATATAATTAAGTATCTATCATGTAAGCGCTCGCTCATTGGCCCGGCTCTACTGGTAAAAGTCACCAAGGCTCTCATATTATCAATCATTAATTACGGCTTAGAAATATATCGACATCATTCTACAAGCCATTTGAAGATGCTTGCCGCTCCGTATCATTCTGCTGTACGACGTTCTATTCGCGCTTTTCCAACGTCACCGATAAAAAATATTCTGCCAGAATCTGGACTGCCTTTTTTAAAAGAAATAGTGAATTTAATAGTAATTTATTTTTTCAATTTTTAATTTACATTTTTTCAAACAAAAATAAACCTCAAATGATTTAAAACAAAAAGAGCCGATCGAATAAAATAAATAACACACTAAACATACATTACAGAATTGTATTGAAATAAGAAAATTTAACATGAGAGAAAAAAACAACAAGTTTACAACTATTGTATTACGATAACACAATACGACAAATAACAAGGCTTGTTAACTCCCTAAGGGCTTTGTTTTGCCCTTGCTGTTATAAATAAGCTGGAGGATATCCTCCTCGAGTAGAAAATGAGCCTTAATATGAAAGCGATGTTAATAGAACTAACGACGAGATGCTTGAATTGGATAAGGCAGAACGGCTCAAAACGGCTTCGCTCAAAATGGAATGGGTGATGTATTAAATTTTTACTTGATCTATTCCTTTTTTTACTGAACGGTAATACATTTTTATGATCTCAGACAGTAATTTAAAATAATTTTACTTTATGTTGCTACAATTGCTTCTGTAATAATATTTATATTTGTACTTAAAGTGTAAATTATTTTGTGTGTGTAAAATTTTACGTTTATTCCTTTTTTATCTTTTGTATACTTCTATAATACAACGATTACAAACATGTTAAATTTTTTGACAAATTAAAATGTACGAATCAAAACCGGGATTGTCCTGGGATTTTGTTTTCAGATCTCGAAAATCCCGGGATCAATAAAATGACCAAAATTGACATCCCTAGTGTTTAGTAACAAAGATGTCTAAGGATATGAGAAAAGAAAAGTGAAAATTCTACAACTCTTACAAAATGGATTAGGTGTTGCAACGGGTATGATTTTCCGAAATCAACAATTCGACCCATATAAATATTCTGCGATCGGTAAATAACACCTTCGTCGATAGAGACTGACAAGGGGTCGTTAACATACTCAATGTTAATTCAACCACTTATTAACTTTTAAAATAATTGTTTGCAAACGATTAACATTTTTCAAGTCATTTGCGAACCCAAATATGGCGAAAATATGTAAATGTACAGCAAACGATTTGCTAATGTTGGAAAAAGTGAATACCATTTTCCATCTCATTCACTTAATTACTTACTTACTTAATTGGCTCGATAATTGTCTATGGGATTTTGGCCGAGCTTAGCATAGCACGCAAGTTATTTCCATCTTTCTCTAACTGGCGCCAGTTATCTTTCGAATAATATTATCTCGAACACTCCAAGAGCCCTATCATCAGATATCTTCATCGTCCATGCTTCTGCGCCATGCAATAGAACTGGTATAATGAGAGACTTATAGAGCGTTATTTTTATTCGTCGAGAGAAAACTTTACTGCTCAATTACCTCAGTCCGTAGTAGCACTTGTTGCAATTGCGCACTCTTATATTAAAAAGGCTGATACTACGATAGTTGGCGCGAATTGCAGTATCATCCGTATGTGGATTGGGCAAAGCACGCTTAAATTCCAATCAGTAGGCATGCATTCGTCTGACCATACTCGGCAGATTATCTGCAGTTGGGTAACGGAACGTCGATTTCGTCGTCTTTGATTGGTGTTTCGGGTACATCATCTACTCCAAAGTAGTCTTTGCTACCAACACTAAGAATCGTGAAGAAAAACTCACCCCATAAACTAAGTATGTTCGGGACGTCAGTTACCAGGTCGCCGTTGTCGTTCTTACAAGAATTTATCCAGGTCTCAAAACCTTCTGTTAGCTATCGCACCTTCTGAAAGAATTTTCGGATGCTTTTTCTGTAGGCTAGCATATCAAGCTTTTCGCACTCATTCATTTCGGAGTCTCTTCTTCTTTCCTTTCCAAGGCTACGCGACAATCCTCGACTATTTTAAAACTATTGATATTTATATTTTTCCAGTTTTTGGAGAAGCGATTAGAAAAAGAACTTCTGATGTAGATGGTTTTCGCAGTTCGCTGATATGATGACGGCATGGTAAAAAATATAAATACGACCCAATCTTATTTCAAGTAATTTTGAAGCACCTTTTTCAACGCCAGAATTAAATAACTTACTTTGAGCTTGCAACTCTTCTATATATTTTACTTTACTACTTTTTTCTACTCTAGAAGCTTTGTTTTTATACCCGAGCCAGCATTAGTTTGTATACATATCTATATATGTTACATATGTATAATACATTGTATATATACCTAAGTTCATAAGTATACCCTACAAAAAATTGTGTGACTGATCTTCGAAGAGAGTATTCCGGGATTAGTCTCTACCGGGTACAACTGGGCATTAATTAGTCGCAACAAGTCTCGTATAATTGTAGATTCGTCCTGTATTCATCTCTTTTGGGTATAATAAACGATGCATTGATAGTAAATATATGCACGCACTTAGGCAAAGAAATTTCATGTGCGTCGTTGGCATGTAAGGAGAACGTTCGCTTGGCAACCCTCGGTCAGCCGGTTCGATACTCATTTGAAGCTATGTGCCATAATCATAATCAAGTAAAAGTCGGCTCTTAAGTTAGTAGCAACGTTTTTGCATACTTTTCGATGAGTTATCTGTCAAAAAAGCAGATTCTAACTTTAGAACCGGCATTTAAATTGACTATGATTATGGCCCAATGATTTTTGTTTTTATAAATATACCCATTCGGGTATAAAAGGAGACAATTAGGGTAAGTGTGCCAGTGACCGGACACTACTAACGTTTTTCATTTAAAATACGAAAACCGTTAAAAGTTAAATGTTAATAATGGCGACGCTGACTTTATTTGAGAGAATTTATTTGGTGCACGCAAAGGGCGAAAAAATAATTTTTTTGCTAGTGACATACAGATTTTTAGAGGTAAGAATTATGAGTTATTATGCGTGGAAATGTGTTGGATATTATTTAGTTTTGGTAATAAATGATGTATAAATGATTTGTGACACCAAATTTTGCAAAAAAAATTATATTAATTTTACAATTTTTATTGAGCTCAAGGCCAGTTTATGGAAGCTGTTTGTGAAAAAACAACAACAGTTTCTTAATGGTAGAAATTACAGTACTATTTTGGAAATCACCCATAAACTGGCCTTGAGCTCAATGAAAATTGTAAAATTAACATTTACTAGGCCGACAGAAAAATAAAAAATTATATTGTTAATAAATTCAACTGTCCGGTTTATGGAATGGAAATGAAGGTGAATTCCAGTGTCCGGACATGGTGTCTGGTTACTAGAAATCAACTTATTCCAGTATCCAGACGGGTCGTTGTTTCAATATTCTATAAGTTATTTTTAATTTAAGCACCGCTATGGTCGAGTGGGTAGCGGTGCGTGCTATATCTCGATATGCCGCTGGATTCGAGGTTCAAATTCCAGCCAGGGCAAGTAAAATCTTAATAACAGAAAAAGGTTTTTTCTAACAGTGGTCACCCCTCGGCAGGCAATGGCAAGCCTCCGAGGGATTTCTGCCATGAAAAAGCTTATCATTAAATACATCTGCCGTTCGGAGTCGGCACAAAACTGTAGGTCCCTCCATTTGTGGTATAATATAAAGACGCACACCACAAATGGTAGAAGAAGCTCGGCCAAACACTGAGCTATATAGTGTATGCGCCAAAATTATATATATATAATTTTGAGATAAGGGAAATATGGAGAAGATATTAGCAGATATACAGTGCTTTAAGTCTTCGAAAAGCAGCCATTATTTACGGATTCCTTAAGTCCACTATCCAAGATCGTCTCCAAGGAAAGGTTTCCCTACAAGTTGGGTTCCCAATCATATTTAATAAAGGAAGAAGAGATATACATTGTTGATTTGTTATAAAACTTTTGCAAATGTGGATTTTCTGAACACAGTATAAACAAGTAAGGAAAGCTAAGTTCAGGTGAAACCAAATTTTTTATATCTACCCTTGCGATGTAGTTTTGTATCGGCGGTGCTACGCCAATTTTTCAAAATTTCATAAAAATCTAGTTTCTTTCAATTTGCTCGAATAGATACCGAGGCGGAAGTAGCTTACGAAACCACCAATTTTATTTTTTATTCAATAATGTAAAATATTTTAATGAATTCCTATTATTAATTTAAAAAAAAATATGGTTATTCTTAAATATCATTATGTTTTATTAAAAAACACAAGTGTTCGCTCACTGGATGGTTGATGTCCGCTCACTAGAAAAAGTATCCTGTCACTGGACAAATAATAAAAATAGTTATTATTCGTAAAAACTGATATAATTAGTCGATTTTAAATTTGTTAAAAGTCCCGAATTGTTATGAAATATTTCGATATCATTGACTGCCTGCAATGAACTTTAGCATGAAGTTGAAAAAAAAGTTAAGTGTCCGGTCACTGGCATACTTACCCTACATGCAATAAATACAATCGTACACTTGTTCAAGCGCACGGAAACTACCCCGGAACTGTTAAGTGCCGTACACATGCAACTTTCTTCGCTTTACTTGACCATTAGAAATTTAACAACAAAGCATGAGGTGTAGAAGGTTTGCTACATAGAACGCCCTGACAGATTCTGCGCTAGTTGTTTGTTCTGAATTGCGATTTGCGTTATTCCCAGTATTTTATTTAATTAGAGAATAAGAAATGAGCTTTAGTGATATAATTAAGGAAGTAGCAGTTATGCTACTAATGTTTGAAATACGCGAGTGTAATAAACTTTATTAAGACCGCGATGCTGCATCTTTGAAAAAAATAAATAAAAAACAATCCAAGGGAATTTAAGAAAACGGTGAGGGTGGTTAACAAAGATGTGTTTCATTTGCTATTTGGACTTGTTTAGGAATAATTGACAAAATATTCGAATGGACCACCCATAGTAGCAAACTACTGATTGTTCATCACGCTTGCATAAGGCAAAAGAATAATAATTTTAAACTTATATAAGTACATATGCTTTTAACAGCAGATATTAGCGCTTGATTGTAGTCAACACATCTTCTTTCAAATGGGCATGCAACATTATCTTGGAAAAGTCATATTTTGAGTAGTTTTATAGAAAATAATTGTTCGTAATGGTTAAATATTGATATATTTGATATTTATCTGGTAAATGAATCTCGTATTAGGTGAGGAATGCCTAATAAATACATATTTAATTATTTTCCAACTGCATATTTGCCGGATTGGGCCAAAAATAGCAAACAACCCTGTTCTTGCAAAACTGAAAACGAAAATGTTGAAATTTATAAATTTTTGCAAGATCGCGACAGATTTGAAGTTGTGCTACAATTTATGAATGAAATAATTTAGGATTTATGTCGCCGGCGTAACTGTTGATTTAGCAGTTGTGCAGCGAAGAACGTATATTGACAGAGAAGGTGCATCGCGCTTCGTTCCCTATGGCAAGTTTTATCGGCTCACCGAAATCCAATTAGATCGAATTGGATTCTGATATAAATCAACGAATGTCGAATTCGATCCAGTTTGATACACGTTCTCTGTGTGCGGGAAGTCAGGATACAAATTTTATTTTTTTTTTTCTAGAGGTGGCACAAAGCATTGAAAGCCGAAGTGTGGGACTTGCCTTTCGGCTCATCGCACTAAAAACTCACCCCTGCTTCGTTTCCCTCGCTCCGTGGAACTACCGTTAGGTATTACTTCGCGGAGGAGGAGCGACCTATTGCCTTTCTATGAATTTCTACGGAGTTGCTCCGCTTGACGCAGTTTAAATAGGATTTTGTTTGCCATATTGCAAACAACGGACCAATTTTCTTTAGACTCGAGCATAGTATCTACAAGGTTTTTAACCGAAAGCGATCTCCCCAACTTCGTGTTTGAAAAAACAGTGTTCGGCGTCTTCAACCACCTGATTTGCACAAAAGGTGCAGTAAGGGTCATCGTCGTGTTTGAACCTGTTCAAATAAGACTTAAAACAACAATGTCCCGTAAGAATTTGGGTTAGGTGGAAATCAGCTTCGCCATGTCGCCTATCTAGCTATCTCTCCAAACTGGGAATCAACCTAAATGTCCAGCGTCCCTTACCCGCTGCACTGCACCGCCTCTGCCAACTCCGCAGGCAACTCTGCTTCGTCGCTTCACGTCTTATTTTATTAGACGGGGGTGCCACAAGTGCTGCTTCTTCCGACGTTGTTCTGATCGCGCTACACACCCTACACCCTGATGGCGCAAAGGCGATGTAATGATCTTGAAGTCTTTTCGAGCGCAGCCGACCAAATTGGTGCACCGTACATACATAAGTACAGACCGTAACACGCTTGCATATAGCTGTCTGCTTTGTTGACTATGGCTTCCTTTATTCACCATAAGCCGTGATAGGGCCGCTGCAACTTAAATATTAACCTAGCGCCAAAAATTATGCCTAAATATTTAAGGGCAGGTTTCGAGACAATTTCATCTCCCCCAAATTTGATTTTGATGACTTCACGAGCTTTTCTGCTACTTATTAATACTGCATTATATTCCAAAGTAATGGACCCAGAACAGATCCTTGTGGTACTCTTCCGGAAGTGTTGCATTGCTTGGTGCCTTGTTTCATATGTAAGTATTCTATTTTCTAGATAGTTGCTTAATATTTTTCGCAGATATATCGGTACTTCAAAACCGCGGAGAGCTTCAGCTATTTTCTTCCAGCTTGCAGAATTGAACACATTTTTAATATATAGCGTGATTACCAGGCAATATTCTTTTGATTCACCTTTCCACCTTGTTCCACTGATTGCTTCTTCTGCTATTTTCTTCACCAGCATAGCCGCGTCTACAGTTGATCGCCCTTTTCTAAAACCGAACTGCGCTTCTGAGACTTTTCTACCTTTTTCGATTTCATTTATCAGCCTGTTGCTTATAATTCGTTCAAGCAGTTTACCGGCGGTGTCTAGCGTGCAAATTGGACGATTCGCTGTAGGGTCCCCTGGGGGTTTCCCCGCTTTAGGTAAGAGTACCAGTCGTTGGCGCTTCCATATTGGTAGAAATATACCGTCTTTTAGACATTCGTTATTTGTACGAGCAAGGGCTTGTATGGTGGTATTAGCAACTTGCTTTAAAATGCGATTTGGAACGAGATCTGAACCTGGTGCCTTTTTGTCTTTTAAACTTTTAACGGCCAATAGAACCCCTTCTGCTGTGATCGCAGGTGTCTCATTTATTATAGAGAGAAATTTTTCCCGCTCAAATGGCGGTTGGGCTGGGAATAGAACACTCACTATTGTTTTAAGCTTTTTAGGGCATGTTATCTGCGGTTGAATCGATTTCTGTAGCTTTCTGGTCACGATTTTGTATGCTAAGCCCCACGGGTCTTTATCTGCGTTGTCACATAAACTTCGAAAGCACTTAATCTTCCTAGCTTTTGTTGCCTTTTTCAGTGCAGTTCGTTTTTCTTTGTACATATTTTTCTGCTCTGTAAAGTTTATACTATGTTCTGACTGCGCCGTTAACTCGAGTTTATGAGCAATTTTGGAGTTTAACGTCAAACACTTCTCATAAACTCGGAGTTTACCATACAAAAATTTTTTGTCTAACTCGCTTTAAACACCACTTTTTTTGGTGTTTATGGACGTGCAACCCTTATTTGAACAAATATTAGGCCGCACTGTTGACAAATTTTGGCATTATTGTTTAAAAGTTTTGCTGCACTGTTTACTGGTTTGACAGTTCATAATTTCAAATACGAGGGTTTGATAGGTCATCGACTTTTGGAATTTCCCGCACAGAAACTTTAATTTCATCATTGCTGCTTTTAACCGCCATCTTATAATAAACTACTAAGTATGCTGATAAAGCAATATTTTTGCGTAAAAAAAACCATCACCTAAATCAAGCAAAGGCTTGATAAATACTATAAGGACCTTGCACAATTTCAATAAATTAAAATTGAATTACTAAGTTCCGTTGTTGTCGAGGCATTACAAGTGGCACCGAAAGTTCAGGTCGCCCAAAAGTGGTCGTTACACCTGAAATCGTCGTTAGAATCCATGGATTGATATTGGAAGACCGGAGAACGAAAGTGTGTGAGGTGGCTAAGGTTGTAGGTAACCAACTGAGCGGGAACCTCACAACTAAAACGAATATTTGTATGTATATAAAAAAGCTATCCGCGCGATGGGTGCCGCGATTGCTTACACTCGACCATAAGCGTAACCAATTGATCTCGTCAAAACCATGGACTACGAATTGCTGCCCCATCCAGCATATTCTCCAGATTTAGCCCAATGCGACTATTTCCTATTTCTAAACTTGAAGATATGGCTGGGTGGTAAGTGGTTTGGGTCAAATGAAGAGAATATCACAAAAGCAAACGCTTATTTTAAAAGCCTTGAGAAAAGCTATAATAAAGGAATAAAAAATGGTGTATAGAGTTGAAAGGAGAATATGTTAAGGTATATAACGCTTTTTTGCCGAAAAAATATGTTTTATTCAAAAGTCAATGATTTATCAAACCGCCTTCGTTAATAATTTGTAAACAAAATTTCACAAACAAAAATTTCAAATAATGATACAAAACCACCGTCACCACAAATCGCCGTCTACTATGGAGTTGCCTTCGCATTCAACATTGCTCAGTGTTCCATGCCATCGCAAGCATTATCCAATTATATGCACTTTTTTTAAACATTTGTAAATAAAGGTACAAATGTATTTTCATAAGCAAAACAAAATTTGTATTTGAAAGTAAATAAACAAATGTCAATTAAACTCAAAGTTTCTTAAACACCTCAATGAGAACGCTTGACAGTTGTTCATAAACTCAAAACCACAAACTCGAGTTTACTGCGCAGTCAGAACATAGTATTACATTACGACTTCTGGCTCTCTGAAAGTTTCGCATTGCTCTATTGCATTGCCGGCGATGATCCGAAATGTCCTCGATCCACCAGTATACTGGTGCTCGTCTGGACGATACAGACTTTTTTCTCATAGAGGCGTCGCAAGCCTCTTTAATACTATGCATTAAATGATTTGTCGTGTTTATCACTCCTTCCGGTGGCATTATGTCTGTAATCATTACCTTAAGTGCTTCTTCATCGAGCGTATGCATCTTCCAGCCAACTGATTTCGCCCTTGGGTTGTTTTGTACCCCTACTTTATCCTGTATCGATAATATTATTGCCCGGTTGTCGCTGTGTGTATAATCTTCGCACACTTGCCATGACGCTCTTCGAAAGAGTGTTTTACTTACGAAAGCTAGGTCAATTATGGACCCCCTTCCATCTCTTTGGAAAGTAGGTTTATCGCCTGTGTTTAACAGAGCTAATTTTAACGATGATAGAGCCGTGAGCAGTGCCCTTCCTTTAGCATTTGTCAAACGGCTGCCCCATTCTCGGGCACATGCATAAAAGTCGCCGGCAATTACAACTGATGATCTGGCTCTCGCGTCGTCAACCAGATTGTCTAGGACGTTTTCGAAGTCAGCAAGATTAAAACTAGGCGGTATATAGCAGCTGTATAAAATAATATCCGACACTCGCACGCTGATAAAACCTGTTTCCACCTTTAGTTGCTCAATCGTAATTGGCCTTCTGGCACAGCCCCATACAGCTGATTTTTAGCTTGCTTCGCTAACCCACAGTGGAGCGTTTCCGACCTTATACGCTTCGCTTATGTGAATATTTGATATGTACATTTAATTGATATATGCATTTACATCTGTATTAATTTATAATTATTTATATACATATGAATGTAACTGTACATTTTGTATATGTATGTATTTATGTATGTATGTATATACATATGTAGCTACAAAGGTATTAACTTACTATGTACATATATATACACATAAGAAACACTTGTACTTTCAAATGCAAAATGCCGTCGGCAAATCAACATTTGCGTTTGCACACCACCAGTATATTAAAACTTTATCACATGCACATATAACATAAAAAGGGGATTCTCCACTGATTAATATTACAAATGTTTATAAGATAGTTTTTCCAATATACACCGAATTTTGTAAATGAAATGTCCTCGACAAATGTTAATGTAAATGAAAACACTTTGATTTGGTTTAAGATAGATTAATTTAATAAACCGCTTTATTGTTTTATAATTGTGTTGCCTGGCACGTCTGCGAATCTAATGAAGTTCGTTTCCCTGACTTATGTATGTATATTAGGTAAGTTCGTGTACGGATAATTATTGAAAGTTTTCGAAAACTATCAGCTTTTAGCGTTCGCGTACGCAAAAAACTTACAAAGTAGGAAAATTTGAGAGAGCAAAGTGACATTTCATTTTGGGGGAAGCTGTTGCTTTATGCTGGAAAAATTTGTCGTACATGTACAAACTGTTAACTTTTTGGTGGGCTAGCTCAGCTCTGTTAACTCTACCCTCTCAATAATTTTGACTTTGAAAATTCGCATTCAAGTTCGCGTCTGAAGCTTCTCTAAATAATATACGTGCTCTGGTTTCGGCGAGCCATCGATGCCGCTTGCAAATGTATGTATGTACATATTTATACTTACAAGTCGACCCCTTTTTCTTTGCCTTCCTGAATTTTTATTGTGCCCTGTGCTTCCGCTAAAGCAATGCCAAAAATTAAGTTTACTATTTTTTCACAGAATTTTTCTTCATCTTTGCGATACTTTCCGTAATGGCCATATTTGTTTTAGACAAATTCTGCCACTCTCCTTAAAGTTTATAAAAAATTGTCATACAGTTGGTTGCGGCCACAGTGTATTTAACAAAGTGTGCTAAGTACTGAAAGTTGTTAATATGTGTTTAAAAATAAAAAAAAAATTAACAATAAATTTGTGGAAAAATTATACACATGTTCATACACCGTCATATATGTACATATAGTACATACAAAGATTGAAAAAAAAAACAGCTAATAATTTTAAATAAAATAAAAAATGGCATCGTGCGCAATTTGTAAAGGCAAAAACGGCAACCAATTTCCTTTTTATGAAGTGCCCAGAAATTTTTCCGATTCGACGAATCCGACTTTTATGCTGGTATTCTGTAGAGAAAAGCTTTAGAACTATCTCTGGTAAGCACTTAATTGGAACTTAAAGCGCCGGTTAAGTCCATCGGTGAGATACCTAAGTAAGTAATAAGCTGAATTGTAGCTAACCGACCGTAATTTTAACCAGAAATAATGTAAACGGCCCTTAGGCACCAGGGCAAACAATTTAGTGGAGGAGGCAGAGGAGTGGTGAAAATTACAAACTAAATCAAACTTCAAATTTCAACCCTGTTGATTGGAATGGATTCGCTACATGAAGATGGTTTGGAGTATTGGGCTTCCTTTTTTATTATTAAGTCAAATTCGCGTGAAGAAAGCGAAAACTCATGGACCTGGTTGATTAGCACGGCGGCACTGCTTAAAATAATGCACAGTTTTTGCATAAAATTAAATGTTTGGAAAACCTCTCTTTATCAGTGAACGAAATAATGTAAACACAAGCAAAAATGTATGTGAATATCTTTAGGAAAAAGTAAAGATATATCTTTATCTAGAGAAGTCAAAAAAACTATTTTTCACTTTAGAATTGAGTATTTGAATAAACATCTAAGCCAAAGAGCAGGAAATAAAATGTGCCGAGGTAAAAAAATGCTTATGGTTATAACTTTTATTTTTATATAAACTTATTGTTGACTCCTAATTTTAAATTGGGTATTTTTTCTCCAATGTGTAGTTATGGGTTAAAGCAATGTAAATAAATCTTGAAAGTTGCCGTTATGACTTAATAGGCATCCCATCATTACTTTGCACACATCAAGGCGAATTCATTAAAGATGGTGTTAATCTATCAACTAATTGGTGGTTGGTTGTCAAGATCAATTGTTTAGTTGCAAATAATCAATTGTTCCCTTTAACTGCAAGAATTTTCAAGATATGGTTCACTATAACTTTTTGCGGTAATCCTAATAGTTTAAAAATTATTTCGCGAAAGTTAAATAAAAAGGAGAAAAAGTTTGACAATAACCCACCAAAGGTGTGCATTTTAGAATCGCTACCACCTTACATCAATTCGCCTTGGCACACATGTTTGAATACATGGCCATCGTTGGAATATTTGATTTTTGATAAAAATCATAGCATACATAAATTGTATTTTTAAACCGACTTTCATCAATTTTTTTTCTACTCCCGTTTTTTTAAAATATTTGTAGAAGTTGTTGTGGGTGTGCACTTATTTTTTATTATTGTAAATAAATGGCAACACTGGAACTTGTTGTTATTGAATCAGAGATTCGGTTATGAAATTTTTGCAGCGGTGTGACAAACACATACGTACACCAGCAAGTTTGACATAACTTCAGGAGCGCCTAGAAACACATTTGAAGAATATTTTTTTTAATATACATAGGTGGCTTATACCTTTTTTTGGCGATGTTTACTAATACAACCTAAAGTGTGCTAATGAAGGATTAAACTTTTATTTTATAGCTGCTGATGGCCTTCCAATGGCTGTTGAAATGAACCTGAGGAATGCGGTTCTCTATTTTCCAATACGTCTACATAGACCGATTACACAGTGTGACACTCGAAAATATCTTGGAAGTGATGTTATTTTTCTTGTAGGTCTTATCGAGTAGAAAAAGAATCCAATTTTGGAATTTTTCAAACACCCCCAAATTCTCGACTTAACCTTAAAAAACCGATTTTTCGTGCTTTTGCGCACTCGGATTCTCGTTCTACTCGATAAGACCTACAAGGAAAATAACTTCACTTCCCAGGTATTTCGACTTCATTCTTTTTTGTAGCACTGTGTTATAAACCACTTCTGTTTAAAAAATTGTACAAGCCTTCATTAAATGATATAAAATAATTTAAAAATATAACTGTGGTTTTGTACTTGCGCAGAGAAACATCAAACCTTCGAAGGAACTTGTAAACAAAAAGGTCCAATTATTAGAATTTTTCTTATAGTTGCTACTGTAATAACATTTAACTTAAGTGTGTGACTTCAAGATGGTTATATTTACACTCACCATCGAGTGCTACAAATCTACGGCAGGAAAAACGCTCCAGTAGATCGGCGAGGGACACTGATGGGGAAGCATATATAATTCAATGATTCATTGTAACGTTAAATTTCACGTTAACAAAGTGTTTTCAATTGTTTTTGTTAAAACATTTCAAAATATTATTGCTAAAGCAATTAGCATAATAAATTTCAATACGTTTTTAACTGAAACGAAACGCTGTCGTTAACGTTGAAACGTTAATAAAAACGAGAAATGTTTAATTTAAAGTGTGCTCATAGGCGAAATGCACCACACATTATTTGCGCATCGCGGGTACTTTCACTGGGCATTTTGAAAGCATACTTTTTCATTCGCAACATGTCTTTAAATAAGAAAGCTCGCGAGCTATTCAAATTTCAAAGGCGGTATGAATTAATTAATTTGAAATTGTCTGAAACGCGTCACTCCATTTTATTGTTTAAACAAACCCAATGCTTTTGTTTGTTCGAGAGTATGATACGTTATACAATGTTGCCACTATGCTACGGCTGTCAAACTACAAAAATTACTTTTGAAAGCAAGCCACAGCTCACTTACTGATCGGTTTCCGAGACAAAGGATACTTTCTTTTTTTTGCGGTCTTCACGAGCGTCGTCTGGCATGCTTCCTCAATTAAGTTGTGGTAGCTACCTATGTATATCTTATAATCATATGAAAAGGTTCGTATTTTTTTAAATCTCGTTCAACTTTAATTGATTTGGGAGTGCAGTATATCCATAAAAAAAGTGTGTATATTTGACAAGTATAGCTGATATAGCTTTTCCTAACAGCTGCTTGGACTTTGAAACCGAAGTTAAGCAAGATGTTTGCAAGTTTAACTACTAAGCACACTGAAAGAATGGTTCACTTGCATAATAAAGGACAAAACATGAAACTTAAAAGGCCCTACGAGCTCTGTGACATGCGGGAGACGTCTTATGTTTATTTTAATTTCATTTTTTTTTGTGGGAAAACAGCACTCAGACTACATGCCGTCCGTTGTACTGATTTCATGTTCCTTTTAATCTGTTTTAAATCTTCAGGATTTACGAATAAATCTGCCTTGAGTGCAGGTTGGCTGTCACTGCAGTCACGTATACTCCGCCCCCTCCACTTATTTTCCGCCTTGAGAATTGCAAATACTTCGGCCTGGAAGACTGAGGCATATTCCCCAAGAGAAAAGTGAAGCTTATCTTCATTATCTTCTATAAAAACTCAAGATCCTGACCCAGAGTCAGTTTTGGAGCCATCAGTAAAAATTCGACAATGTGTAAGACCGGGCTCAGTGTTGGTATTGAACCAGCAGAGGTAACGGTAGCGTACTATCCGATGGCATTGAAAAGACGCAAGTGTCCGTATCTCTGCCGCCAGCAATTTCCGCTTCGCCCAACTCCGTTTTATACCAACATCAGTTTCTTTTAAGTCTGCAGGTGTCCTTTAAGGCCTCCCCACGTATGTATATACAAAGTGACGGTAAGTGCAGCAATGCATCGAGAGCAGCGCCAGATGTTTTAGAGAAAGCCCTTGTACAGCATATGGCGATTGTTCTCTGAAGTTTAGCTAGCAGGTCCCCCACGCTATTAATTGAGAGTCTGCTCCACCATACCACTGAAGCTTAGCTGATTATATATCCAGAGTATACCGTTTGGTGATAGACCCCACATTTTGCCGAAGACCCGTTTACACTGCCAGAAGGGTGCCAATGCTTTAGAGGTCTTGTGCTCAACGTGAGATTTCCACTATAGCTTTGCATCCAGAATTACTCCTAGATACTTCACTTCGAGAGAAGTCTAAATTGTGACTCCCTTAAGTGTGAGGGGAATGGGGCCATCCAACCTTTTCCGCCTAGGGGATAGCAAAACACTAGTTGGCGTAGATATTCGAGTAATCAAGAGTGACAAGAAGAGAATCAATTGCCAAGCACCAAGCGTCATTTAGTAGCGGTAGCTGACGTCTTATGTTACTTTATCCAATTTGGCGACTTTGAACTCACTTAATAGCCTTATTAAGTAAAGTACAATAATGTACTACTTATGCTTCGGGAGAAACAAAAGTAGGCATTATTCAAAATGTATACTAAAAATCATTTGAATTCTTTTGTTTACGAAAAATTCAAAATATGTTTCCTGGATTAGAGTAGAGTCGATAACGTTTGTTGAGGAGCCCCGATATAATTATCACCCCGTGCAATGAATCGAGAAATATATTCTGTAAATAAATGGACTTATTACGCTGGAAATAAGATATAGTATATGCTTCAAATGAAAAATTGTTATATTATTATGAAATAACAATGATTTTTTTCCATACTTACCCAAATTCACGCAATCACAAAATCAAATGTCAATGAATGAAAAACTTATAAAATAGACAAACGAGCCAGTAATGCAAATGTTTTTTTTTAGCATGAATAAGTTTACAATATACTACTATTACAAGTGAAAACTGTAGAATATTCTTCATGAGATAAGAAGCTGATTTGTCATGCGGGAACGAGAAAGGTGCTTTATTACAGAACCTTTTATTATTGAATCATGATTTATATGCATATTCTAAAATTCCCATTTTTCACTGAGTAAAAATTTAATCATTAACTATTCAGCTAAGAAAAAAAAATGTTGGTAGATCAACTCAAAATGGTAGCGATCTTCTTACAATATTTGCAATGTAGTTCATTTGGAATTTTTTGTTAATTTTTTATAATTTAAAAGTATATGGTTTTTGTTAAATGAACTATCCTTAAAAAAAGTAAACTAATATTTAGCTAAGCCACTGGACTTTTTTTGAATTTAGGTGTAATTTTTACAAACGATTACTTGGCTTTTGTATAAATTTTTTATATATCTATGTATATCCAAGGCGAATTCATAGAAGGTGGTATATTCCCATCACCTTGCGCGGTAAAAGTGCCAAAATTACTATTTTGCTTACATTTTCCTTTTCTATTTACATACATTCGTGATAGGAAATTCCATGCGTTTGCATAATACGTGGTATTACAAAGCCATTCAATTGAAAATTTTTACTATTTGTTTATTTTTGTTTTTCTAAGTTTCTCTGACATTTTCACTGCAAAATATACAAAATTTTTACTTATATGTGGAGTATACCACCTTGAATGAATTCGCCTTGTCTATATCTAAGTGAGAACAAAAAACGAGAAAATTTTAGTAAAGAATATGACAAATAATAAAAATATATGTATATGTATCTTTAATATTATATAAAATTGATTATATGGGGAATGTTTGACACGCTGTGGCCCGCAAAGTACTGAAACGATTTTAATAATTCTTTTTTTTAAATTATGCATTTGCGAAAAAAACTGGCATGTTTTATTTTTAATTCTTGGAACATAAACACCCTTTTTTTGGGGGTAAAGTTACAAAAAATACAAAGACACACAAGCATTAAACTATTTGGTCGCCATATATAATGCATTGCTTTAATAAATTACTTTTTATGTCGTGGAAGAACCAGCCAATTGTAAGAATTTCTAAGTACGTGGGCAATGCCGGGGGTAAGAGCTAGTATTCAAATATAAATAAACAGAGGAGATATACAAAAAGAAGAAAAGAAAATAAACAAAAAGAAGAAAAGAAAAGAAAGAAAACAAGAATTATTAACTAAGATATTTTTAAAGCAAGAGAGTTGGTGAGAAATGTATGTACATTAAAGAAAGGAGAAAGCAGACGAAGATTAACAACGACTTAAAAGAAGAAGAAAAAAGCAGATATCGAAATAAGTTAAGAATGTTAATAATCAACTTAACAAACAACAACCACTCACAAGCGGGAATCAAACGAAAAAAAGCAGATAAAAAAGCAAGCATATTTATGTACGATATTTCTAAAAATATGTATTATTATTAAAGGAAGAAGAAATAAATATGAGTGCACGCAAGTATGAATAAGAGAAAATTAAATTTAAGAGATAGTATAATAAGAGAACAAAGAAAGAAGCAAAATAACAGACAGAATTCCAGAAATCAGAATTTAAGAGTTGATAAAATTTGAGATAAAACTAATTATATAAAAAACAACAATAATGGAGTTAACTTTGACAGGCAATGAAGTATTAACAGAAGCTCAGCGTATCAAAGTGCTAAGTCCTAAAAAAATAATGATATAGTAGCATATTAAGAAAATGTCCGTTCCATAGTTCAAATTTACTTCTTAATAATCAAAATAATGCTTCCAATCAGTCATCTAGAAAATACGGCAATAGTGATCATAGACCTAAACGAAATTTAAATACTCCAATGGAATTTGATCACCAATATTAAATTCTTTCTAATAATGATCAAGTAAATTTTCATCAGGAGCTTTCAAAAACCATTACCTTTCAAATAATTTAATATAAGGAATGATAAAAAAATAGCAACTTCGTTCATAAACAAAAATAAACTAAAACAATATGAACGTTTTAAAATAAACAAGTTTCGTTTACACCTTTGAATAACAAAACGGAAATAAGTCGTGAAATAATAACCAATTTTGGATTTAATGAATACAGAACAATGTGATGGCTATTAACAATGTTTAAGGATAAACATTTTAATGCAATAATAACTAGGAGGAAATATTTTGAATCTAATGAAAGCTGTCGTAAATATGGAAAATGATTCTTTGAAAATATATAGAAACATAATATGGGTTTTCGTCTTAACGCGTAAATGCCTCGTAACCCCGTAAACCTCGTAAACTTCCTTATTTTTGTTTAAATATCCAGTTTATTTACGAGATTTACGCAGATAGGACGCATTTAAGCGTTTGGACGAATACCCTTAATAAATTTTATAAAACCATATAACTTTAATGAAGTTAATAAACATAAATTCAGAAATATTAGAAAATCTCTATGAGGGGTAAATAATGAGGAAATTCAAGCTGTTAAACAAATTTTAAGTAATTACAAAGATTCATTTTACACAGATCTACAAAAATTAACTAATACCAATGTCATTCAACATGAACTTCGAACAACAGATAGGTCTAATTGAAATTTGCAAACAAATTGATGAGATGTTGAAAAATGGGTTAATTAATACTCGTAAAGAAATTAATGTGCCGTATAATAGACCATTGTGGATTATCCATAAAAGGTCAGATTGTTTAGGAGAAAAGAAATTGAGACTGGTAGTCGGTTGTCGAGATTTCAATGCCAATACAATTAATGATACATTTCCGATCCGACAATATTCTTAATAAATTAGATCGTGATCATTATTTTTCAACATTGGATTTAGCGAAGAGTTTTCACCAATTTATTGTGAAACAAGAAGAACGGTCCCAAAAAACCGTTAACTTCCCCCTACGAACATTACGAATTCGTTAATAATGCTCTAGCGACATTCCAAAGGCTTATCAATAATACAAGTATTTTGAAAGATTTTGTTAACAAAATGTGCGTTGCATGGATGATATTTTAATATTTTCAACTAGTTTTCAGTAGCACTTAAGTGAGGTAAACAGAGTTTTAATGAAATTAAAAGAAGACAAACTACGAATACACAACAAAAAATGCAAATTTTTTGTTAAGAAATTTAATATTAGGGCATATTTTAACGCCAGTAAAGCCTAATCCTGAAAAGGTTAACCAAATTCAAAATCTTAAATTACCTCGAACAATAAAATAAATTATATTATAACTTAACATAAGCGTATTTTATAGAAAATTGATCAGAGATTTATCAAAAGTAGCCTGCACTATGATAAAAAAAATTAAAAAATATGCGGCGTTGCCCACATATCTACTTATATTTATTCCATTGAAATATAACTCTTTGGTATTTGGGGATCAAATAGTTTAGTGCTTGCACGTCTTTGTATTTTTTTTGTAACTTTTCCCTTATAAAAAAGGGTATATATATTCCAAGAACTAAAAACATAAGTATGCAACTCAGTTGTTTTTCACAAATGCTTCGTTTTAAAAAAAGAATTATACAAATCTGTTCAGTACTTTGAGAGCCGACGCGTGACAAACATTCCCCATATAAACAATTTTATATAATAGTAATAAAGTAATAATAGCAATAATAATAATAATAATAATAGTATAGAAGTATATATAGTGTTTACCCAAACGTATTCTTTCATTTGTGGTGTTATGTTGTACCACAAATGCAACGACGTGCAGTTTTGTGCCGACTCCAAACGGCTAAAGTATTTTCATGGCAGAAATACCCTGGAGATTTTACATTGCCTGCCGAGGGGTGATCACTATTAAACATTTTTTTTGCTATAATTTTGATTTTACTTGCAGCGGCTGAGAATCTAGCTTCGAACTCAGCGCTATACTGAGTTATAGCACGGACTGCTACACACTGCACCACAGCGCCCATTTATTGTAGTTATTAACAGTTTTGCAAAATGTAAAATGATCGTAACAGAGTCACCGATGCTTAAGTAAGCGAATTTTAACAAACATTTTCAGCTTAATAATAATACCTATTAAAATGCTTAAACTGCTGTTTTGCAACAAGACAAACATCCGATTTGTTATGCTATTAATGATCATGAAAATAATTATGCAGGAACAGTTTAAGCACTTTTGGCGTTTTTTGGGCAACGAATTGTTTCAGACCCTATACATATATAATTTCAAAAGTGCATCCTGCATGAATCCTGATAATTGTATAATATTTCCTTATTAAAAACTTTTACACACTTCTTAATGCTTGTAGAAAAGTGCAGTAATGTATTTAATGAATGGTTAAAAATCGAAAAAATGGTTGGAAATCCTGAGGGAATTGTTTGCGGGTGAATGGGGGTGCGATTAGAAGTCATTGAAACCGTGGAAAAAGGGCCAAAATCAGCCTAAATAACACCCAAGGAGTTTCTGGTAGAGACGTATCAGTTCGTCATTCGGAAATATTTTTTTTTCTCCACTTTTTTCAGTGTGCAGAGTTACGAATTTATCGAACCCATAATACTGAAGCAGGCGAAGTTATACGCGAGTCCACACTATATGTCAGGGATGTGTAGATTTTAAACGCATGAAGCAGTTAATGGGCGAACGAGTCCTACCTAAGGAGTAAGGGTATCGAAAATTACGAAAAAATCATTTATATCCACTTAAACATGATGTTCATCGCAGAGCTTTTGCGGTAATACTGGATTTGTGCACAAACCAAAGACCTTATTTCTTAAGTGATATTTACTAAACTACTCGATTTTTAAAGAAAATATCAAGTACGTATACAAACAATTTCTACGATAAACAAGAAAATATTTGCATAATAAAATGTATTTTACTATACTGGCAGACTAACATTCTGCAGTCCGTAAAAACGTGGCAATATGTACGTCGACATTGAAAGAAAAGAATTCCGAATCTGCAGAAAATTAATTACAATGCCTGCTATACAAAAAACATGTAATGTGGAAAGCATATAGTATCAAAAGGTATTAAGAAACCAAAATCAAAATTAAGAAATAGGTTATCTGATATAAATTTTGGCGCAACACAAGTTATATATAATTCTTCAAACAAAATTAAAAGTTGAAATAAAAGGAGATTAGAAAAATTGTACTCATCACTTGTTTGTTACTTACAGGCATTATGGATTTTTATGTATTTTTTGGGTGTTATATAAAAACTTAAAATTGTTAGGTAATTTTACAATGGTTACCCATAGTGGTTTCTCTTATATATGCGCAAGCTCTTATTTGTATGCATGCAGACGTAAAATTCGTTACGCTCTTACTACCCTTGCCCCCATCTAGCCCAAAAAAAAGGTTTGCGCAACCAATTCAGGCAAAAAGTCAATTCTGGCTTATGTACAAACTCTGCTACATACAAAGAGGAATGCCCACACTAAGAAATAGTCGAGTCAAAGACGCATCAGCGTTAAGAAATTCATAACAACTAACATATGTGAAAACATTCTGTTGTTGTTTAGAATAAATTGGAAAACTCTGCTTATAGTATCGAACGAATCAAAAATCTCAATTCTGTGCGAGAGTCAAATATCCTTTTGGAAAGTGAGTTCGAAATTTGTTATACCCGAGCGTACTCGTACTCAAGAGTATTATAACTTTGTTCACATAACGGTTGCTTGTAACAGCATAACCGAATCAAGTTAGATATAGACATATACATATATACCAAAATGCTCAGAATTAAAACAGAAGTCGATTTAGCGATGTCTTTCTATCCGTCCGTCCATCCGTGCAGACGATAACTTGAATAAAAATTGAGATATCTCAATGAAATTTGGTACATAGATTGCTCTTTGGTAGGTTGAGTAGGTTGGTATTGAAAATGGACAAGATCGGTCAACAACCACGCCCACCTCCCATATAACGGAAGTTTTTTAAAAATGCATAAACTCCGTTTTTTCGGTATCCATTAAAGCAACTTGAGTGAAATTCGGTATTTGGAGCGATTTTGAACTAAGAAATTAGGTATTTATATAATTTTCAAGAATGGGCGTTGCCACGCCCATCTAGGAAAAAATTTCTGTATCTCAATAACGGTGTAAGGTATCGTCACAAAATTTAGTGCACATATTTTCCTTGATATCGCTATTATTATCGTAGAAAATTTTCGAAATCGAATCATGACCACGCCCACTTCCCCTATAACGAAAATTTTTAAAAATGCTATATTTTCGTTTTTTCTTTTTCTGTTGGAACATAATAATTAAAATTCGTTATTTATAGAGATAGTTAACTAAGAAGCTTGATTTTGATAAAATTTTGAAAAATTAGCGTTACCACGCCCACTTAAAAAAAAATATGTATGTACCTTAATAACAGTGTAAGGTATCGTCACAAAATTTGGTGAACATATTGTCCTTGAGACCATTAGCATTACCGTCAATAATTTTTTAAATCGGACGATAACCACGCCCAACTTCCATAAAACGGAAATTTTGAAAAATGAAAAAACTTCGTTTTTCAGTATTTATTGGAAGAAATTGAGTAAAGTTTAATACTAGCAGCGGTTTGAAACAAAGAAACGGGAATTTTCTGATATTATGGGCACCGCTCATACAAAAATACATCGCGAAGGTATATAAAAATCGTGTTCGCCCGAATTTAGCATTTCTTACTTGTTAACCCTGGATTTGTATTGCTCGTCAAAAGAATAGAAATTGTGACAATGAGTATGTATAGGTTATGTCATTATACAAAGTGTCGAATGACAAATATTACTTGCAAAAAATGCAAAATAAGTATCTGTGGAGAACACAAAATTGAATTGTGCACAGCATGCTAGTTTAAAAGCGATTTAGCAAAAACCTATATTTTTTGATTCCTTTTTTTTGGAGTTTTTCATATTAATACTTGTGTTTTTTTTTTGTTTTTGCCAGATTTTTAAAGAGGTATATCAAAGAACTTTAAAAAAAACTATATTTTTCCGAATCCAAAATTATCTATAAAATAAAGTAAAAGCCAACCAAAAACGTTTCATTATTATTTAATAAGAGTCGAAATAACTTAAAAATGCGTATTTGGTATTATGTAAGTTTGCAGTTATTAACTACAATGGTTTTTTTTATCATGCTCGTCGATATGACGAACAATACCTTTCATGTACTAAATATAAAAACACGATACCAATGAGTCTGATTTACCCCGCACCCATTTATTATACTTTTGCCTAGCATAAAATCATTGCAGCTATGTATGTACATAGTATGTATGTATGTTGTGATAATTACTAAGTACGTCTGAAACTATGCCGCAGAAACAGAGTTTGAACAAATAAGAAATGTAAGTACATAAATTCATAAGGTTTAACAAATCAAGTTTAGGCGCAGTAATTATCACAAGAGATGCGATGATTTTATGATAGTCTTAAGAATATGAGAGAAATTTGATATGATCGTAATTTTTAATAGTATATTCAAAATAGTAATTTGAAATAATTATGGTAATTTTATGAGATTCTCTATGTTTATGGACTCGTATTAGATTTGCGAATAAACGAGTGATTTCTTATGCAGATAATGCATATATAGCATTTGAAACAAGACAAGCAGTTTAAGAGAAATAAAACCCATACTCTTCCAAAAAAGATATTTGAAACAAATTTTAATAAGAGGTATTTCAACAACGACCCTTAAAACTTCTCTTCTTTTCCATGTGCATATAAATACGTATCCAAACAAGACATGTTGATTTCCCACTCCTTTAGCTTAAAACCCATTTTGGGCGGAGCTTATGCTAGCAACGCGTGGTGTTTTTGCGTTCGTTGCTCTAAGGTAAAGTGGTTTTCCATAAAAGGGGTACATGCGACTAGTGCGTACCTGTTTTCGTGTCGGCAAGTCGGTTTTACTGTAATATTCGCGATAACCTGGCCAACGAATCTCCTAGAAAACAACTTTAGTTCTCTTTGGCCTGCATTATGACTGTCCTTCGTACGCTTTTCTGACTACAAGTAAAATACCAAAGCCATCGGTAAATAAGTCATAAATCTCTATTCACGTGGCACTTACGCGAGTCGTTTGCAACCGACGCATATCCAATGTGCTAATTTGCTTGTTGTTCATTCGTGACTTCGCGATGCGATGTATACCCATACACATAAGTGTATGTATGTCAGTATCTACATGGTAATACATAGAAAGCGGTGACGAAGGAAGTGCACCAATTAGCAATTTCCATTTCGGTGTATCGCATTGTCTTTTCTCTTCTTGAAAGAAGCAAACTCAGCTGGTTTTCTATCGTGGTTGTATGCAAATTTTGATGAGGTAGAATAAAAGCAGGCGTTACTTTTGCTGACAACGCCAGTGCCAATCATTGCATGGCAAAAATACTATGTATGTACATACATACATATATTCTTTGCGTTTATTTGCATACATGCTAATGGGCGTATATAAGAGAAAAGTGACATTCATATGTACATATAAATACTCTTATGTTGCTCATATATAGGGATAAAGTTAACCAGAGCAAAAATAAGTTTTTCCAAATGTTTTGTAAAATGTTGTTAAATATGACACATTTTTTTCTCAAATTTGAAGTATATATTTCCAGCGTCCACCAAATACAAACACAATATATAAGATTATGATATTGTAGATACGAGTATACTTATGTAGGTGGTGCAGAAATGTCAAGTCTTTATCAATTAAATAAACACAACCAATTCAATTTTAATTACGAAACCTGGCAAACCCCTCTAAATATATTTTTAGCCGTCTTAAGATGACGGCATACAACAATGCGACACTTACGTCTCGCTTGTGACAATTATTTACAAAGGACCTATTCAATCAGCCTAAAGATTCAGAATAAATGATTTTTAAGTCATCTAAATATCGCATTAAATCCCTGATTATATTTGCCGTGACTTTATATTATTTGAACTTTTTTCAATGTCTTCAAAGATTCCGCGAACATATAGCGGACTACAACAAAAACATACGAAAGCCGACCATTGTACTAAGGTCGAAATTCGCTAACCACATGTTCAGAAATAAATGTCCATTAGCCAATATTAAGTAGGACGCCTCCTGAACGTACTCGAAAACATGGAGATTTATAAGCAAAGAACATTTGATGAAGTTAGTATACAGGACAGAATAATTGCATAGGTAAAAAAAAAGAAGGAGGCTGTGTCAGAGACACGGCCATAAAGTTTAACGTAGAATACGCCATCCGATAAGACAGAAAACATATGTATAATGATAATTTATAATGATAAATAATACAAGCAAATGAATTTCTTTATTTGATAGTTACTTTTGATGATATACATAAGCTTATGATAGGAAAGTAGGATAAAAATGTTTTTAAATTATCAATTAAATTTCTCGCAAAAACGAAGTCAATGGTAGTTATCAATAGTAAAGATAAATGATAAATAACAGACCCAAATCTATTTGATTATTTGAAAGTTACTTTTGAGAATATAGGCTTATGATAGGAAAAATAGGATAAATATGTTTTTAAATTGTGTTATCAATAGTTGTGGGAGCATCATTTCGAATATAATCCAAATTAAACGTATCGCTCATAAATTTCGCCAATCTAGTATTTGAAGTGATTTCTGTGTTAAAATCACCACCAATAAGCAGTAGTTGGCAGCGCTTTCTCTGCCTTTACTCTACTTAAATTTTCCCGCCTAAAATTATGCAATAAAATGAACGTCTATTGACCACTACTACACACTCAATCAAACACCACACACATATTTGTTTGGATGTGTTTATAAAATTTTCATTTGAGAAATTTAAATATTAGGAAGATATCAACCAATATGAAATGTATGTCAAACGAAAGCTTACATCTTCATTTGACTACAAAAAAATTTTTAAAAAAATTTATCGCGCCGTTTCCTTATAATTAAAGAAATAGAGATTACAACAATAACAATCTGACATGGGTGCCCATACCGTAAGGTAAGACGTGTTCTACGCCAAAAGACTGACAACAACACACAGAGCCAAAACAAAATGTTGCACAAAACTAAAATTACCGACTTCTACCTGTATAAAGGAAACCTGAATAGAACCGAAGGATAAAAAGACTTACTTAACACAGTTTTATACATACGAAAATTCGGGTACCAAAAGCATAAAACATCAAAACTAAATCCAATACTGGGAAATTAATGAACAGCAATAAATACAGAACAACCAACACTTATTACTCAGAACGGAATCCACACGAAAGATGACACAACGCCGAAACCGGTATGTCACAAAACCAAATTTGACAAGAGATAACGGAAAATCGTTCTAATATACATCATATATCCACCCTGGCGGAAAATCAAAAAACAAATTAATTTTCCCTGGCCGTGTTCAAATCAATGACCATAAGATACATATATAAGGTACATCCAGAGACATTTCACTATATATATTCATAATTGGTACTGAAAACACTTCCACACTTAGTTGATCATAATTTAATACAACAAGGATAAGTTCCCACCGAATAGTCTACCCTGACCAAGATATTAAAAGTCATCCAACGGTTTTTTCTTACCTGTATTATCATAAATTTCCTAAATTGTTCATCTCTTATCGCCACACTTCTTCTACAACAACAACCCATCGTAAAATAAGTGCAAGAGATCATGCGAATATTAACTAACGATTAAACTTGCATTTAGTTTTAAACGACATACGATACTTTAGTTCTGTTCTCCAATATGCATTCAAATATGTGTGCTAAATTCGCGGATATTTAAGCAATTCTCTATATTAGTGGAAATATTAAATCTGTATTCTAATGAATATTCTTTTTCTGTAAAAGATCTTTTATTATCTAACTGCAATAACTTCAGTGCGAAATATATTTTTTAAAATCAGTTTACATTTAAGCGCTTTGGTGTATAGGACACTTCCAATGTAATATCTCATTTTTTGTTTAACTACTCTTTCACACGCACACGCATATTCTAATTCGCAGATTGATTCTAATGTAAATTTTATTTGTTTTCGTTTTCTTATTTCTTCGAAGAAGTTTTGTTCCAATATTTCAGAATACATGTCAGCACCGTGGCCTTCCTACAAAGTCGGTATAACAAATGCATCAAGCCTAGCCAGGCCAAGGAGCTTCGCACTAGAGTTTTAATTACAATATACAAGAAATAATATTTTATATGAAGCTTGATATATTTTTACAAACAAAATCGTATTTAACCAGTCACATTTCTACTAACCGATCCATAGAAATTGGCTTTGAGAGTTTATTCAGTTCAGCACCATCATAGCCACATTATCGCATTTAAATACGGAGCTCTTTGTTCAGTTATTCACTTACATATGTGCATACATACTTAAGAATAATATCCCAGCCGGCAACTCAGCAAACTTTTAATTCACTTTAATATAACTATTTCGCAACTAGAGGCGGTTGATACTTAGACTATTTTTCATGGATCCAACTGACTATTTTAATATTGCGATGTCCTAGGCAGTAGTCAATTATCCGACTCTGCATGACTTTTCAACTAACTTAAAGTTAGCCACTTAGTAGTTGGCTATATATTAGCTAGTAATTATTTATTTAAGTTAACTACAAGTTGGTTACTTAGCAGTTAGTTAAAAATTAGTTATTTAGTAGTTAGCTATCAGTTGACTTTTTTAAGTTAGCTACAAATCAATTATGGTACACAAGTTTAAAAAAAAGGCCGAAAAATAAAATATTAATTGTCTGTTTTATTCTTCTTATTTTTGATACATTATGCATGGAAATGCCGTTTTTTTAATGATTATTAAGGCATTTCTTATCTCTTTTTCGTTGTCTTCGAATCCAAGCGATCGACAAGCATCTGTTTAAAATATATAAAATATATTTGAGCTATGTTGTTCGAAATATGTATAAATATATGCTTTCAATATATGGGTTACCCATTAAAGTTTGGAAGAAAGCTTTGAAATATTTCAAACGCTTCTTGCCGTGGACTCCATCCATATTGACTTCTATGCACATATTTTTGGAAATCACATCTGTCAATGTTTTCGCCAGGCGTCCTTTTAACAAAACCTTAACCTTTTAGCAAGGTATTAAATTCATGGAACAAAATTTTTAAGACTTACATAGAAGTCACGATTGTCTTCACTAATAATATTGTTGAAGTGTTGTAAGTCGCTGACACTTTTTATGGGGAAAAATGCACGTACATTATTGTTGGTTACCTCTTGGTGAAGAACCCTTTCCGTCAACACTTTGAAAATTTGTACTCTTTTTAATTTAATTAATAACTTTATCATTTAAAATTTTGTGTCACTTTTGCTTGCACACGATTGATTAACTGATTCACGACTGAGTACCTTCCTGGAGCCGGACAATTGACTACAGCCTACTAATAACAAAAAGCAAAAATTACAAAGAACAAAGATTAAACATGAGAAAATAAATCAAAAACAAAAACACC
Organism: Philophylla caesio; assembly: GCA_963971545.1. Lineage (NCBI taxonomy): Eukaryota > Metazoa > Arthropoda > Insecta > Diptera > Tephritidae > Philophylla > Philophylla caesio. Next base: position 68,828,119 of record OZ020604.1, on the reverse strand, counting down.
TGCATTCTCTACGCTCGTACTGATGTCGGGTATTTATGCATTACATTGTAGCTAGCTTTTAGTTAGTTCATAAAAGTTAACTAGAAATGTGTTTTTTGCGTAGTTGACTACCGAATTGCTGGCAGGGATCCTAGACCTGTAACGTATTGCATGTACCGGCATGATCCATTGATAATTCTAATAAGATCATAAAACCATTGCCGTTTTTACGGCTTATCAACAACACTGTCTAATTTGTCAAAGTACCACTTAACTCGTGAAGCCTACACGGAATTAATTTGTTATATAAACAACAATTTAATGGTTTCGAATTAGATCGTAGGTACGGGTATTGCCCATTGTCGGTTTTAGAGAGAAATAGTATGCTTAAAAAAGGAAAACCAATTGGTCTATGTATGTATATCGAAAGATGATATATTTGCTCAGATGAAGTTTAGCGAATCCTGTACGAAAAGTATTTATTAATATCACTGTCCAACAGCATTTTTGGAACAGAATAGCGACACTATAATTCTGAAAGGGTATGTTGAGCAGATCATTTTTGTAGAACAAACTTATGGTCCAGCACGTCTGAGTTTTTTTTTACAGTGGGTCAAAGTTTTCATTTTTTGGTCGAAGGGAGCATTATACTATATGAAAAAAATGTTGTAAGTTAATGTCTGAGAGAATTCTTATGGTCAGAGTTGTATTGTGGAATTGTTTGAGGATTTTTTTTTGTGGAAGATCTTAACCCTCTAACTGGTCTCTTTATGGGTCAATTTGACCCTTTTTTTCGAGAACATCAAAAAATATCCTTTAAAAAAGGACTTTTAAGGATTAAAATATTCTACGAAAATGTTTGGCGGAAAATTTCAGTGGGGGTCACCAAAGACACCATTGTTGTAAATAAAGCTCTTTACGATTAATTGGCAAAATTACACGCCAACTTCTATAAAAAAATTATAATTTTGTTTTAATAGTGGTTTATTATAGTATGTACATATTTATTTTTTTGCTTCAGCAGTAGTATGACAATGGATTAAAGATTAAACTTAATATGCTTTCCTGTATTTAGCTTGACGTGAATGTTCCGATGTGTCAAGGTTTCTGTACAAGCCCCATACGTATTCAGCAAGCATTACACTTTGGGATTTCCCTTTGAATCTTTCTTCCAATACCTTTATATCCTGATGAAACCTTTCACCGTGTTCATCTGAAACCGCTCCAAGGTTTTCTTTAAAAAAATGTAGATGAGAGTGCAGAAAATGCAGCTTTAGTGACATCTTAACGCCAATATTGTTAAAACCGATTAGCATGCTTTCAATATTTTCTGCATAGTTTTGTGCTTTTGAGTTTCCAAGGAATTCTGATATAACCAGCTGCATAAAGTCAAATGCTGTCTTTTGCATATCCGACAGATGACCATAAAATTCTTCATCTTGTAATAATTTCTTACATCGGGTCCAACGAGCATTCCTAGAAAAGGTAATTTACATTAAATGAAATAAATTATTTCTTAAAACCGTATATTAACTTCTTTTAATTTTGCTGCAAATAATCTGGGGAAAATTGGTTGAATGCGTTTGAAAGCATTTCCTTGTGTATTTAAGCTTTTAATACAATTTTTTACCACGCCCAACTTAATATGCAGCAGTAGAAGTATGACCTTATCTTTTGGGACAAGGGATTCATGGATTACATTTAAGTCACCAATAATATTTTTTTTACGTTCTTCGAAATATTTAATATGATAATGTCTGCTGGTAGCACATGAATCCCATTTACAAAGAAAGCACATACATTTTGTGTATCCTGTTTGCATTCCAGTCAATATTGCAATCATTTTGAAGTCTGCGCATACTTTCCATTTATATTTATAGTATTCAATTTTATTTAAGAGATTTGAAATATTTGCGTATGTTTCCTCCTTTTTTGTGGAATACGCAACCGGTATTGATGGATGCTGATTTCCATTGTGCAGTAAAACTGCTTTTAAGCTGTGTTTTGAACTATCTATAAATAGTCGCCAAGCGGAAGAGTCCAGTGGAAGCTTTAGATATTTTAGAACCTCTTCAATACTGCAACAGTATACAAGTTCTTCTGATTTTTTAAAATAACTTTCCAGATCGGCGTGTCTTTTTCTTGGCGATGTAACTTTTTAATCGGCTTTTATCAAATTCCTGTTTTTGAATTTGGAACATAATATTTCAGCTTTCTCTTTTGTTAGTCCTAAATCTCTTACAAAATCTTCAAAATAACCTTGTCTATCAAATTAGGACATATGTTTAAACCATCAGGAGGCAAGTAACTTATATCTGATATGTTTTCAATCGTCGCTGTTATTTCTGTATTGGCGTATGTCATATTGGCCGAAAATGTACTCGTATGTGTAGGCGGTTGAGGCACCGGAACACCTTCACAGCGCACTTCTGGTAAAATGACATTATTTGTTGCTTCGTATGTCATTATCGCGTAGTGCCTTTGGCTTCTACCAAATTTGTAATTTACGCAGAAATAGCATGTATCTAATTTGTGATCTTCAGGTTCAATCCCTATAATAGGCGCAGAAAATGACAGCGCCTTAGTACCACCTTTGTACCAGGTCAAAAGACCACTTTCGCAAGTAGTACATACAGTTTTTGGTATCCAAGCTTCACATAAAGATCGTATTCCAAAGAAAAGAAAATATGGTTCTTCAATTGTAGGGAATATCTTTCTTCTGCTTTGATGGTGCGTAAAATGTCCACAAATAAAACAAAACCAATCTCTTAATTTGAAAACAGAATCCGCCATGCTTATTTAAGCTTTAATTGTTCTTTTTTTATATTAATTTTAGTAAAAATCACACCCGATATGTACTGCTTAGTAGCTCAATTATGCTTAATTTTATCACTCCCGATTTGTAAGTCACAGCTGATTTGTAAGTCACAGCTGACTAGACGCAAGAACTCAGTGTTTGGCCCGGCCAAACTTGACGACGTTTTCACCTGCTTTGTATATGTTGGCGTGTAATTTTGCCAATTAATCCTAAAGAGCTTTATTTACAACAATGATGTCTTTGGTGACCCCCACTGAAATTTTCCGCCAAACATTTTCGTAGAATATTTTAATCCTTAAATGTCCTTTTTTAAAAGATATTTTTTGATTTTCTCAAAAAAAGGGTCAAATTGACCCATAAAGAGACCAGTTAGAGGGTTAAGATCTTCCACAAAAATAATCCTCATACAATTCCACAATAAACTCTGACCATAAGAATTCTCTCAGACATTAACTTACAACATTTTTTTCATATAGTATAATGCTCCCTTCGACCAAAAAATGAAAACTTTGACCCACTGTAAAAAAAAAACTCAGACGTGCTGGACCATAAGTTTGTTCTACAAAAATTATCTACTCAACATACCCTTTCAGAATTATAGTGTCGCTATTCTGTTCCAAAAATGCTGTTGGACAGTGTAATGATTAATGTTTCTCGATACTCTCACTTACTCGTACTATGCTCATTTCTAGGAACCTTAAAAAGTTTTATACTTAAAAATTCATAAAAATATAATTAAAATGTATGTATGTACATACTTATGCCGCCGAGTTTGGGCATGAAATCTCAGCGAAGGCATGTAAAATCTAAGTCACAGAAAAAGCAGTCACTCCTCGGCAGGCAATGAAAGCGCTTTTCATATAATGCATCTGCTGTTCGGAGTCGGCACCAAGCTGTAGGTGGCCCCATTTGCGATACAACATAAAGACGTACACCATAAATGATAGGAGGAGCTCGGCCATACACAGTGTAAGCGCATTTACAACGAATGCATTTCTTGTTTATGCTTAGTCAGAAAATAATATAATACAAGTTTGTTATAGTTGTTATTTGAGTTCGATTTTTAACCTTAAAGTTTAGTTCAATCATAGTTCGCTCATCTCAACGAATTGACTCTTTTGGGTTTAATTTAGTTTACATTAGTGAGCTACAGTTTACATTTTTGACCTAATTCAGTAGTTCGATCTGTCTCACGGAACAACAAATGCACATTTCATAATACTTATCAAATGATAAACTAATCTGTAATTAGTTATTGGTCAAATTCTCTACCAGTCTAGGTTTTTTAATTAAAATGAATTAAAAAGGATGATACTTTATCAAATACGCAATTATTTTTAAGCTAAATATATATTACATCATTCTTTTCGCAAAACAAATCTCAAACACGCATTCACGAGTGAATTGGGTTTCTCTCGATATTTCGGGCGAACATTTAAAATTTTGCGAAAAAGATTATTTTCAAATATGTTTTGAAAATGTTTCTATATGTGTGTAATATAATCATACAAAATTATAAATGATATTAATTTTCCATATATACAATTTTAATACAATTTTTTTTTTTAATTTTTATGATGCCTAGTCGAGAGTCGACAAACTTTCTTACAACCTGAATTTAGAAAGAAATTTGCTCTATAAATTATAACTGAAAAATATGTATAAATGTTTCTTACGTACACATTAGGAATGTCAATCCCGGTCTTAGTCTATTCAAATCTTGGGATTGTTAAAAACAATTAATTTAAATTTATAAAATTTTTATCATAGGTAAGAATCTTCCATTCAAGGGCGGAACAAAGCCTTAATTGTTAGACTATTTGTTAAAACACATCCGCAAAGTCAATGTTACTCTGGAAGCTCCTTATGTGCTCGCAACATGGACTTATTTAAATGTGATATCGTTTTAAATTTTATGCTGAGGAAATAAAAATTAAGAAATCTAATTTTTTAATAAAGTCGTTTCAAGAATCAAACAACAGAGGACAATCCTGCCAGATGTTTACACTTTTTTATTAATCCAAATAATGTACATATATACACTGAAGAGCAAACATGTAACAATAGTTTCTTAAAATTGATTTGATTAGAAAAAATGCTTTATACATATATGTACATACATACATATGTTGTTTTTAAGAAACATTTTCATAGATAGGGTACAAAGAAATATAATGAAATATCAAATTTTAAAGGAAATAAAGCGATCAAAGTAGAGCTCATTGTTACAATTTATACATTTTTCATACGATTTTAGTATTTTGTGCACAGACCATTAGATTTTTTTTAACTCAATCAATCTCCGCGGCATACTTTCATACAATTTCCATACAAAATCAGGTGATATTTCGACAGGGGTGGGTTAATGTCCCTGCAATATTTTAAGGTAGTATTCCTTTCAAGGTAGTATTCCTTTCAATTTTCACTACAGGGCCATATGGCGTATAACAGCTCCATATGATTAAACTGCCACCGCCATGCTTAATTGTTTGCTTAACATGATGGCCTTGAAGTGGGCCAGACTTATTGGACCAGTACCATAAGCGACCGTCTGACTGAAAACGGTTAATTTTGGTCTCATCTGACCATATGACATGTAAAATGTTCACAACATTTTTATTCTACCAAAAAGCCTAAAAGTTATTCAATTACCCGTGTCCAGTCATCAATAGTCCAGTCCTCATACTTTGAAGGAAGGCTTTTCTTGCCGCCACATTTCTGCTGGAGAGTGCAGGCTTTTTTGCCTTCTCCTTAGCCTTACCTATAGCGTACATTTTTTAAAGCTCGGCGAATCGTCCAAAAGCTTGCTTTTTGCTGCAAAAGGGGTAGTCCAGCCTTTGGAGTGCTGATTTTGTCCGCAATAAGAAGCCTTCCGATATGCTTCTCTGAAAAAGAGAAATGCAGACAAGAAGTGCTTCGCAAACGGTTAGATGATACCAATTTGTTAGCGTTTTTATTCGATGGCAGAAAAGATGATACTTTAACGATAGATAAAATTGATGAGAAGTATCATACTAGGATGGTAAAAGAACCTCTCGGTGGCTCACCAAGGCTGCTAGATTATTACTATTATATGAGACAACGGAAAATCCAGATGCAAATTTAAGAATTCTTGTTGAATTTATAATTAAATGTTATGTGCCAATGTACTTCAATATCAAGTATTACAGCTCTGTCGTGTAAGGCAGTGCATTATTTTTCAAGTTCATTGGGTGGCCATGATTTCTAGAACCTCGTTTACGCAAAATTGTCAATCAAGTAATTAAAGATAATTCATATTATGCGCATTCGGAAAATATCTTGTTATCAATGTTGTTTGATGATAGCAAAGAAAAGCGCGACTGTGCTATCAAGAAAATTCTACGCTGTCGAACCGATGTTGATGAGCCAACGGAACTTAGAGTTTATAAAAAACCAAAAAAATAATAATATAGTACCTAACCTTGGGACACTCAACTTGTGATATAGCAAAAAAAGTTAAGGTCAGCCACATGTCTGTCTCTCGGATGGCCAAAGACAATGATTTGGAGGGCCTGATCAATAAAGAAGCCGGACGACCAAACAAAAATTGCAGAACGCGAAGCAAGGCATATCGGAAGGCTTCTTATTGCGGACAAAATCAGCACTCCAAAGGCTGGACTACCCCTTTTGCAGCAAAAAGCGCGACTGTGCTATCAAGAAAATTCTACGCTATCGAACCGATGTTGATGAGCCAACGGAACTTAGAGTTTATAAAAAACCAGATATAAACATTAATTGCGCAAGTTATGCGGAAATGATAAATTTGAATGATATAAATATCGTATTTGAACCACCATTCACGCGAAGCTTTCCTTACGATACATTGAAAGAATATTTAAATCAAGATGATCCACCATTTAATGATCCAAAAATTCCATCACACATACAAGGAACGGAACGACATGTTTAATTGCTAGCTAGCGTTTCCAAATGGGTTATACCGGAAAATGTAGAGGCTGTTATGGCGACGACATTAGAGAACCGTGCGAAATTGCCGAGACTTGAAAGTAAAAAAGACTTCAAACAATAATTTTTTTTAGTTTCTTTTCTATAACTCACTTAAATTAATTTTTTCATTTACATATGTTCTGACTAAATAAATTTCTTAAGGGAAAAAATAGATATTGTTATAAATAAATAATAAATATTATTATAAATAAATAAATAAAAATAAAGAAAAAACATAGCCATTTAGCTGATTTTTTCATGTAAAGGCCAAAAATGGTGATTTTTTGAAATGTTTGTATAGGGAACCCCCCAGGGGGTTCCAGGGGGTGTGCCACTGGCATGGGTGGATCGGCCCTCCAAAGTAAGTGGGGGTCGGTCATACATTTGGACTCGATTGGAGCACTCTAAATGGGTCAAAGTGGGATTTTTCAAAATTTGCCCCTAACCAAAAGTTCGACCCAAATTGGGGGACATCAGAATTCGTTTTAGAGGTATGGTTCCTTCGGCAAAGTTTCTTATTTTGATCCCTAGAATACGATTTTCACAGAGCAATGAGCGATTTTTAAATCGACCCGCCCTAATACATATGAATGTATTTTCCTTGCTTATTGCTAGTATAATATCTGATTTGTATTAACACGCGCCAAAATTTACATTGTATAACCCTTGAGCAAATTATTTTACTATTGGCTGGAGGGTGACTGATGTCAAATGCTTGCACATGAATATTTCATCTCAGAGACTTTTTTTAAATTCGCTTTGGTTAATTCGCTTTGAGCTTTTTGTAAATTTTTAAGTAAGTTTATTATTAAATTAAATAAATCGTAATTGAAAAAAATACTGAATTCGAGCTTTATTTCGAGTTTTGATTCTTACCTCTAGGTCGGTTAATTAAGTTGCCATCGTCGCCCAACCCTCGCCGTTCAAGCCACTCAACACGTTCCAGCGCTTCAGTGTTTCATTACCAACATGGACTTAAATTTGTTGCATAGAAACCTATAGCGTCCCCATTATAATAATTTATTTTACCAAACCTTCTGATAAATTGTATACCATTCTATAGTTGGACACTCGCTCGTTAAAACTTGTTTAAATTTTTCTTTGAGACCTTATCTGTTTCATAGTAAGGCTCATTTTCTACTCAAGCATAATATTCTCCAGCGTCTTTATAATGGCAGTAAAATTAGAAGCTTCAGGAAGTATATGGCTTTAAGATGTAACGATAACGTAATAATGAAACATATGTTATTTTTCTGAGGGTTTTGTTACATTCATTTAAGTTTATATGTATATTTAAAACTTTCCTAACAATTATGCAGGGTCTTTAGTGCAACTCACCAGAAAAAAATCGAATTTAATGCTAGGTGCAACAATAAGCATCTTAAATGTAATTTAACTTTACTGTTACAATTTTGCACCTCCCATTTAAAGTTGAAATATTTCGTCATACTTGCGACTTTTTCTGATCTTTTAAAATTTTTAAATGTCTGCACTTATGACTTGAATTTTGTATAATGCGGTGTTAAAACTCTAAAATCAAAAAAATAATAATATAGTACCTAACCTTGGGACACTCAACTTGTGATATAGCAAAAAAAGTTAAGGTCAGCCACATGTCTGTCTCTCGGATGGCCAAAGACAATGATTTGGAGGGCCTGATCAATAAAGAAGCCGGACGACCAAACAAAAATTGCAGAACGCGAAGCAAGGCATATCGGAAGGCTTCTTATTGCGGACAAAATCAGCACTCCAAAGGCTGGACTACCCCTTTTGCAGCAAAAAGCGCGACTGTGCTATCAAGAAAATTCTACGCTATCGAACCGATGTTGATGAGCCAACGGAACTTAGAGTTTATAAAAAACCAGATATAAACATTAATTGCGCAAGTTATGCGGAAATGATAAATTTGAATGATATAAATATCGTATTTGAACCACCATTCACGCGAAGCTTTCCTTACGATACATTGAAAGAATATTTAAATCAAGATGATCCACCATTTAATGATCCAAAAATTCCATCACACATACAAGGAACGGAACGACATGTTTAATTGCTAGCTAGCGTTTCCAAATGGGTTATACCGGAAAATGTAGAGGCTGTTATGGCGACGACATTAGAGAACCGTGCGAAATTGCCGAGACTTGAAAGTAAAAAAGACTTCAAACAATAATTTTTTTTAGTTTCTTTTCTATAACTCACTTAAATTAATTTTTTCATTTACATATGTTCTGACTAAATAAATTTCTTAAGGGAAAAAATAGATATTGTTATAAATAAATAATAAATATTATTATAAATAAATAAATAAAAATAAAGAAAAAATATAGCCATTTAGCTGATTTTTTCATGTAAAGGCCAAAAATGGTGATTTTTTGAAATGTTTGTATAGGGAACCCCCCAGGGGGTTCCAGGGGGTGTGCCACTGGCATGGGTGGATCGGCCCTCCAAAGTAAGTGGGGGTCGGTCATACATTTGGACTCGATTGGAGCACTCTAAATGGGTCAAAGTGGGATTTTTCAAAATTTGCCCCTACCCAAAAGTTCGACCCGAATAAGGGGACATCAGAATTCGTTTAAGAGGTATGGTTCCTTTGGCAAAGTTTCTTATTTTGATCCCTAGAATATGATTTTCACAGAGCAATGGGCGATTTCGACCCGGCCTAATATGTATGCTAAATAACAAATAGGATATTCGTACATGTGTACATTTATATATGTATACTATAGTTTAAAGCAGTGATCGGCACATTTAGCATTTCCTATAGCAGGCTATAGGCGACCAAATTTTTCGCTTTTACTCTGTACGCTATAAAAAACTTATACTAGCGCACGATGTTCAGCGCTTTGCAATTCTGTTGGTGCCGCTTGGGCAAAGCAAATCAAGACAGTTGCTATTCAGTTTTCACCAAAGTACGACCTCGCTGGGCAACTTTTTTAAATACAAAAATATTTTACACTACAAAAAAGATAAAAATGAGTGAATTTTTTCAATGATAATTTGGCTGGAGAGTCTCAATGTTTAATTTGCCACCGAATTTTAGTTTGTAATAATATATATTTTTTAAAAAGGCATTATAAAAACAACCACAGCAATTATGAATTGCTTGAAGAAAATGAGCGAGCTCAAATTCATTGACAATAACGAATTAATATTGATAATATTGAAAATAATATACCGCGACATATAATATTTAAAATATATGAAATACCTTTAAAAAAGGCTTATATGGTTGCTTTGAGTCTGGCGAAGCATTGTAGGCCATTTCAAGATGGGGGTTTTGCAAAAATTTGTTTGTAAATCTTTTGAAATGCTTTGGGAAAGAAGGGGAAGAAATGGCCCAAATAATAACATCCATTCCTATGTCTGAGCGCACAATAACCAGAACTGAAGATATCAGCAAACATGTTTTTAACTGCGTGCTTAAGCGTCTGGGGGAATGTTCCTTTTTTCGATCTGTCTGGATGAGGGTACTGAAGTTTTTGAAGATTATTTTGTTCAGTTGTTTTTCATAGGCAAATTGAGTTCTGTGTGCACTGGCGGTGCTAATGTAATGACCGGGAAAAATAAGGGGTTTGTGGGATTTTTATTGAAAAACGGAGTAAAAGTTCCCAGTTTTCATTGCAGCATCCACCAACACGCTCTATTGGGAAAAGAGCTAAATTTGACGAATGCAATGAAAACTGCAATTTTAATCAGTGTACCACCATAGCTTTCAACACAAGCATAGAGCAATAAAAGTATAGTTGTGTTAGTTTGCCGATCGCTGGTTTAAAGCAGGGTTTCAATTACTGCAGCAGGGTTTAAATTATAAGCAAGCATGCTGATCAGCATTGCTTCTCGTGCTGCAGCAGTTGCTGCTCGTTTTTGAAGGCAACCTAACAGCAAGCCGATTAACTGCGCTTAAAATTGTTTCTTGAGCTCTAAAAGTTATTCTTAAAAACAAAAAGTTCTCTTTGAAAAAAATAAACATATAAGAATAATAATAATTAAAAAATAATAATCCAAACAATTTTTTGTTTAAATTAAAAGCTTAAATTATTTTCTTATGATTCTGTTACAATAAGCAATACAGATTGGTTTATTATTAGCCTTAAATGAATTATAATTGACAATTTTTTCAAGCTACTACCACTAAAACTATTGGTTTTTTTTTAATAAAATATGTCATAAACTGGGCCGAGCTCAATAAAATTTGAAAATATTAATAAAAATTTGCGCAAAGTTTTCCAATAAAAACTGCACCAAATTTGGTTTTTTAATTAATTCTTTGATAATTTTCACAGATTGTGAACCTTCTCTGTTCTCAGACTTATATTCTGATCCTAGACATTGAAAAACATTTGAATTTTCCTTTCTAGTTCCTAAAGTTTGCTTCTGTCTGATTTACATTGCTTTGTATTACATTTACACTAACATTGATATACTATAATTTAAATCGGTCTAGTTTCTACAAAAGCAAACCTTGATAAAAAAAAATGGTTTTCCTTTTTTGGCGTAAGATAAACGAAAATATAACATATAGAAACCAGGCGTTCCATACATTTCGTCAGCACGTCTACAACTTTGATAATGCGAACATCGAAAACGTGTTCGTTAGTATTGCTTTCAACAGTTGTAAAATTTATGGCAATATAAATTTTTATTTTGCTTGGAATTTAAGATTCAAATATACGCATTTATTGTAAAACATGCAAAAATAAGTATTAACAAATGTAGCTTTTCTTTTTATGAGTATCGCATTAGTATTTAATCTATTTCATGTTATCGTGTTTCATAAAAAACACGCGTGCTGCAGTAGCGGTCATTCGTTTTTCCATAGCCTTCGAACTGAAAGATGATCGCTTGCTATTGCTTGTGCTGTCGTAATGTAAATATGCAAGAAACAGCAATTGATCGTTTGCTACACAGCATTTATCGTGCTGATGCTCGCTTTTTGAAGCAAAAGCGAACGCAGAATGCTGTCCGTTAAATATTAAAATACTTACGTTCTTATGGGCACAGTTATTTAGACAACAGCACGACTTCTCGGCAGCAGGCTTGCAGTTGTCGTTATCGCCAAATTTAAACCATTTATTATGTGTAATAACAATCTAATGAGGCAACAACAAATGAGATTTTTGACGCTGCCGTCTTCAAAACATTCAAGAAGCTTACTTTAATACGACATTTGCAGACAAGGAAAGTTTGCTGTCGTTACGTCGTAAAGTCCAGTCGTCTAAGTGTTCAAATCATAATATAGAAAATATACGAAATTAATTGTTAGAAATGGTTTTTTTAAGATTAAAATTTAAAACGAACCGCTGTGGTATGCCGCTGAGATCATGTTTCGAATCTCAGCTGGGGTGTTAAAAATCAAATTTGAACACTGAGCTTTATAGTTTAAGCACAAAGTTATTATTATATTATTGCTAAAGCAGGTACGTAGCGGTTTTTCTATATAAATGTTTGTATCATGGTTAATTCTATCCTCTCAAATATGTATGTATCTATTTTTTTTTCTTTCAATCATTCTATTTATCAGATTTTCATTTGGCAGCGTATTTATCAGAGTTCGCAATCGTTCTCTCACGTTCGTACGCGATGGCGCGTTCACAAATGAAGCGTTGCAATGAACCGTCCACGAAATTTCATTTCTGTTGATCGTATAGGTTGCATCAAACATTCGCAGAAGATACATGTGACACGCAAAGGATAGCTGCTTTAAAAAAATGTTAGTAGTCAGGAAAAAAATAGCTTCTTTATGAACATGCGAACGCAAACGAACTGGATTTATTTTCTTGTGTCGTTCACGTTTTCGTTTAAATGCATAAATGAACGAAGGCTAAAGTTTTTATATGAACGCTGGAAGCCACTTTAACCTAATCTATTCTTGTTTACCATATTTGAATACTAAAATTAGGTGAAACTTGATTACGTATTTGCGGAACTATGCAATATAATACTTTTATACACAAGCTTTGGAATAAAATCTTTCCCAGCTTTGGTATCTAATCTAATGATTCTCTTCTTATTTTGCTTCTATTTACAGAATTCAAACTGTTTGACAACGGTATCACGTTGGGTATATCCAGCTATTCTCATATGAATATTCGTATGACCACAAAGGGCAAGCGCCCATTACGGAGCCTGACCCCGAGTGATAAAATTCATGCTATTCAGCGAATACATGACGGAGAGTCCAAAGCTTCGGTGGCTCGGGACATAGGAGTTCCAGAATCTACTTTGCGTGGTTGGTGCAAAAATGAAGATAAATTACGATTTATGTCTCGACAAACTGACAAAATAACAGCCGATACATTGGCAGAAAAACTAGGAACGTCAGCTGCGATGCTGGCAGGCCCCTCAGAGAAGCGTCAAAAGTTAGACAGCGGTTCCCTACCTTTCAATTATTCAAATAAAATAAAATATGATGAACTAATTTACAAACGCGGCCTCGATTATAGTTCAAAAACAAATTTGTCGGAACTTGGCTTTAATGGTTTGTCCACGGACTATGTTACTTTTAGTGGTGCCGTTAAAAACAAAGTGTTCGGTGCTGATGTATCACGTCAAGCAGACCCAGCTATTGCAGCTATAAGTCCACTTACTAGTCTATCTCATCTCTCGGGACTTTCTGGTCTGGCGCAATCACCTATTGCAATTAGTTTCAATGAACTTACATCGAATTTAAATTTGTTGGCTCAATTAAATCCTGGACTAGCAGCAATCTCTGGATTAAATGGATTGGCAGCTACAGCGAGTTCGTTACGTAACGTGAAAACAAAACCACAACCTCAGTTACAAAGCCCTCATAGCGATTGCGGAGATCGACAACAGGGGTTGTCTGTTAAAAATTGGGCAAAACAAAAATCACCAAATGCTTCTCCCAATGTAGATTCCAATTATGGACTGAATTTTTGTCAAACCGATAACAACAATAAAGATAAAATGAAATATCCTTCCACAGCAATCACGACATCACTCGGAAATTGTGTACCCTCACTAAATACTTTAACTGACGATCCACTTCTTTATTGGTTGAAATCTCAACAAGCAATGTTAGGACTAAGTACCATCTACCCGCCGCCTACAGTTCCGGCAATTGGGACAACCAGTCCACCCATTCGTTCTTCAACACCACAACAGTCAGCAAAACTTCATATCACTACACCTTTAACTACTTCCACCCCTCTGACTCCTTCATCTACACCATCTGCAAGTTTGGACGACAAGAACGCTGCGTGGTTTAATTGGTGTAAAGCCTTGGGAGCTAGTCTGAACTCGCTGGCTCCAACTGCAGCTGCCGTTTTACACGTAACTCCAATTCATCAGCAACAACAGTTATCTTCAAATGCAAACATTTCAACCGACATTGAGCTTACTGCCTCCACGTCAAATTTAACCATCCCAAAAACAAATTTGGAAAACATTTTATTCACTCAATTAACGAAAAATATTGAAAGCTCCCCTAGAGAAAATTTGTTTAAGGATGAAAATACGATGTGTAATGATAATAAAGATATGGAGTTTTCAAATAAACCCGAAGATCTATCAGCCAGAACTATACAAATTATTTCGGCACTAACTTCACCCATTCCATCAAAACCAGCTGGAAATACACCACCTAGCTTAAATACAGAAGAAAGCCTAGTTCCAACTCCAGCACACAGCCCATTTGAGCATTCTATGGCTAATGATGCGAACTCTTCTTTTTTCGATGAAGTCGAGGAAGATGAGCAAACTAGTATGGAGGACTGCAAAGACGTTCTGGACAACTTGCTATACAAAATTAATAACAATCCGTTGGTAGTATCGCTTAGCAAAGCGACAACTCCGACAAGTGAATTTCTTGGCGGAGATGTCTGCAACAGTGAGTCGAATACTAGTTGCACTAGTAACAATAATCAGAACAGTAGCGATGACAATGCCAACAACAATCATTCAAATAAAACAGATGAAGAAGAACGTTTGAACATTTGTGAGCTTACTAACAAACAAGAAGACTCCGAAGCCATTAAGCATGGTGAGAAATTCCTGAGCTGGTTAGAAAACTGTAGCAATCCACGTGTTACCGCAACACATTTAATGCAAATGAGATTCCTTATATCAGCTTTAAAATCGAATTGTGACCCAAAAATCGAAAACTGTATAGAGAGCGCGGAAGAAGTAAACTCCGGAGCAGTCAATGAAAATGGCATGGTTGAAGAAAACAATCGTATGAACAAAATACGTCGTCGCAAATAGGAAAAACCAAAATCGGCGCCAATGTAGTTAGTAATATCGGTACACTTAGCCAAAATTATGTATAACTCGTAAATAATATTGCTCATGGAATTAAGTTTCCATTTATAAGGAAATCAGTTCAAATAATGGAAAAGATCAGAGCCTGTGGTTAGAAAGTGACGCTCAGTCAAAAAGCTGACTCTTATATTGTAATGTAGATGGCATCGACTAATAAATACAGTTATGAAATTACAAAAAAACTTCACGATGACCATAATAAAAGCCAATTGGAATTAATAATTAAAAAATAAATAATGAAGCTGTTAAATAATTATTTATAATTATATTATATAATATACTCTTATAATTTTATTATAATTAAAATTATTGTATTGGTAATTAATCAGCCCTATCACTAAATCCGTCATTAGTTATATTTTCGTTAATTCTAAAAAAATATGTTTCCATTTACATAAAACTTTCGCGTTGCTCAGAGAAATCTGCACAATGAATTCGGTGGCAACAACGTGGTCACTTTTTGACGTTCTAAATTTGTTTAATGTATTTCATAAACATTTTAGTAATTGGTAGTCTCATATATTCTCGTGCCTGATAATTATTGCTAATTATGAAAACTATCACTCTTTGCTTATTTAGATATAAAAAGATTTAGCAAAGTAACATGACAGTTACTTTTTATAAAAAGTTCTAGAATTTTTTTGTTTCTAAAGCAACAACTTGCTAGCAAGAAATAAGACATCAGATTGTAATTTTGACAAATAAAAATGGTTGAAAATTTTTAAGATGAATTTTTTAAAATTTGGCTTATTAAACATTGAAGAAACATCAAGAAAAGAATTAAGCAATTTTTTCTACTTTCATTTTATTTGCTAACTACTAACGCACGCAGTAAAATGAGAGTTGCCCACATTTTTTTTTGTTCTTCTTCTTTTAAGTGCATATATTTGCCAAAAGGGAAAACTTTACTAGCCCTAACCCGACATTTTTCAAAGTTTAAAAAAAAACACATATTTTATAAATGAGTATTATTGGCATATTCATTGTATATTTAATTGTGCTTTATTTCATGTAAGAAGATGAGCAGTTTTTATAACAAAATGCAATAAAAAATCTAAATTAACTTCAGACACTTACACAGTACAACGCATGATTTGTCAACTCAATTCTGAGAACTGTATGTGAAATTATACCCAAAAAGAATAATTTCTGCATCATTCGTTTTGTCTTCTTACCTGCCAAAATATTTTTAATATCGATTTGAAGTTAGTACTATCGTATAGGGGAAGTTATCACGTTTTAGGCTCTGTTGTTTGACATAGCTCGACAGCCACTAGCCCGATTTAGTTGAAATAAATTTTAAAAAATTTAGAATTACAATTCCCTTAATCTGTTCATATATTGTTTTCCTATACAAGCAACAGTTTTCAAGTTAAAAATAAGCGCATGAAGAAAACATTTTTTTTTTTTTTTTTTAATTCATAAAAAATACAAACCGGAAATAAGTTTCAAGTCTAGTTACTTTTTCGCAAAGTCACATAACCTATGAGCAAAATGAGACAAAGATCATGAAAATCGATGCACGCGTTTCGCTTTAATTCGCAATTGAGTAAAGGTATGAATGTTGTGCATATGTCGAGCAAATTTTTGAAATTGATACCTTTACTCAATTGCGAATAAAAGCGAAACGCGTGCATCGATTTTCATGATCTTTGTCTCATTTTGCTCACAGGTTATGTGACTTTGCGAAAAAGTAACTAGACTTGAAACTTATTTCCGTTTTGTATCTTTTATGAATTTAAAAAAAAAAAAAAAAAAAAAAAAATTCTTCATGCGCTTATTTTTAACTTGGAAACTGTTGCTTGTATAGGAAAACAATATATGAACAGATTAAGGGAATTGTAATTCTAAATTTTTTAAAATTTATTTCAACTAAATCGGGCCAGTGGCTGTCGAGCTATGTCAAACAACAGAGCCTAAAACGTGATAAATTCCCCTATACGATAGTACTAATTTCAAATCGATATTAAAAATATTTTGGCAGGTAAGAAGACAAAACGAATGATGCAGAAATTATTCTTTTTGGGTCTAATTTCACATACAGTTCTCGGAATTGAGTTGGCAATCAATAAAATGAAAAATGTTGGACTGTGTTATTTTCGGACAAAAATATTCAACCAATATTAATACGTAATATTTTAAAAGTTCATTCTCTTTGTTATTTTGTATTAGAAGGTTTAAAGTTATTTCGCAATAACTCTTTCAAGGTCCTAGTTTTTCATTTACTAAAGTCCGAATGTCCACGGATATCGGTAAACCACGAGATATTGTTTATTAAGAAGAAAACTAGAGGAATAACACAATTAACACTTCTAAAACAATATTTTCTTTTTTTTCCTTAAACCTATTGAGAGAACGTGTCCAATCATGAAAAAGGAGCTTCGTAGTCAACCACTAAGAGCCACCACCGGATTAAGATGTAACATTCAAAAAATTTGGCACCCTGTCACGGCTGAAGAGTGCGCACAAAAGTAGATTTTAAAATTTTATGAGGTCAAAAATATTTTATCTGATATAGGTATCTACTCAAAATTGTACAGAAACTACAAAATTTGTATAATATCTATTACTGATAGTGTACGAGTATTTTAAAGAATAACAAAAATATTGGTCAAAAATTTATTATCGAAAAATTATGGACGAGCTTTATACGTAAAATATATTTACACTATAGTATATCACTAAAAATCACTGGTTCATTCGCTTTCACATTTAGAATCCTTACTGGTTTCAAACAATTCCACTGTAACGTATTTAACTCAGGTTAGGCAGGCCGTTTTTTTGTGTCTGGGCAAAACGATTTATTTTTATTTTTTTCTTTCTTTGATCATGAACCAAAATACTGCTCAAAAATGGGTCTGAGCTTAACACTAATATTATAACACATATTGCAGGAGCGCACCGAAGTACTTTGGACCAGGGGCAAATAACTGTAATGTAATGGTGGTTTTAAATTTTTGGAGTTTGTCAATCGTTAATGTCATATTGAAAATAACATAATATATATGGTGTAGCACATGACATTTATTTGTATTTCTATATTTATATTTAATACATTGTTGGTTAAATTTTTTATTGCATAGTTATTCAGTTATATATACGAGTACATGTTTATATTTTTACACTAAAAAAGAACAACTATTACACAGTACGACAGTGGTTGGTACACATGAGAAATGTTAACAAAATATGAAAATAGGCTTAAAATAAAGAAATACGTGTCTCGGCGTTTTGCTGTTTTTTAACAGAAAAAATCCAAATTTAATTACCTTTTCAAAATTGGCTCAAGCATTAAAATCGGTTCACCTATTCTGTTTTTATAGAACTTTTTATAATAGTATTACATTAGAGGTGAACCTCCACGGTCCTTTGAAGCTTAAAAATCGATTTTCTCAAAATTCTGACGTCTTACAGCAAAACACCGAGACACGTATTTCTTTAGTTTAAGCCTATTTTCATATTCTCTTAACATTTCTTATGTGTACAAAAAAAAAATTTATTTTGTCGTACTGTGTTACATATACAAGGTTTCGTAAGTATACGAATAACTACGTTTGAATGCCTCACTTTTAATCTAATCTGTGACAGTTTGAATAATAACTAGATTTTTGCCAAAGAACTTTGCGCGTTTATACACAAAAGCAACATATGTACATTAAAAAAGATTGTAATGAACATTTTATACCAGGAAAAGTTTGGATTTTATATATTCGAATTTCAATCACTGTATTTCTCCGTATTTATACGAATATCCATTTACAATTAATATAATACTGACCTTTTGACAGAATATCCTTGAGCACCATATATAAATATATGTATACAAAGTTGTTCAACATTGTTTTTATTCAATCTAAGGACACAATATGACATGAAAACTTTGCCCCAAAGAATTTTCTATACCGACCGCGATATAACTAACTATTTCTCTGTCTGTAGGAATAAGTGGATACCATCAAGGCATTATTCAAATCAGAACTTGTACTTGTATCAATTAAGGAATCGATACCTTCTCAGTATCGGAAAGGTATCGAGAACTTGTACATATGTATAACTACGATTTTGAACATTTTTCGAAGTTATTGTACATATTTGATTTAAAAAATATGCCGTTTTACAAGTTTATTTATCTTTAAAAATTTTCCATACCCAAATTTAAGATAAGAATTCTTTATGTAAAATATTTGATTTTACAATAAATATAATACATTTTTAGATGATTAATAGATAAAGTTTTTTATAATAAAATAAGTTTAAGAAAATAACTCCTTTATTGTTATATTTCCCAGAAACATCCACTTTTTCAAATGTTTTCCTAAAAGGCGGTTTCGGGATTTTGATAGTTGTACCAGCTTTTAAGAAAATTTTCTCGATGGGCTTGCTTATATAAATAGCTGCGAAAATGTAGTGCGCATTCCATTCCGCTAATGGGTTGCTTTTCAAAGAAGATCTGGGTGAAGACAGATAAAGAGTCGTTTAGTCTCACGAAGAAAGACATTTTTTGCACCCTTTTTAAAGGAGTGCATTAGTCTTCAGATTCCGAAACAAGTAGCTTTTTTGAAACATACTTGGATCGCAGTAAAAAGTATCGAGTGAAAAAATACTTGGAAAATTGTGTGTTTAGAATCTTACTCTGTGAAAGATTGAAGCCGTATATGAACCATCTGATTTGACCTTATCAGTGTGGCTTCAAGTCTGGTTAACCCCCAATTGACCAGAAATTCACAAAACGTCCAATCTTAGAAAATACCCTATAGTAAAAGCAAATCGACATACATCATTTTTTCGTCGACTTTGAAGCCGCTTTTGACGAACAGAAGCTGCCTGTACGACACCATGACTAAATTTAGGATTCCCGCAAATTTACACGGCAATGTAGAGTGACGTTGAGGACAACATTTAGCTCCATCAAAGTTGGGAAGGATCTCGAGCAGTTCGAGTCCAAACGAAGTTTAAGACAAAGCGACTCACGTTTGTGCAACTTCTTCAATCTGATGGAGGAAACCATAATAAAGCTGTCACCCTGAATCGCAGTGACATCATTTATAAAAAAGCAAGATATTGCTTGCATATGCAGATGCATGAACATTGTTGGCCTTAACAACAGTGCCTTCAGTGCAGCCTTTTCAAGTCTGAAGAACGAGCAAGAGGTTAGTTTTGCAGTGAACTAGGACAAAACAAAGTATCTTGTGGCAACAAACAAAAAATCCTCGCATATTGGGACCCACGTCACTATTGACAGTTACAACTTTGAAGTAGTAAGGATTTTGTATATCTTTTATCCAGCATAAACACCATCAGTAATGTCAAGCTCTAAATAAAGTGAAGAATAACACTTGCCAACAAGGGCTACAATGTTCAAATCAGTACATTACCGTATGGATACTTGCTTCGCACTTTATATGAATGAATGCAACCGAGTGATACCTAACAATGTCTTGAAAGTCTGCTACTTCATTCTTGGCGGTCCATATAAGTATCTTTAATTTCAGTTTAGGCTACAAATTGAATATTCTAAGAACTATGGGCCATATTCATAGTCAAATAAAAGTCGACTCTAAAGTTTGCATCAGCTTTTTTGAATTATCTTATCGAAAAATATATCAAAAAGCTGCTACTAACTTTAGAGTCGACTTTAACTTCACTATAATTATGCCCCTATGTATGTATAGACTAGGCTTAATTAATCTGAAAGAAATAAATAAATAACTAAGCGAAGAAACATGGACGATGTTGACCAGCGATGATAAGGCTTTGGTTGCTTTCGAGAGAAACATTTTTTGCAAGATTTATGGCCCTGTTTGCGTAGACAACGGGTACCGAAGAAGATATAATGATGAACTGCATGAGTAGAAGGCTTAGACATGTCGATTGAATGGATGATGATCTCCAATCGGCGCCAACGAACACACTTGAAGTACCAAGTGCAGAAGAACCTTTCTTCACTTGATGTGATCAATTGGCGGAACTTAGTGAAGGAAAAAGGAATCTTGCGCAGTTTTTTGGTCTCGGCCCAAACCGACACACGGTTGTAGTGCCTTATAAGAACCAAATAAATATATGATATGTCAAAACACTCAATGGCATCAATACTTTACCAGTAATTAGTGTTGAGTTCGATAATTATTTTTTTTTAAATAAATGTCGCGTGTCCCGACAAACACAATAATGATAACTTAGAAGATTGCGGAATTTTCGTTCTGCTAATATTTTTGCTTTCGTTTCGTAAGGAAATTCCTACTATATAGAGAAAGGTAGAAAAAAACAATAATTCACATAAGAATGCAAAATTTTTTAACAAATAATAAAGTAATTTTAAAGAATAAAGCGTAGAGTATCAAATTTAAGTAATGAAACAATAAAGGTATTGATTTTCAATACTTAAATATTGAAACAATAGGGTTTTCTAAGTAAATCTTCCTTACCCACACCTGTAGGTTTGGGCATATTCAGCATCAGCAGAGTCATTCTTGCGACATACATACATATGTTAATTTTTTTGGAGTCCCCGATTAGGAATCTTAATTCCGATTTAAAAATTAAAAGGGAAGGTTTCAATTTAGCAGCCCTATTTTTTAAAACTCCTTGTATTTTCTTAATCGGATGTGTTTTTGAAGTCGCTGAGGTCCGATTTTAAAAATTCGAAATCAAGATTGATTCTCTTAATTTCCATAAATGTACACTTAATTCATACATTATCGTTAAGATATATGTAGGATTTCCAATATCAAAACGCTTTGGTTTGGATTTAAATTATTTATTTGTAGTTCAATTCAGTTACATGTGTGCTTATATTACTATTAAACAAATTGCCCGTCCTCGCTAGTCAACCGTCGCGTTCGCACTGTTCGTTGGTTTTTTAATTACGGTCGTTGCTGTTTAGTCCTTCGTTTCGTCCTATTTCCATACCGTCCGCTGTTTAGTTTTCACCTCGCGCAAGGTTGTAGTCGTCCGTCAGCTAAAGGTATGTTCTCACTGTCACAGTCCTACATTCGGCCATCCTGCTTATCGTTTGGCCTCAAACGATGGCTCCCACTTCTTCATATGCTCCGCAACAGTGGCCGTACGCCGGGGTCCTTCCCCTCGCCAAGTTGTTCCACCTCGTAACGATCGTGGGGTAGAATTTTAATAAATTTGTAGGGTCCGAAAAACTTAGGTCTAAGTCTAAGGGCGCTACCGAATTGGGTTCGCTTGATGGCTACTAATTCGTTTAGCTTGTATACTTTTACTTCCGTTCTGTTCTTCTTGAAACTTGTTCTGTTTTCTTTTTGGATTTTTTCGATGTTCTTTTGGGCTTCTTTCCGAATATCTCCTCTTTCTTTGTGCAAGTCTTCGATTGTTTCAAGAAACTCATTCAATTCGAGCATCTCTATTGTTCTCAATTCGACTCCGGTTAGCAGCTTAAAAGGCGATGCCTTTGTACTCCTTGGAGGCGTATTGTTGGGTGTTTGCTGCACCTGCTCGATGTTTTTGTACCAATTTGCTTGATTTTCGGAACATAGTTTTGTAAGCATTGGAATGATGATTTTGTGGATTCGCTTCACTTGGCTATTTCCCCTTAGCACGCCTGTGGCAATTAACAGGTGCTGAATATTTTCTTCGCAATAGCTCTTCAAGGAGTTATATGTGAAAGTGCTTCCTCTATCTGAAATAATACGCCTTGGGTTTCCGAACACTGCCGACTGCTTCCTAAGTTTATCGAGAACTTCTTCTACGCCTGTACTTCTTGTTGGATAAAGCCATACGAATTTTGAGAAGACGTCGACTATGACGAATAAGTAGGAGTACCGCTTACTAGTTTTTTCCATGGGGCCTACGAGGTCAACGTGGTATGTACTTATTGGTCGATCTTCTTTAAATATTGGCTCTAAAACCCCTTACTTTTTGCAACTCTTTGCTTCGGCGATGAGGCACTGTACACAACTTTTCACCACCTTTCCTATCTTGGCGGATATCTTCGGGATGTAAAAAGACTTTTCAACAGCTTCTTGCGTTTTTTTCATGGTGACCTTGGTCATGCACAATTCGTATGATTTCGTCTTCCATCTGAGCCGGCACTACCAAAAGCTCCTTGGTGGGATCCTTGTGTAGAATTCCGTGTTTAATGAAAAAATCATCGTAGCTTTCTTTTTCGAGTATTTTGAGTACGGCTCGCGCTGTGCTTGCTGCAGTCTGAATTTTAGCGAATCCTTCAGTAGCAAACACGAAATTCGGCTCGAGGCATCGACGTGCCGCATTCTACTTCCTGAACGATGCTTTATCTGATATGTAAAATCCTGCAAGAATAGAGCCCACCGTGATACTCGTAAAGGCACATATCTTTTCCCCAACGTCATTGTGAAGGCGTTGCAATCCGTTATAATTTTAAAAGGAATTCCCGACAAAATTGCGATAACCTCGAGTTCGTAATAATGGTAGCGTTCCTCAGTTGGTGTAGTTTTTCTGCTCATGTATTGTATCGGGTGAAACAATCGGTCTTCGCTATCCTTTTGAAGAAAGACTGCACCATACCCGAACATTGACGCGTCGGCGTGAACTTCTGTCACGGCTTTTGGGTTATATAGTTGTAACACGGGTGCACTTGTTAATGCAGCTTTCAGTTGCCGAAATGCGGCTTTCTGTTCTGCGCCGAAAACGAACTTCTCCCCTTGCCTTAGCAAATCCGAGATTGGTATAGCTATGGTTGCGTAACTCTCAACAAAACGACGGAAAAAGGAAGTAAGCCCTAAAAATCTTTGAACGCCCTTACGATCGGTAGGAATGGGAAAGTTCTCAACCACGATTGTTTTCGCCTTCGATGGACTTATCGTACGGCCTTCAACAATATACCCTAGGATGTCTACTTTTTCCAAAAGGAACTGGCATTTACTCCGTTTCATTAGGATGTTATACTCGCTAGCTCTAAACAAAACTTTTTCTAATTTACGAAGGCCTTCATCTTTATCTAGCGACGGTATGATTAGGTTCATTAAGTCCAGAGTAGTGTACACACGCGCGCCCTGAAGCTTCTCCAACACGTCATCTATCAGGGGCATAGGAAAATCATCCTTCATAATTTTCATGTTAAGGCGCCTATAGTCGCAACATAATCTTTTGCTACCATCATTTTTTCCCACCAAAACTATTGGGGAAGCATACTCTGACATACGTAGGACATGCGGCTCGGCGCTTGATATATTGGAATATCGTCAATCAAGGAGATTTTTATACTGACTGGGGACTCTCGCTCTTTTCTTGGATTATAATTCTAGACTAAACTCCGAACTTCCAGAGCCTGCGCTCTGTCCAGATGCGACAACTCAATCTCGACACAACTCTTTGTAATTGGTTCTAAGGCCAAGCACATATTCCTGAATTTATTTTGAAAATCAATTTCAGGCTTGTTATCGGAGGGCTTGAAGGCCTCGACTATTTCCAACTTTCCTTTCTGTCTGAATTCAACGTTTTCCTCAGTCACTACTAAATCAACTTGTTTTAGGACACTGTTGCCAATAATGGCTTCATAAATTATGTTGCGTTCTCTAACTACGTGGAAAACTACCTCAAGTTGAGCTTCATCAACTTCTTACTTTATATTTAAACTTCCTAATGTGCGTAATGTACTGTTGCCTATGCCTTTAAGCTCATGCCTTTCGGATGACAACTCCATTCCACCCAACATCATGAGGACGTCATAGCGAAGCAAGCATAAATCACACCCTCGCAAAACGAATAACCATCGCACGTTAAATCTTTGAAGATGGTACACGAAGCTGACCTCGCATTCTGGTTTGCCTCTAAGGTGTTTATCCGTGAATTTTCCTGATTTAATTTGGTATCTTTTTGTGGACAATGAGCAGCGCGATGTCCCGGTTGACTGCACTCAAAACATTTTGGCTCTTGTTTTCAATTACGTGCTAGGTGACCGCTAGCTCCACACTGAAAACATCTATTAGGTCCGCTTTGCTTTACAGCTGGATGTTTGCTATTTGTTTCGCGATAATTTTGAGTAGGATTCGAAATGGTTTGGCGACCGGAATGAACCTTCTCGTAAATTGTCATTTGATCTTTCAACTCGTTAGTAGTTTTGGCCTGATACAAACAGCTTTTGTTTGCCCTGGAGTCTGGAATACCTTCGATAAAGTATTCAATTAGACTCTTATCATCAAGGTCTATTGGCTTGCCTATCTCCATTAAGCAGTATAAGTACTCGCGGTACCCTTCGCTAGGACGCTTGTAACGACTTCGAAGTAACTTATGCACATCAATGGCGGCGTGAAACATACCAAATTCTTCTCTTAGCGATTGCCTTGTGAGCCCCAATTCGATATGCCCCGTTGACTGCGAACATAAATTCTCGCTGCCCCGTTCAATAATTGTTTGCCATAAATGTATTTTTGTAATTTATCCAACTGTAATGCCGTGGCATTATCTTCAAAATCAGCAAGCCACTCCTCAAAAGACGGAGGACCTGAACCACTAAAAATTTTTTAACGACCCCTCGACGTCACGAAGCGTAAATGACGGACGCGAAATTTTGCTTTGAGTCGCTTTCGGCAGCGGAGCCATCGTCTTCACCCACAGTAAGACCGTAATGCTCGCACAGCCTGTCCTGCAATGTTGATTACCGTCCGTTTGCCGACAGGTTCAAGGTCATCAGTTTTTCCTTAAGCTCGTTAATCAAATAAATTTACAAGAATTTAACAATAATAATATAATAAGTTGCGACTCAATTGTAATATTCGACTGAAATACGCATGTAGGTTTACTATTTTAATTTGAATTTTATAATAGTCTACAAAAATACGTATGTATATACTTATTTCTTGCTTTTTTGTATTTTTATAATATTACTCTTTTTCTTCTCTTTTGCTTATATGAATAAATCTTAACATATATTTTTTATTTTTTGTTGTAATTTATCGAAACACAAGGGTAGTGTCTTGTGTATAGGTGTGTGTAAAAGCAATATGTGTTTACGTTACATGTAAAATAAATTGATGCCTCGAGCGTATAATGTGTACATATTTACCAAAATATTGGCTCTCTTAAGGGCCGTACACATACAACTTTCCTCGCTTTACTTGACAATTCGAAATTTAACAACAAAGCATGAGGTGTAGAAGGTTTGCTACATAGAACGCTTTGACAGTTTCTACGTTAGTGGTTTGTTTTCAATTGTTATTTGTGTCTATTCCAAATATTTTGTTTAATAAAATATTAAGAAATGAGTTTTACTTATATAATTAAGCGGTAGTTATGCTACTTATGTATGTTTCAAAGTCGCGAGTGTAATAAACTATATTCAGGCCGAGCATATTTCGACAAGATAAATAAAAACGGATCAAAGAGGTGTTTTATTTGGTATTTATTAATATTTCTCTTCTTTTATCTTTATAAAAGTAAGTATACACGCAAAAACTATGAAATACTAGTAAATTTTCTAAATTGTGTGTATATGCACGCAAAATAAAATGGAAATGCAAACAGTTGGTTGTCAAAGTATACAAAAGTTGAGAGTTCGCTATGATTTTGCTTCGTTTTGCTTTGCTTTACTTTTCTCGTTTTGTATTTAGCAGCACTCATATAACATCAGTACTTTAACTTATCTGTCAAAGCGAAACTCGGAAGCAAAGCAAAGCGAAAGTCTTATCTGTACGGCCCTTTAGCTCTTCTGTCACAACTTAGCTTGGATGCGTGTGTTGCTCTAGGGCTTTATATCTGCGATATCCCTCTCCCTTGCTTTGCTAATGTCGCTCGCCGCTTGATAATAGACCGCAGCTACAAATTTCGCTCTCGTATCGCAGAATAAATGTTCTTCAGTATTCTTTGCTGCTGCGCACTCGTTGCGCCTACTATAAACTCTCCGTTGCTTTTTGCTACTGCGCACTCGTTGCGCGGACTTGTACTATTCGTTGCTCTCTGCTGATGCGCAATCGTTGCGCTAACTATAAACTCTTCGTTGCTTTCTGCTGTTGCGCGCTCGTTGCGCCAACTTGAACTCTTCGTTGCTCTTCGCTGATGCGCAATCCTTGCGCCAACTATAAACTCTCCGTTGCTTTCTGCTACTGTAACATTTTGGGTTACTATTCGTGTAACGGCTAACGGGACTTTAAATAAGTACAGCTTGTGATATGTACTGAACGGTTTTATAGTTAACGTAATTTATTTGCACTTTTCATAAATTACTCAGTTTAATGACTGATTTTCGTTTAGGTATGAAGGCACGAACGGTAATTATATTATGAAGTTTTTTAATTTTTCAAAAGCAATAATCCACTGGCAGTTAATTGTATGCGTTTTGCCTTTTTATATTTAAATGTTTGCACACGCGCACATACGAAAGCAACTAACTAATTCTGCCTAAGCGGTCAGCGGCAAACACTTTCTATGAAGTGGGCTTTTCACTTTAAATCCCGATTCTGGCACCACTTGTAGGATTTCCGATATCAAAACGCTTTGGTTTGGATTTAAATTATTTATTTGTAGTTCAATTCAGTTACATGTGTGCTTATATTACTATTAAACTAATTGCCCGTCCTCGCTAGTAAACCGTCTCGTTCGCACTGTTCGTTGGTTTTAATTTAATCGCTGCTGTTCAGTCCTTCGTTTCGTCCTCTTTCCAGTCCGTTCGCTGTTTAGTTTTCACCTCGCGCAAGGTTTTAATCGTCCGTCAGCTAAAGGTATGTTCTCACTGTCACAGTCCTACATATATAACGATTGTTTTAAAAAAAGTCTGCGTCACCATGTTTTCTGTTTGAACACACTTTATGTCAGATTTGATGTTTGATGTTTGCTATTATATCATATCTATCAAACGATTTAAACAAGTTTTTTCGCTGAAAATCAGTCGAGCTAATTCAAATCACGAAAATATACTCTCAAAGATGGCAAGGTAAATTTACAGAATCATTTGTCCCATAACTATGTTTTTTTGGTGCTCAGGATAAGGGCAAAGATTTCATTATAACTCGGGCAAATTAAAAAAATACTAGCAGAAACTTATTTTAAGAGCTTCAAAAAACTATTTTAATATAAATATTTATGTAATATTTATATATAATATATTATATTATTATAATTTTTTTTTTTGCAATCTATCGGTTGAAAAAAAGCTAATTTCATAATTATGGGAGTCATGGCAGGGTTGATTTTGCTCTATTGAGACTAATCAATAAATTTTACAACAACTTTATTCGCTTGTAGTTAATTACACTTCCTTAAATCTACATATATAAATCTGACATCCGTTCTATTATAATTATCAAGTAAATTTATTATCAAGTATAACTTATTTTTTGGTTTGGGAAATTTCCCTGCGTACAGAACGTTCGTCGTCGTTAACTTCTATCATCCAATTATTTATCTATTTTTCAAACACATTAAGCTCTTCCTGTTAGTGAAGTGATGATTAAAAATTATTTTAGAAGTAGACAGGCAGGCCATTTTTTATTTTATAAAGTATCCATGGAGGCTATACTTTATTGAATGCTTGTTTAACACATCTTAAAACCGCTGCGCAGTACTGCTTGCATTCGAAAGCACTCATGACAATTTTAACAATTCGGTGGCATTGCTCAGGAGTTCCATGTCCCCTTCTAAACACAAACTGTTGTTCGAGTAATATATTCCGGTCTTCTAAAACAGGTAAAATTATTCTTAAAAGTATATTTTCAAATACGTTAGAGAAAGTCAACATTGACTAGGGTAGTGCTGAGTCTGATCAAAGCATTGTAGATATAAGTCAAATCCTGACGATGTTTTACAATTTATTTTATTAATATCTGTCTATACTTTCTTAACAGAAGTTTTGCGAATTGGCAGGAAAGGCGATTCTAAGAAGTTTTCCACCTCAATTTTTTCGTTATCAGAAATTAAATTTGGTAGAAAAACTGAATGAAAATGCTGGCAAATGCTTCGGCTGTGTTTCTCTTAGAAGGCCTCGTTAAATTTTTGGTTGCCTTCCAGAGGTTATGTTCAGGGTTGTTTGTGTAGGGACCTAGATTCCTTAGATACTCTGCTGCCTCTTGATCTTTTATTTCGGGCAGTTTTGATTTGTCTTGTTTATCGAGAGGACTCCGACTTGTTTGCCATCTTTTCCTGATTATTCTTTTATCTTTGATTAGCCGTCTTAGTTCAATAGGAAGAAATGGTTTTTTAACTTCATTTGTGCTTGATTGTAAGGCAAAAACAAAAGCCGCTTCATATGAAACATTCGTAAATTTTTCTACTGCTAAGTCAATCTCATCGCCAGATTTAAGGGATATATCCGAACTAGTTCGATTCTCATACCAGTTTACTAGCTCGTATAACAGTTTAATAATTTTAAATGGTTTTTTCTTACACAATTACTGCAGACACACCATGTGCTTTGTCGGACAGATGGTTAGCCTCTATATCTTCATACCCCTTAATATACATATATGCACGATTTTTTTTTGGTAAAGTGAGTCTCAGAAATTAGCATTATGTCAATGCTATGTGACGTAAGAAAAACATTTATTTCATTACAATAGTTGGAGAGCCCATTCGCAATCCATATACAATAGCTATACGAATATCTACATATAAAGTTTATTCACAAGGGGCATTATCATATTGAGTACATTATTTATTTTGAATTTGTTTTTCTAAAAAAATCTCCTGGTTGTTTGCGTTCTCAGAACCTACTACCTAAGCATAAGTTGGCTGATTGCTGTGGTTATTCGAGTTATTTAATTGGTTATTGGGGTTTATGAAATTTGGCTGCGTATACCCGAATTCAGTAAGCAGTCTCAGTCTCTAATAGAGACAAAAGTCACAATTTTAGACCAGTTGGCATACATTCGACTCAAAATAAAGTCTCAAATGATCTTTTTCACTTTTTGCCATTCCATCACCACTCATGTTTGTCTGTGGCTGCACATATTAGTTTGTGTTTTCACCGAATAAACAGCTGTATATATGATATTTTTATTTTTGTGTATTATTTTGTTCTTTCTTTGAATTATGATTTGAAGCAGTAAAACTTACCTACGACCACTCTCAGTGGGAGTTAATTTGAGTCTGATATATTATATCTAAGCTCTTAGATTTTAAAACTCGTATATGTATATATTAGTGGTACTCATTTAATGTCGCAAACTTATGGCATTTGTTGCAAACTTCGCAATATGGCAACGTCGCAAAACAGCTGTTCATTTCTACATGCAATTTGTTTTGCGATAAAATTGCAACTATGCGAGACTCTTTTCAGTGGCATTCATGGCAATTTGTCGCAAATCATAATCAGCTGTTGACCAAAAGTGCGCGTTTTGATTTTAAAATGGAAGTTGTAAGTATAATCAATTATAATATTGCATTGTACTATTATTTTGTTAATACACATTTAAGAATGAATTGGTTATGTATGTATGCATGTATTTACAGAAAAAACGATCGCGGATCAATGGCACTTTTCGGTGGACGGAACAGCAAACTAGAGATCTTCTTACGATTGTCTTGGACAATGTGAAGGCTAATCCGGAACAATTTGAGGTAATATTCTTATATTTTTTTATTATTAGCTTGTTTAATATTTTACCAACTTATTCTAGAAACCTACTGCTCAAAAATTTTATGATCGTGTCACGGAAAATACACCAAATTTACGCAACATAAAATGGGATGTTATGCGAACAAAAATGAGACATCTCAAAACATGTTTCTTGTCCGCACTCAAGTGGAAAGGCCAGACAGGTGCAGGCTTGCTTGAGAGTGGAGATGTAAAAGATGTTGAAGAATACATCAAAAAGATATGCCCATATTATGATGACCTGCACGCAATATTTGGACGGCGTGTAAATATCCAGCCGCCAGCCATTTGACTAAAAAGTACCATTGATTTATTAGAATTTTTTTTTGTCAAAGGTGTTGCGACTTTCTTCCATATAACAAAAAAGCAAAATTTATTTAAAGTTGCAACTCCCTTGACAAAAAAAAATTCTAATAAATCAATGGTACTTTTTAGTCAACTGAAACTTGCACTTTGTGTACTGAAATTGAAAGGGCTACAAAACTGCATACTCAAAAAAATTTTAGAACTTCTGAGAAAAAAGTTCAAAATCTATATAAAAATTTGTTGAGTTTTGTTATAGTTTTCAACAAAGTTTTAAAATTGCATTTGTATGGTTTATGTTAGAGAATAAACTGAATTTTAATTGAAAGTTCTTAAAAGTAAATAAATGAATATCAGTGGCAAAGTACTAGTATGAAATTTTCAATTTGGTTGCTTATGATAAGAACAACACTATAAGTATACACAAATGTAGGTGTATATATGTACATATGTATGTTTACGTTTTGAAATTGAATTTAATTTAAAAAAATAAAAAAGTAACTGAATTCTCCAAACAAATGTATTTATTGATTGTTTGCATGATTTAACATTTCACAGATTGTTCGTCGCCTTGCCTCCCCTTCATTAGTTCGAGCACTTGGTAATGACTCGTCAATATCGTGCTCCGATTCCTCAAGTTGGTAATCGAAATGATCTCCTTGTTGAAGTATAAGGTTGTGCAACAATGCGCAACATAGAATCCATTTGTTCACATTTCTCATTCCATTTTCATTTTTTATTTGAAGCCTTAAACCTTTTAAACTGCCAAACCTTTCTTTCAACATTCCAAAACAATGTTCAATTCTAATCCTATACCCACTGAATGTTTTGTTGAAAAAAGTTCTTTGGCTCTGTGTTAGTTCTCTGGAATTCTCTCTAAATGGCGTTATAACAGTGGGAGACAATTTATAGGCACTGTCACCTGCGATCCATTCTCCTCCACCAAAAAATGTGTCTGTTTCATTCGATAACTCGCAATTATTAAAAATACGTGCATCATGCACGCTACCTGGATACCCTAACACCAAGTGTCTTATTTGCAGTCTATGATCGCACACGGCCTGAGCCTTAACAGAGTAGACGTGTTTCCGTGAAAAGTACGCTTCAGGGTCTTGTGAAGGTTTTTCCGCCAAAGGAATTTCAGTGCCATCCACGTATCCCACGCAATTAGGTAATTCAGTCCAAGTTTCCGACACGAGCTTCTTGCGTTCCTCGATACTTGGCCAAAATAGATACTTGTCTTTATGTTTTAAAAGGGCTTTAAAGATTCGTTCAGTTAAATTCTAAAATAAAAAAAGCTTGATATTAATTTGCGAAAACAATGACAGTCACTGACCTGAAGGACACCACCGTCACTAATTTCAAACATGCCAGCAATCTTTGAGAGAGTAGCACCTTCACCACTTGAGCCTACGCGGTACAA
This sequence comes from Philophylla caesio, assembly GCA_963971545.1. Taxonomy (NCBI): domain Eukaryota; kingdom Metazoa; phylum Arthropoda; class Insecta; order Diptera; family Tephritidae; genus Philophylla; species Philophylla caesio. Next base: position 68,795,812 of record OZ020604.1, on the reverse strand, counting down.
TACAATCGCGAGCTGCGTTTCAAGAGGAAATTGTTTGCATGATCGAGATTGGTTGAAAACCTCATCTTCCTTTATTAAATTCAAGATAACATCGAAGGTTTTCCAAGTTACCCGTGTGATCTTCTTGAATCTGCTTTCATCAAGTTCCCATAAGACTTCTTTTAAAAATACCTTGCATTTAGGTACACTGTTTTGAATAAATTGTACACTGTATCTGCATCCTACATCGAGAGCCACCACAAGCAGAAGGTCCTCCAATATTTCATCCTCTTTTTTTCTTTTCTCCTCTGCCAAAAACTTCAAATTTAGTCATATAAAATAAAAAACAGTCTTATTTAAATTCATACCCTCGTCCTCACAAAATAATTCTAAAATCATTAAATCGTTTAGCGCTGTTTCTTCCAATAATTTAAGAAGTTTTCGTTTTTCGCTTATTCTCGGCATTTTAGCTTTTACTTTTGACAAATAAAATGCAGTTGACTTATAGTTTTGCCATGGGGCGCTCATTTAACCGAAGTTGCGACTTTGCCACTTTGCCATTATTACATTATTGCCACATTAAATGAGTACCATTATTATGTTGATATGTTTCCCAAGCCCGTTTGAATACGATGGTACGACAGCTGAAATTATCGCAAAGACAAGCGATTTGCCTAGCACTTCATCTTCGATCGGTAAATATATTGTCTAATGATGTGAAGGTGTATGGATACCGCAAAACACAGGAAGAGCTTTTAGATTTCTTTGAGGTAAATGGCGACAATACTTTTTCGTATTGTAAAAATATTCCTGGTCTTATGCAATACATTAACTGTGGGTACAAACCAGAGCAATGGCGCTTGTTTATTGACTCGTCGAAAAATAGTTTGAAAGCTGTATTGCTGTATGTGGACAACACAAAAAATCCGGTTCCAATCGCCATAAGCTCCAACACAAAGGAAACATACGAAGCAATGAAATTAATTTTGGACAGAGTTCAGTATCAGCAGCATCAATGGAAGATATGTGCGGATTTAAAAGTTATCGCCTTGCTTACTGGTTTGCAGACAGTATACACAAGAAATATGTGCTTCATTTGTCATTGGGACACAAGGTACCGCGGAAACCAATATAGAATGCGTGATTGGAAGCTTCGCACAGAATTTCATTAAAATGTGGCAAATGTTATCCATATTTCGCTGATACCAGCTAATAACATTTTGCTACTACCACTGCACATAAAATTGGGAATTGTCAAAAATTTCATAAAAGCAATAAATCGAGATGCCGAAGCTTTTAAATGTTTGACAGAAATATGTATGATAGAAAAAATGTGCCTTTCTCTTACAGTGAGCCACTTTGATGAAAAACTTCAACAAACAATTTTGTATGAAACCATGATTGTAACTCAAAAAAGTAATGAAGCAGTTCGATTCGTAGGACCCGAAATAGGGGGAAACCGTCGAGTTTGGTCTTGTCTTTTTTTTTTGACTATCACTGTGCTTTTATTATGTACATCGCAGATTCTTCCACCACCATTAGTACGCTATCTGCAAAACGATTATCATCGAACACATTTGCAGTATGCCCAGAAATTTGATCATAGAATAATAGCATTACCCGCTCTGGCAAATGGAAAGTTTAGAGTTTGCCTGTCAAAGTATGTACATAGTTTTAAAGGATTTCAGTGCTTAAGATGGACTTCGTAAGCTGCAATATGTTGTAAGTACCTATTTGTCATTTTCATTTATTGTTACAATATTTTCAACGAACTCTCATTTCCTTTAGATCAGAGATGGGCAAGCCATATCACTTGTGATAGCAGAGCAAAATGCTGCCTCAGCGCAGTCGACACACGTATAGTGTACGAGAAGCAAGCAGAAAAACCCGACAATCGATCGTACGCTTTGTATTGCAAGTTCGGGCGTAGCAAAGCGACACACAAAAGTTTTTCTTGCTTCAGTTGGCGAACAACTATCGTTGGATAACTAGCGTATGCGCGAAATGTATGCAAATTTTTTTACGATGTACACATTGCTGATCTTTTAAGAATTAAGGAATGTAAACTTGAAGTAAATATTGATGATATAATACAATAAAATTGTAATAATCATAAAAAATAAAATGAAGCAACATTTACTTGTTCAGTATGCAAGTGTATTTTTCCTTGAACAACACATCGTTTTTCGCTGCTTCAACACACGCGCAAACTGCGGCAGAACGTGCATATAGTCACATTGCCCATCTCTGCTTTAGATAATCGAAAACATACGAGTGTGTACATACATACATGCTTAAAATTTGTAATCATAACAAACATGACGATAAGAGTTCTAATGCCGATTTGGAATGTGCTTCGAGACAACTCGTGCGTCGTTATAGCAAAACAAGGTTTTTATATAAGAGGTTACGCATTGCGCATGTCCGTTATTCCAACCAGTGACGTAGTAATGCGACTTTCAAGGCGAATCGTACAAACTACAATTAAATATACTAGTGAAAAAGTGAAATATTTGGTTTGTTCGTCTGAATACATATTTACACAAATACCCTGCAGTCAAAAAATATCAATTGCTGAAACTAACTAACTTTAAATTAACTACTTTGCGATAATTGCAAAAAATACCCCATTTGCATCAAACGCATAAAAAAACTGGCAGTGGCATAGATAAACTGTCAATCAATTGCAAACATAAAATAAAAAGGAAAAAGAAAACGCGAACGCGACATTTTTGGATTTTGCAGATATATCTTGATAAATGTAGATACAAATCTTTTAAAAAGGTAAAAATGGACGTAGGTATTAGGGATGCCAATTTTGGGCATTTTATTGATACCGGGATTTTCGAGATCTGAAAACGAAATCCCGGGACAATCCCGGTATCCCGAATTTTACGAAGTTTTGATTCGTAATTTTTAATTTGCCTAAAATATAACACGTCTGTAATAGTTGTATAATTATAGAAGTATACAATATAACATTAATATAACAAAGAAAAACGATTTGTTGTAAATCATATACATATGTATTTATTGGTCTTTTCAAGAAAAAAAGGAAATAAACGAAAAATTTGATACACATAAAAAATAATTTATACTTCAAGTACAAATATCCATACATATTTGGAATAGAAGCAAATGCACCTACTCGTACATAATGTACAATATTTTTAATTACTGTTTGAGGCCAATATTATATCTACTAATTATGTATATAAAATCACTTTTATAAAAAATGTTTTTAACGGTTAATCTCATCAAGTTCTGAAGCGGTTTTGATAAACTTTTTGTAAAAATAAAGCATTTGCCCTAGGCTCGCGAGTGGCATATTTATTTTAAAAATTTTGCGAAATCAAACCTCTTTTTTGCGGGTTGAAGTTTTTGAAAAACCAAAAATATTGCAAGCATAAGGTTTTTTATTCACCAAACGCAGCCTACAGCGTAGCGTGCTTTGTGTGCATACGTGTGCCTTCATCGTTTGTGGCACGCACTCTCTCTCTCTTCCATCTCTTCACATCTTTTACTGCATAACTTAATGAAGTAAAGTACTTACATATGTACATATGTATGTTGCTAAGAGAGTAAAACAACAAAGCAAAATCTTTGAATTGCGTGTACAAATGAACGCAGATCAAGTGAATTGGCGTTACACAGCGTACATTTTCTGATGCACAATCAAATGCTCATATAATTTGCCGTATGTATGCATGTATATACTATTATATAAAATAGATTATATGGGGAATGTTTGTCATGGTTTGGCTCTCAAAGCACTGAACCGATTTTAATAATAAATTTTTAAAAATGAAGCCTTTGTTGAGAAAAGCTGAGTAGCATACTTATTTTTTTTATTATTGGAAGATAAACACCTTTTTTTTTGGCAGAAAAGTTACAAAAAATACAAAGCAATATAGAGATACGGCAATTATAATTATAATTAAAATTATAATTGGCGTTATCACCCCACCGTCAAAACTACCGCAAGCGACAATCACGCCACCGCACATTTGGCGCCAACATATGTACATACGAAGTGGAAAAGTACCGTCAAATAAGGGCTAAGTACATTTCCCTATGGCTGAGTAAGTTGGCAATATTCTTACACATATACATATATGTACATACATACATGTACATAGCTACATACTCTAACCCACGTACGTACATGTATACAGGTGTACATACATTTGTGTGTATCTCTCAATAAATGTATGCACATTTGTACACACAATAGTGAGTAACATTAAAAGATTGGCGTTTCGATAAAACTTTTGTGGTCTCCTGTACCAACAATTGTAGAGAGAATTAACGCTAATCTTCTAATATGCTCTTACTCAGGCCATCTCAAAAACTCCTCCCCCTAATTGTGACTCAAACGGCTGTTTTGTATATACATACATACACATATACACAAATATACATATGTTTTTTTTTTTTTTTTTTTTGGGTTGACGCCCGGGGAGAGGTAACTCTCATGAGTACTGCTATGCCGCCATAGCAGCATGCACGACTTGCAGCCTCTAAGCTACACCTACGATACTAAACCCTCTCCACCACGACCATTCTCCCCGCGGAACTGCCAAAAAAGGTATTACCTCACGGGGCTGGTTAGCTTATTTGCTCCTTACGTGTTTCGTTGGCGACGTCTTGCCATCTCTGCGTTTCTCAGGTCTATGTGAATGCGCGTTACATGAGCGCATATTTTATTCCACTTTTCATTTGACTGAAGCATGGAGTCAATGAAGGTTTCTCCGTTCAAAATTGCCCGGATATGAGGAGCATAGCGTGGGCATTGGAACATAATATGTTCTGCGTCTTCGTCGCTGACTCTGCATGTTGTGCAGCAAGGGGAGCTATCGTGTCCAAATTTGTTTAAATATTTTTGATACACCCCATGGCCCGAGAGAAACTGTGTTAAATGAAAGTTTGTGTCACCGTGGTTTCTCTCAACCCATTTGCTGATATTTGGTATCAGCTCGTAGGTCCACCTGCCCTTTGGGGAGCTATTCCAACGAGCCTGCCAAATGTTCATTGAGTTTTCCCTTTCTTCTGCCTTTACTACTTTTGGGTTTAATCTTCCATTGTTTTCGGAAAGCTTATCATAAATTCGTTTCATTTCATGGGCCATAATATCTACTGGCATCAGTCCAGCTATGACAAAAGAGGCTTCGTCTGAAATTGTGCGGAAGCCGCAGACTGCTCGTAAGACGCTTAGCCGATGGACAGTTGTTATCTTTTTCGCGTTGCTTTTTACGATCAGAGCGTCTGCCCAGATTGGGGCCGCATATAGGAGGATTGAGCTAATAACCCTACTATAAAGAACTCGTTTGTTGTGCCTTGGTCCTCCGTTGTTTGACATAATACGCGACAAGCTTGACTGCACTGTCGAGGCTTTCTTTGAAACGAACTCTAAATGGGACTTGAAGCTAAGTCGTGAGTCAATCATTACACCTAGGTATTTGATAGCGGCCTTTGACGTAATGATCTCTGTCCCCACGCGAATATTCAGAAACTCGACTGTCTTTCTGCTGCTTATCAAAAGTGCCTCGGTCTTGTGGTCGGCCAACGTTAGGTGCATTAAGTTAAGCCAAGTTTTGATTTTTAAAACAGCTTCTCCGGCTGCAGCTTCAATTTGATGTAGATGTTTTGCCACAACTACTACCGCAACATCGTCTGCGAAAGCCACCACTTTTGTACGTCGAGGCATTTCCAGGCTCAAGACACCATCGTACATAAGGTTCCACAGGAGTGGTCCAAGGACAGATCCTTGTGGGACCCCTGCCGTCACGTTATACATCTCCGGCCCATTAGCGCTTCTGTACAGAAGCTTGCGGTTCGAAAAATAGCTCGCTTTTATTTTTATGATATAGCTTGGAGTGCCTATTCTTATAAGTGTCTCTATAATGCACATACACATATGTAGCTACATACTCTGGCTCAAGTACATATGTATATGCAAATATACATATATGCAAATATACATACATACATATGTGCATACTCGTATCTCGTAATAAATGTATGCACATTTGTACACACAATAGTACGGAATATTAAAAGATTAGCGTTTTGATAAAACTTTGTGGTCACCTGTACCAAAAATTGCAGAAAGAATTAACGCTAATCTTATAATATACTCTCACGCTGCGATATCTCATAAACTCCTCCCCTTGAAAATTAATATTTCAGTACACATACATATACATACATATGTGCATACTCGTATCTCGTAATAAATGTATGCACATTTGTATACACAATAGTACGGAATATTAAAAGATTAGCGTTTTGATAAAACTTTGTGGTCACCTGTACCAAAAATTGCAGAAAGTATTAACGCTAATCTTTATACATACTCTCACGCTACGATATCTCATAAACTCCTCCCCTTGAAAATTAATATTTCAGTACACATACATATACATACGTACGTATATACGCAGAGAGCACAAAAACCTCATCTCTGTCACCCATTCTCTCTCAACATCACGTAGTGGAAGAATCACGCAGCACACACACACAAATACTTACATTGCACTTGAGAGAGTGCGGGAGTGAAGGTCGTGTTTGTGTCGTTCCGTGATTTTCTTAGGTTAATCCGGGTAAACGCGAGGATTAAGGAACCAATCCATGGTAAAACCAAGACGGAGTGCCAGCGGACCCGGCCCTAGGAGGGAAATCAAAGATAAGTGCCATTAATTAAATCAGTTTTTCTTTGTTATTGTCCTCTTTGTTAATATCTTCTATGTGGTTTGTTGATATTGTGTTCCACATTACTACTTCCCCATCCCACTCTTCTTGCAAGCAAATTCAGCTACCGCTGAACGATGGGAGCGCGCAACTACCGGCCAGCAGGTGTCACCCTGCTCTTCGCTCTTCGCCCATCTGACCTATCTCTCTCATTACTGTGTCCGTTTGTCGTTTTTGCGCTGTGTGTATGTCCTCGTCTTGTTTGTCTACTTATTTGTTTAGCAAATCGCTAATTAAACTCGTTGTGCGGGCACCGCCGGGTTCCTGCATGGGTGCGTGTGTGCATGTGCGCCTGTGTGCGCGACATTGTTAATTAACCCTTTAGAGCACTGTGTACCGCATGAGCCCGTTCTCTTTATTAAAAAAAAAAAAGACAATTATCTAAAAGTATATCAATTAAATGCTTCTTATTTTTCTCTTATTTTTCTTATTAACATGAATTTCGTAATGTAAACTTAATTATAAATTTTACACTAACTAAAATCATCTGAGTGCACACCCCAGTAGGAACCACAAACCAGCTACCCAATAGGAATTGTCCTAAAAAAAAGGGAAAAAATAACAACGAAAAATCGCATCGGATTTTTACGCTGAAACCGAGCCCAGTAAAGTTTCAGCTTATGGCATACTGGAAACTAATAATTTGGATATGGTTGCATAGAGCTGGTGGTACTGGCATTCTGTTACCTGAGTATGCAGGAGTGACATCATGCAGAAAGGGCTTTCGGGCTAATGCCAGTACCATCTCCGTCCCGTTAAAACCCAAGCAGGCCTTATAAAACGCTCTTTACCTGTCACCATTAAGTTGGTCGCGCAGGCTCAGTTGAGGAAATCCTAACTAATACCGATCTGGCACTGAACGCAATACCTCATAAAGGACTGCGTCAACCCATGCATGGCCTCCTTATTTACAAAGATAACCATGGGATCATAAAGGTAACTGCGCATACGGGTATAGATAACGGATCTGAGTGGGGACCCTTACGAAAAAAATGCAAACAAATAAAAAAATAACGTCAATCAACGCATATGAAGCGACTACTGCTTCTAATACACCCAAAACGACGAACAGGGTGGAAAACACAGAAAATGGAACCGGTATGCTCGAAGAAAACGAGGGTAAACGAGGGACCATCCACCAACCGATGAGAGATAGTATCGGCAAAATCAAGCTCCTGTACAATAAAGCTAGGATGGAGGGTTTCGGAAGCAGTACCAATGGTGAAGCGTGCTCTGATAATAGCACACAGACGCCGCCATGGATTAGACCCCCAATGGAGCAACCTCGGAGGAAAGCAGCTGCAGAAGCAACTTGACGGCCTGTAAGTAAAAGAGCTAAAGAGTGCCTCAAGAACCAACCCCAGGCAAGTTCTAAAAGAGAAGCTATTGCCCAAGCTACGGTACAGCCAGCCAAAAAAAAAAATATTAACGAGTGGGTTGAAGTAAAGAAGAAGGCCAGGAACGACAAAAAAGTTGGTAGGGCTAATGCCACCAAGAAATCAAGGCCTGATGCGGTCGTCATAGAAAAAACAGGACAAACGACCTATGCAGACATCCTGAAAAAGGTTAAAAATGACGAAAAGTTCAAGGGATCAGTGTCAAAAATCAAAACGAAACGAAAACCTGCCAAAAGGCTAGGACGTAAAGGCTATCATAGGAGCTGCACCGGAATGCAAAGACATAGACGCGGTTACTACCAAAGATGAGGTACACTGGGCTATAAAAGCCCTTCCAGGACTAGAAGATACTAATATATCAGAAATCGTGGGGCTAAGAACAGCATACACTGGAACCCAAACAGCCATCCTTAGCCTGCCAGCTCAAAAAGCCCAGATGCTTCTCCAGATTGGCAAAATCAAAATAGGGTGGGTCATTTGCCGTATACGTGAACGTGTGTCTTTGCAAAAGTGCTTTAAATGCCTTGAGTATGGCCACATGTCTCGGAACTGCACTAGCGAGACTGATAGATCGAAGCAATGCAGAAAATGTGGCGTTGAAGGACACTTCTTCAAAGACTGCAAGAGCAGCCCACACTGAACGAGTCACCAGCACTTCACAACACTTGCATCCGCATCGGACATAGAAACAAATTTCCAACCAATCAGCAATGCAATCATTCCAGATTTTTATAAACACAAGGTACGTGGTTTGAGTTTCAGTGCTATTCCGTTTTTTGTTTAAACCAATCTTAATAAAATCATTAAAGAAAACTACTTTGTAACCGCGAATGCAAGAGTGAAAAAAAATATTAGGTGAAGACACAATTTTAAGCGCGCACATTGTCGTAGTTAAAGTTCTTGGGTAACATTTAACAAAGTGATTTTTCTTTTTTCTACAATAAATCCGCGTTTCATAGTTGATAACACAGATAAAGAATTTATTCGCGAACATTGATTTTGTGTAGGTATTTTCAATACAATTTTCACAAATTATCGGTCTGCGCAATAGAAGCACGTTCACATATATTGTTGATCACTCCGCGCACTATGTTGTTGTTTTAAGCATCTTCATTGCTGATTCTATCAATAGATCGATTTAAACGAATCTAATCAGTTTCCACTTACATGGCATTTATTTCAATATCTTTAAGTTTATTTTGCACATTTCATTTGTTGCGTAAGCGGTTAAATTGTCTAAATCACTTTATTTTGCGAGTGTTAATTTTGCACATAACCTTGATTATCACTTTGCACACTGCTTGTTCTTCTTCAAATTTGCGGCGACACACTCACTTATCACTGTCATAAATAACTTTAATTTCGAGACATTGTGAGATTATAATAAAACGTTGCACTGTTGCGTATATTCCGTATACGCGGCCGTGAAAACATTGTTATTGGTATATTCCATATACACGTCTGTAAAATTTTACTAAATACTCTTGAAATCACCGGTCGTTGGGGTGATTAATCTTTTGTCTCCTATTCCTCCGCCTCTGGACCCGTCTTCATCAACTTCGTCTATCTGCACACGCGCTTCTTCCTCTAATAAAATAAATTCTGATCATTCTAACTTTAAGGTATCTTCACCTGAAGTGGGTCCATCACCACCTCAATCGCTTCCACCTTCCCAATCTGCTCCTATTGTCTCAAAAACCGTAAAACCTGTGGAAATTTAACTTTAAATATGAACGTAACGTATCATCTTTTAAAATTGATGTGGCACCTGAAGTTTTTGATTCTTTGCTTAACAATTCTTTTTGGCCAACCGGGGCATTTGTTCGCGAGTTTGAATATAAGCCACATTAAAATATCTGTAACCTGGCTTAAACCAAATGTTTTTAATTCAGAGATCCTTCATAATCAGTTTAAAATTTATAGAAATGACCGTAAGAACAGAATTGGTGGGGGTGTTCTTTTGGCAGTTCATTATTCTATACCATCCAAAGATGTTAATATCCCCCCCATCAAATCAATCGAATTTAAAGCAATACGAGTTATGGCTGGAAATGTTTATTTAGGTGTTTGCTACATTCCTCCTAATTTCGACTTATCGGTATATTCTCAACATATTGCGTTACTTAGATCCTTAAGTTCAATGATTACTGCACATGACTCGATGATTGTACTTGGTGACTTCAATATGCCAGGCATATAATGGACTCTCATGGATGACTTTATCTTTCCAATTTCATCAAGGGATAGACATAATGTGTTCTTAGAATATATGGATGAGCTCTGTCTAAATCAGATTAATTTAACTCCAAACAATTTTGGAACCATTCTAGATCTTGTTTTTGTTGATGATATATCTAAATCATCTATGAAGAGTTGCGAACCCTTGGTTATTCCAGAGGACTTTCATCACCCTGCAATTGAGGTAACTTACGAGGTTATGGCTGATTTTGGAAATAATATTGATAAATCAAGTAGCTCAAACGCTCGTTTTATTTTCGCGAAAGCCAATTTCAAGAAATTAGATAAAAATTGTCTAAATTATCAAGGCCGACGTATAAAGATGATGTTGAACGTTGTGTCCAGCGACTGCCAGCACATCAAAAAAAGCTCTTGCGAACGAAAGAAGAACACAAAGCATAGACACTTATGACAAATGTGCTCTCAGCAGGACGTGTATTAGGGTTGCTGCGTGTCTGGACTGCATTGATCTATAACATCTACAGATCTTATTTGTGCAAAGTTAAAAAGAATTTAATAAAAAACCCTGAATAATTTTATAATTTCGTTAACTCAATACGCAAAGTGACTAGTTTTCCGTCTGGTATGAAATATCAAAATACCGTGTCTTGTGACTCCCAATCAATTTCCAACATGTATGCCCAATTCTGCATGTCCAATTACTCCATTAACTCGCCTCTGAGAAAACCGTATCCATATAAACTTTGTCCCTTTACCTATGCTATTATTGCACAAATATCTTCCGAGGAAGTATTTTATTATTTGAGTAACTTAAAAGAGTCTTTTAAGGCTGGCCCCCATTTGATTCCTAAAAAACTGTGCTATACATATTTATGAGCCCTTAACTAATTTACTTAATTCTTCTCTCAAGCGTGGGGTTTTCCCTTCAGCTTGGAAAGAGTCATTCTTTGTACCCCTTCATAAGAACGGGAGTAGGTCCTTTATAGAAAATTATAGCGGTATAGCTAAGCTTTCTGCCATTCCTAAACTATTTGAAGCTATTGTTGATGACCATTTAACGTATTCTATATCCTTTTCGATTTCTAGCACAAAACACATGGTTCTCTAAAGATAAATCTACCGTTACAAACTTGCTTGAGTTCACAACTTATGTTTAAACTGGGTTCCGAGAATTTATGAATACTGATGTTCTATAACCGATTTTAGTAAAGCATTCCACAGAGTGAGTCCCTCTTTACTGATCCATAAACTCGATCTCCTTGGTTTTCAACCCAATCTCCATCATTGAATTTCTTCTCACCTCATTGACAGAACACAACGAGTTCTTATTAGAAATAATTCCTCAAACATTATTTACGTATATTTGGGGGTACCGCAAGGAAGTCACCTTGGCTCGATTCTGTTTTTACTTTTTATAAATGGCATATGTATGTACCTTCTGTAATAAATTATTAAAAAATTTTATTGTATGCTGATGATGTAAAACTTTTTCGATCGTATCATTCTGTTGAGGAAAGGTCCTTACTACAAGCAGATTTAAATAGCATGGCTGACTGGTGTGAAGTAAATTACATGCCCCTAAACCTTACCAAATGTAAAGTAATGAGCTTTTCACGCAGGGCTGTTCAACCAGCTTGTTAGGACATATTTAAGCAAAACCTCGAATAAGTGTTTAACTTTGTTGATTTTGGAATTACAATGGACCCGAAATTCACATACATAAATGTTACAGTTAACAAAGCCAAAGGTGTTTTTGCGTTTGGAAAACGATGGTCAAAGAATTCAATGATCCATACATTTAGAAAACTCTTTTTACAACGTTAGTGATGCCAATACTGGAATATGGATCTGTTCTTTGGAACCCGCACTATCAAGTTCAATCCGTCCGAATAGAGTCAATTCAGAAACAATTTCTGCTTTAAGAAATTTTCGTTGGGATTCTCAGTACAACCTGCCGCAATATATAAGTCGTTTAAAACTCATTAATCTTCCTACACTTGCTAGTCGCAGAGAAATGCTAGGATTAGTATTTTTGGTCAAGTTACTAACAGGCTTGATCTAAAGCACATCTCTTCTCGGCGAAATAAAACTGAACATTATGAGGTGGGTTTTGTCGAAGGCTGAGGTGAACTCAGGCGATTCAGATTATAGTGAAGGTCCCACTAACTCCCACCAAATAAAACACAATAATTAATGCTTTGATATAGAACGCACGCACCAATTAGAGTAGGTGATACTCTTGTAGAGTCTAAACCATCGCTGAAGTACTTTGGTGTCTTATGGGATCACCGCCTGTGTTTTCGTGACCACTTGGAGTATGTCAATTAAAAGGCCGCGACGCCCACAGTAGCTCTGTCCAGACTAATGGCAAACATTGGAGGGCCAAGACAGCAGTCCAGGCAAATCCTAGTAGGAGTTGTCAAGTCGATACTCCTCTACGGATCGACGGTATGGCACAATGCTCTTTCGCGAACATCATATGCCCGGAACATTAACGCAACATATAGCCTCTGCGCTCTCAGAGTATGTTCTGCATACCGAACAGTTTCCCAAGACGCGGCCCTTGTTATTGCAGGACTACGCCCGCTTGACCTCGTAGCTCGTGAGATGTGCGAGATCAGCAAAACAAAACACAACCAATACAACATTGATGACAGCAGTCTTAGAAACGCGGCAAGACAGCGAAGCATATCGCTGTGACAGTCACGATGGGTAACATCAACAAAGGGCAGGTGGACGTACCGCCTCATACCCGTCCTAGATAAATGGCTCAACAGGCAACATGAAGACGTGGATTTTTACCTATCACAACTCATCAACGGCCACGGATGCTTTAAAGCTTATCTCTACCGCTTCGGGTACGAGACGAACCCCTTCTGCGAAAGATGCGGACTCCGACAATCGAAAACGCGGAACACGTTTTCTTCCAGTGTCCAAGGTTTAGTAACCAAAGGTATGTATTCAATAACTCTCTAATCGTATGTGCAACAACCCGTCACCATTAGGTTGGTCGCGCAGGCTCAGTTCTGGAAATCCTGACTAATACCGATCTGGCACTGAACGCAATACCTCATAAAGGACTGCGTCAACCCATGCATGGCCTCCTTGTTTACAAAGATAACCATGGGATCATAAAGGTAACTGCGCATACGGGTATAGATAACGGATCTGAGTGGGGACCCTTACGAAAAAAATGCAAACAAATAAAAAAATAACGTCAATCAACGCATATGAAGCGACTACTGCTTCTAATACACCCAAAACGACGAACAGGGTGGAAAACACAGAAAATGGAACCGGTATGCTCGAAGAAAACGAGGGTAAACGAGGGACCATCCACCAACCGATGAGAGATAGTATCGGCAAAATCAAGCTCCTGTACAATAAAGCTAGGATGGAGGGTTTCGGAAGCAGTACCAATGGTGAAGCGTGCTCTGATAATAGCACACAGACGCCGCCATGGATTAGACCCCCAATGGAGCAACCTCGGAGGAAAGCAGCTGCAGAAGCAACTTGACGGTCTGTAAGTAAAAGAGCTAAAGAGTGCCTCAAGAACCAACCCCAGGCAAGTTCTAAAAGAGAAGCTATTGCCCAAGCTACGGTACAGCCAGCCAAAAAAAAAAATATTAACGAGTGGGTTGAAGTAAAGAAGAAGGCCAGGAACGACAAAAAAGTTGGTAGGGCTAATACCACCAAGAAATCAAGGCCTGATGCGGTCGTCATAGAAAAAACAGGACAAACGACCTATGCAGACATCCTGAAAAAGGTTAAAAATGACGAAAAGTTCAAGGGATGCGCTGACTCAGTGTCAAAAATCAGACGCACACAGAAGAGCGATCTTCTGATAGAACTAACGAAAAGCTGCCAAAAGGCTAGCGACGTAAAGGCTATCATAGGAGCTGCTCTAGGAACTGAGGCCTCAGTCAAAGCACTCACGCACCGTCTTACACTGAAATGCAAGGACATCGATTAGGTTACTACCAAAGATGAGGTACACTGCGCTATAAAAGCCCGTCCAGGACTAGAAGATACCAATATATCAGAAATCGTGGGGCTAAGAACAGCATACGCTGGAACCCAAACAGCAATCCTTAGCCTGCCAGCTCAAAAAGCCCAGATGCTTCTTCAGATCGGAGAAATCAAAATAGGGTGGGTCATTTGCCGCATACGTGAACGTGTGTCTTTGCAAAAGTGCTTTAAATGCCTTGAGTATGGCCACATGTTTCGGAACTGCACTAGCGAGACTGATAGATCGAATCAATGCAGAAAATGCGGCGTTGAAGAACACTTCGGCAAAGACTGCAAGAGCAGCCCACACTGTGTGTTGTGCAAATCAGCTAATAGGGTTAACCTTGACCATATAGCAGGCAGCTACAAATGCCCTGCTTTCAGGAAGGCATTAACAAACCGACGCAAATGAAAATTATTCAAATAAACTTAAATCACTGTGAAGCTGCCCAAGATCTATTATCGCAGACGGTGAAAGATATAAGCGCTGGCATTGCAATTATCAGCGAACCATACACGTGCAAAGACGATGGAACTTGGGCCAGCGACAAGAAAAAAAGGACAGCAATCTGGCTTTGCGGCCCACACGCATTCCAAGAGATTCTCAGCGCGGACGAAGGATTTGCGCGCTGCAAAATAAATGGGCTATATATCATTAGCTGCTACGCAAGACCAAGCCTTTCAAAAGAAGAATATCAACAACTCTTGCACGACATCGCCGTGGAAGCTCGCGGCAAGTTGCCTTTGATCATCGCGGGGGCCTTCAATGCCTGGGCAATAGAATGGGGGAGCAGGGTAACAAATAAGAGAGGAGAAATGCTGCTGGAAACATTTGCCCAACTCGATTGCACGATACTGAATACTGGCTCTGCGTTGACCTATAGAAATATGGGTACAGGTTCTATAATTGATATAACCTTTGCAAGCGAGTCACTAGCCCAGAAAATCAAATGGAGGGTAAGTGAGGAGTACACGCATAGTGACCATCAAGCAATAATAATGGACATAGCGGAGGAGAGGCAAAAGCAAATGCCAAAAATCACAGGGCCAAAATGGAAAGAAACGATGCTGGACTACGAAGTTCTGGAGTATATGGTCAAAGAATTTGAATCCGCTTCAGGGCCGGCAGTTGATGTAGTGAACCACTTGGTTCTTGGTCTAACTGAATTGTGCGATACAGCGATGCCAAGAAGGTCATTTAATAAAAAATTAGCCCCGTGCTACTGGTGGAACAGGGATATAGGACTATTAAGAAAGCAATGTCTAAGTAATAATTTTTTGGCGCGTACACTATATAGCTTAGTGTTTGGCCGAGCTTCTCCTACCTTTTGTGGTGTGCGTCTTTTATATTATTCCACAAATGGAGGGACCTACAGATTTGTGCCGACTCCGAACGGCAGATGTATTTTATGAGAAGCTATTTCATGGCAGAAATACCCTCGGAGGTTTGCCATTGCCTGCTGAGGGGTGACCGCTATTAGAAAAAACTTTTTCTATGATTAAGATTTTTCTTGCCCTGACTGAGATTCGAACCTCGAACTCACCGGCATATCGAGTTATAGCACGCACCGCTATCCACTCGACCACAGCGGCCACGTCTAAGTGTTAGACGTAAAATGCAACGCAGCAGAGGGCGACCCGAATTTTTTGGAAATCTAACTATTCTCAGGAAGTCAAGGAAAATGCTAAAAGCTGCTATAAAAGCCAGCAAAAAGGAGAAGTTCAAGAGAATATGCGACGAAGCAGACATTAACCCCTGGGGCACGGCTTACAGGGTAGTGCTAGCAAAAATTAAAAGTGCAAAAACACCAAACATAACCTGCCCAGTAATGCTGAGAAACATCATAACCACTCTTTTCCCGCAAAGGGTGGAAGACATCCCATCATGGCCGCATGCAGGAAGATTCGAAACAGAAAAGCACCAGGGCCGGATGGTATACCAAATAAGGCCCTGAAGGCCGCTATCTTAAAGCGTCCCGATATGTTTGCACATGCGTTTAACTCTTGCCTCATAGAAGGTTATTTCCCGGAAAGATGGAAGAAGCAAACGCTAGTGCTACTAAATAAAGGCAAAAAGTCCCCAGATGAGCCATCGTCTTATCGTCCTATTTGTTTACTAGACACACTTGGAAAAATTCTTGAAAGGATTATATGTAACAGGCTAACGTCGTTTGCCGAAGAAAACGGGTCTCTCTCAGTGAACCAGTTTGGTTTTACACATTCCCTTTCCACGATAGATGCAATCAAAACTGTGGTTGATGTCGCGAAAGAAGCGATTGAGGGCACAAGATGGCGCGCCGGGAAAAAAGAATACTACGCCATAGTGACACTAGACGTCAAAAAACGCGTTTAATACCTCAAGCTGGAGATGCATCATAGACACTTTAATAAGAATCGGTGCTCCAAGCTACATAACCAAAATTATAAGGAGCTATTTTTCGAATCGCAAACTACTGTACAGAAGCGATAACGGGCCAGAAACGTATGAGGTTACAGCAGGGGTTCCACAAGGATCAGTTCTTGGACCAATTCTGTGGAATCTCATGTACGACGGTGTCTTAAGGCTAGAAATTCCTCCACGTACAAAAGTGGTAGGGTTTGCAGACGACATTGCAGTAGTGGTGGTGTACCAAAGCAAAGTAAACGAATCCTCTACAGTAGGGTTATAAGCTCAATATTGCTGTATGCGGCACCAATCTGGGCCGACGCGATGCTTGTGAAAAGTTACGCGAAAAAGATAACAGCTGTCTATAGGCTCAGCGCCCTACGAGCGGTCTGCGGATTCTGCACAATCTCAGACGAAGCATCTTACGTTATAGCTGGCCTAATTCCAGTAGACATTATCGCTCAGGAAATGAAACGCATCTACGAAAGGCTTTCCGAGAGTAACGGAAAAGTAAATCGAAAAGAGGTAAAAGCAGAAGAAAGACGTCTTTCAATAGAGACCTGGCAAGTTCGCTGGAATAATTCCCCAAAAGAGAGATGGACATATGTGCTGATACCAAACATCGGCAAATGGCTGGAAAGAAACCATGGTGCTACAAATTTTCACCTAATACAGTTTCTCTCGGGACATGGGGTGTACCGTAAATACTTGCACAAACTTGGCCATGATAGTTCCCCTCGCTGCCCTACATGTATGGACAGCGACGAAGACGCAAAACATATTATGTTTCAGTGTCCTCGCTATGCTCCCCAAACTCGTACAGTTTTAAATGGAGGAAACTTCATTGACTACATGCTACAGTCAAATGAAAGATGAAAAGAAATATGCGCTCACGTAACGCGTATTCACACAGACCTTAGGCGCGCAGAGATGGCAGGACGTAGCCAACGTAACACGTAAGGAGCAAAAATGCTTACCAGCCCCGTGAGAATACCTTTTTTGAGATTTCCGCGGGGAGAGGGGTCGTGGTGGAGAGGGTTTAGTATCGTAGGTGTAGCTTAGAGGCTGCAAGTCGTGCATGCTGCTATGGCGGCATAGCAGTACTCATGAGAGTTCCCTCTCCCCGGGCGTGAACCCAAAAAAAAAAAAAAAAACATTGCACTCAGACGCGCTGAGGCAAAACAAAAAGAATAAAAGGGCGGCGCTTAGAAGTACAGTGGGCAGCCACCGGTGAAAAAAGCACGTATATACAGTGACCAAAAATTAATAATTATTTTGTACAGTGGGCATCAGTGCATATATTAAATCGTGTTATGTTTATTATAATTAATTTTTACCTTTTTCGTACCGCAAATCGACAAAGGCTATACATTTCAAAAGCCAATTAAAACTATTTTAAAATTTTTTTTAACAATATCCCATCCCAGCAGACACATTATAATAAACAATGGCGAAGGAACCAGTAAGCTCGCATGTTGAACTTGATAGCGACTTGGCGCTTCAAGATTTTATTTTCGAGAGCAATATAATATAATCTTTCTACTCAAAATGGTCCGCCACTCTCCTCAGTGACCACTCCACATCTCTTTTAAAGGTAAAGATTGAGCAACTCGAAAAGCTATGGGACTCCTTAGTTAGCTCATACAAATCTGCTTCCCGCTCTTTGAACCTTGCAAAATCTAGCGGTTCAATAGAGCAAAAATATAACAAATGCTCAGAAAGCTATTAAAATTTGCAAAACTCAGATTTTAGATGCGCTGCAAATTCTCGGGGACAACTCTCAGTCTCCAACAAATACGTCGCCTGCCTCAAATATCACTCCTGCTTCTTACCCTTAACCTTTCGTTCACCAGACTTGAAAGAAAAAATTAATACTCAAGCGATAATATTACCTCAACTAACCCACTACAAGAGTGTCAAACCCAAACATTGCGAAGTTTTCTATTTATCACTAGCCGACGCGAACTGTTTCACCCCTTTCCGAATTGATTTGGTAATCGGCAGCGACCTCATACCCCAGATTCTCCTGCAGGGTTTGCAGCACATAGCAAACGGCACTCTTATAGCCCAAAACACAATCTTCGGTTGGGTGATTAGCGGACCAGTCAAGGAATCGGTATCAGCATTCACCAGCCAAGTAAGAGAAACTAAAGACGAGTCGCTGAATAATTTATTGAGAAGGTTCTGGGAACAGGAAGAAATCATCCCTACTCAAACTCGAACGGAATCCGATGTATTTTGCGAGGATCTCTTCCGGACAACCACAACCCGCCAAGACGACGGAAGATACGTAGTGAAGTTACCATTTAAATCGGATTTTCCTGAAGCATTAGCCCTCGGTCACTCCCGACCAGCCGCACAACAGAAATACCTCAGCATAGAAAGATCACTGGAGCGGAAACCGGAACTGCGTGATAAATACAATGAAGTCCTAGGAGAGTATTTAGCTATGGACCACATGTCAGCGGTTTCACCCCGGAAAATGGTAAAAAATGCGAAATACCACTCGTTCTATTTGCCGTATCACGCTGTCATCAAACCCGACAGCAAATCCACAAAGGTGCGAGTCGTATTCAACGCCTCAAAAATTTCCCACTCAGGGAATTCGTTGAACGACGTGTTACATACAGGACCCATACTTCAGAACGATCTCGTGTTAGTCATTCTCAAATGGAGAATGCACAAATATGTTTTTAACGGCGACATTGAAAAAATGTACCGCCAAATCCTTATTCACAAAGAAGAATAAGACTTTCAGCGAATCCTCTTTCGCCCCTCTTCTCACTTGCCGATGCAAGATTTTAAGTTGAAAACCGTAACATTTGGTGTTAATTGCGCCCCCTAATTGGCAATCCGAACTCTCCACCAACTAGCAGAGGATTGCAATTCTCAACAGCCCCTCGCCAGTAGTATCCTACTGCATCAAACTTACGTAGATGACATAGTTTCTGGCGGTAATGAAATACAGTCCACTATTAAAGCGATGTCTCAGGTTATCGAAACGCTGAAGTCAGCAGATTTTCCCCCAGGAAAATAACAGCAAATCACCCGAAAATTCTAGAAAATGTACCCCCCTCCGATCTCTTAGATGCTGATTTTCTGAAGTTCCACAACGCAAACCCAACAAAAACCTTAGGAATACAATGGAATGCGTTCACAGATAGCTTCTCATATTTTTACGACCCAAACCCCACCACAAACTGTAGAGCCAAACGGCAAATCCTATCCGCTGTAGCTAAACTTTTCGACCCGGCAGGATGGAAGGGACGGACTGGGACGAA
Source organism: Philophylla caesio (assembly GCA_963971545.1). NCBI lineage: Eukaryota > Metazoa > Arthropoda > Insecta > Diptera > Tephritidae > Philophylla > Philophylla caesio. Next base: position 68,775,812 of record OZ020604.1, on the reverse strand, counting down.
AACGTGAAACCCGCTACTTTTCAAAAATGGACGTGCTTTCAAGAAAATCTCACTGCCATAAAAGATATAAAAGTACCCCGCTGGGTACAGTTCTCCCCCGAAAAGCACATCCAACTGCATATATTCTCAGACGCCTCCGAAAAGGCTTTCTGCGCCTGTATTTACCTACGAGTACAGCATAGCGAAACTCTTTTCACATCTCATTTACTTGCCGCAAAGAGCAAAGTGGCCCCCTCCAAACCGTAAGTCTCCCACGACTGGAACTCAGCGCAGCAGTTACACTCTCCAAATTGGTAAGACAGATTCAAGCTGAATTCAATTTGACATCTCACGAGTTATTTCTGTGGACAGATTCATCGATCGTCTTAGTCTGGCTGGAAAAGCCCCCTCACAATTGGAAGACATATGTGGCGAACAGGATATCTCAAATCCTGCAGAATGTTAACAACGCCACCTGGCGTCACGTTTGCAGCAGCGACAACCCAGCCGACTTAGGCACGCGAGTATGTCGACCTCAGGATCTCACCGAAAACTCTCTTTGGTGGAAAGGCTCGGAGTGGCTCTCTAAATCGGCCAACCTCTAACCTACCTCACGACATCACCATTCATCTCCCTCGGAACAGAAGCACATAGAAGTATTACACACTGTGGAATCCTCAACCCTCCTTAAAAGATTTTCGTCACTGCCACGTGCACTTAGAGTGCTCGCATATTTGTATCGCTTCATCCGCAAGTCCCGCAAATTACTAATTTCTCTTACATTGCCAGTGACTCAAGAAGAAGTAAATGAAGCCAAACTGCAACTCATATTACAAACCCAAAGATCTTATTATGGTGAAACGATTGCACAGCTCGAAGCTTCAAACCTCATTAGCTAGAAAGACACTTTGCTTACCCTTAACCCTTTTCTCGCTCCTCGCTCTGCCGGTCATCGTCATTTTTATTATTAAAATTTTTCTTTCTGTACTGATAATTTTGCCGTCCGCGGTTTTCAGTAAATGCATTACTCCCGTGATGGTGTCTACACATTTGTGCCAAATATTTTTATCGGACAGCATAACCTTCAGCAAGCCTTCCGGAGACACTGCTTTTCCCATATAACGTTCTAGATCATTGCGTTCTGTGTCGAATCTGTGGCAGTCCATCAGTATGTGTTCGGCGCTTTCAATTTTCCGATCGCAGTGTAGGCAGAAGGGGTGATCAACGTGCTTGTATTTATGTAAATATTGTCGGAAGCAGCCATGCCCGGGAAGGAACTGGGTAAGGTAGAAGTTTGTTTCTCCGTGTTTTCTCTTAATCCACTCGTCTACCCTTGGGATCAATCACTTTGTCCAACGTCCTTTTGGGGACGAGTCCCACCTCTGTTGCCACTCGTCGATGCTTTGTTGCAGTATCTTGCTGCGTTCGTTTGGGCTATGCTTTATTGCTGCCGCCGTTCTTGCAGCTATGTCTACCAGGCATCTTCCAGCTAGCAAATTTAAGGCCTCGTCTGACACAGTCACGAATGCACAGCATACTTTAAGGGATGATAATCTGTGCGCCGAGGCTGGTGCTCTAATGAATGAGGTTATAGGAGTCGCGCTTGCCCAGATTGGTGCCGCGTACATTAAAATTGATGAGCTGACGCTCGCAAGCAGGATTCTTTGGTTCTGTTTTGGGCCTCCCATATTTGGCATGAGTCTTGCAAGAGCCATACTGGTCTTCCTTGCCTTCTCGCTGGCATATTTCAGGTGTTCCTTAAAGTTCAGTCGTGGATCGAGGACGACACCGAGATATTTTCAAGTTTGCGCTGACGTTACAGTGTGTTCTCCTATGCGGATTTGAATCTTTTCCAGCTTTTTTCGACTGCTCATGAGCAATGCCTCTGTCTTGTGATCAGCCAACTCTAGTCCTGCGTTCTGCAGCCAAGTTTTTGCTGACGCTATTGCTTCGCTACACATGCGCGACACGTCCACCAGGTGTTTCGCCACTACTACGATCGCTATGTCATCCGCATAGCCTATTATAGGCACGCCCTCGGGTTTTTCAATTTTAAGGATGCCATCATACATGATGTTCCAAAGGATTGGTCCGAGGACCGAACCCTGCGGCACACCACCTGTGACCTAATACCTTTTTGGGCCTTCGTTCGTATCATAAAATAGCTCTCTTTCGCTAAAATAGTTTAGGAGTATGCGCGTCAAGTAGTCCGGAACTTTCATCTCCATTAAGGCCTTAATTATGTGGTCCCAGTTGGCGGAGTTGAACGCATTTTTTACATCCAGCGTGACAACAGCGCAGTACTGTTTTGTTCCTTCGAACCATCTTTTGCCCTCGAGTACTTTTCGCGCTATATCGCAGACAGACGCAATGGAATCGACCGTTGACCGCATTTTTCGGAAGCCGTATTGTTGATTCGAGAGTCCCCTGTCACCCTCCGTGATCTCTTGGAGTCGCGCGCATATAACTGTTCCAGTATTTTTCCTGCTGTGTCTAACATGCACAAAGGCATGAGGACGGCTCTTCTGGGGGCTTATTACCTTTGGGTAGTAAAACTAGCCGTTGACGCTTCCATTTCTTTGGAAAGGTGCCTTCTTGTATACACTGCGTGTACAGTTTGCTAAAGGTTTCAGTCTTCTTCTTAATAATGTACTTCAGGATGCTATTCGGTATACCGTCCATGCCTGGGACTTATTGCTTTTGATTTTTGCTGCAGCGGCGAGCACTTCGGTTTTTGTTACCGCTATTTTCTTTGTTCACCAGTAAGCGGATGTTCTCTCCTTTCCGCTCTTTTTACGTTTTTTTTTTTTTTTTTTTTGTTTTTACGAGGAGGAATCATCGAAAGCCTAACCGTCACCGGTTTGTCAGTGTGGGACTTTAACCCTAACTAAACCTCCTACTGTCTGAGTACCATTTCCCCCGGTACTACCGTCACGTATTTCGTCGGGAGATGGCTTGAGCTTACGCTCTACGTACGTGAAGTCTGTTTGTACCGCCCTCTGTACTGTTGTTTGTTACATCTTCGTGGGGGTTTAAATTGCCCCGTTTCATTTTCAAGCATTTTTTTTTTTTTTTTTTTTTTAGCTTGACTGGCCGCTCCAAGCCGCTCAACATGGTGTTTTTCCTATTATATAAACTATTGATTTTAATATAATTTACGATTTTAGATTACCTTGCCCGCCGGTCGGAACGAAATGGGTTCCGAGCCGCTCTGTTACTCTCTTAACTTCTTCTCGTCTGGTTTTTCAAAATTTATGGTTTCCAACTATTCTGCAACGGTCGGAAGGGACTGGATTCCGAGCCGTCTACTTACTTAATTCGATTTTTTCTGCTTTGTATGAACTACTGGAAAAAAACACAATATTTTATAGCTGAGGATTTAACATACATATATATATAAATTTCTCAAAAGTAGTTTATTGAGCACTAACCTTTCTTGGTAGCCGGAACGGACGAGATTCCAGGCTACCCAGCCGTGTGTAACCGCTTTGGGCTGTTCGTTGGGAGCTGTGCTTAAAGCCAAAGAGCCAAACTGCTTACATTTTTTATTTTTTTATTTTTATTTTTTATTAGTGCAGGCAGTCGGAACGGACTAGGTCCGAGCCGCCGATTCGGTGTGAAGTTTGTTGCCGTCAACCGACATTAAAAGATTATGTATTTCTGCGGAGTCGTTCCGCCTGACGTAGTTTCGATATTACCATATTTGCCATGTTGCAGACGGCAGACCAGTTTTCGAGCGATTCGAGCATTATATCGATCAAATTCTCTACTTTAGTCAGCCGCCCTACCTGTACGTTTAGGCAGTTTCGTTCATCTTCAAAATATGTGCAGGCAAAAAAGCAATGTTCAGTATCTATAAAAGTAAGATTTAAAACAGCCACACCTCGTAAGCATTTGGGTTAACTGGAAGGTTACTTCTCCATGTTTCCGGCTTAACCATTTTTCTATTGAAGGTATGAGACGGTGTGTCCAGTGACCTTTATCTGTCTGGTCCCAACGGGATTGCCACTGTTGCCAGCGATTCGCCTTGTTTACAGATCTTGCCAACGTCTGCGTCGCCAGGATATCTATTGGACATAGGCCAGCAATAACCAACACAGCATCTTCCGATGTAGTTCGGTAAGCGCAGCATACCTTAACCGCGCAGAGCCGGTATAGAGACTTCGCTTCGCGTGCGTATGACGTCTTCTTAAAGGCTTCACCCCAGATTTGAAACCCGTATAGCAGGACACTTCTGACAATATTGGCGTATAACTGCCTTCGCTGTTGCTTTGGACCTCCGACGTTAAGCATCAGTCTCGAAAGCGCTAGTGCGACTTTTTCCGCTTTTCCGACTGCATATTCAATATGCCGCTTGAATGTTAATCTAGCATCCAGTATGATTCCGAGGTATTTCAGATCTGGGGCTGATTCTATTTCATGGCCACATACGTTTATTTTCGCCACTTCTCGGATCTTCCTGCTGCTAATTAGAACTGTCTCGGTTTTTTGCTGTGCAAGCTCTAGACCTGCATCGAGGAGCCAGTTTTGAACAGTAGTGATCGAGTTGTTAGCACTCTCTTTAATGTCTTTTATGAGCTTAGCTACGACCACAATGGCTATGTCATCAGCAAACCAACGATTTTCGCCCCTTTTGGTAGATGTAGTTTCAATATGCCATCATACATTATGTTCAATAGCGTTGGACCCAGCACTGAGCCTTGTGGAACTTCGCCTGAAATATTATATTTCTTTCTGCCTTCATCGGTGTCGTAGAGTAGAAGTCTGTCCGACAAGTAATTGTTTAGGATTCTTCTGAGATATGCTGGAATATCGAAAGTTATTAGCGCCTCTGTTATTTTCCGCCAGCTTGCGGTGTTAAATGCGTTTTTCACGTCGAGCGTAATTATTAAACAATATTCTTTTGAGTCCCATCTCAATCTCTCACCGCTAATCGCATCTTCTGATATTCTTTTTATGAAATTGGCTGCATCAACTGTGGACCGCCCTTTTCTTAATGTAAATTGTGTTTCGGACAGTCCTCCATTCGCCTCCATTGCTTCTGTAACTCTATTGGTAATTATGCATTCCAGAAGCTTCCCTGTTGTATTAAGCATACATATTGGTCGATATGCAGAGGGATCTCTAGGAGATTTTCCCGCCTTTGGTAGTAGAACAAGCCGCTGGCGTTTCCATATTTTCGGAAATACGCCCTCTGTAAAGCATTCGTTAAACGTGTGAACGAAAACCTCATTATTCGCTTTCACTGCTAGTTTAAGAACTTTATTCGGAATTGCATCAGGGCTTGGGGCCTTTCTGTCTTTAAATTCATCAACCGCAAGCAGCACCTCTCCAACGGTGATCTAGGGGAATTTGCATTCAGCATGGGAGAGGATCTCTCTACTGAATGCTTTTTGGCCTGGAAACAGTTTGCTTACTATTATACCCAGTTGGTCGGCGCTTGAGAGCTGCGGCTGGACCGATGCCTTTAGCCTTTTAGTAACCACTTTGTATGCCATACCCCAAGGATTTTGTTCGGCACTGTCGCAAAGCTGGAGAAAACACTTCTTCTTGCTCGCCTTAATGGTTTGCTTTAATTCCTTTCGCTTCGCCCTGTAGTGTATTTGTTGTTCCAAATAATTTGCCGTTTTTCTGGCCCGTTGGTAGTCGCGCCTTGCTCTATTGCATTGTTGACGAACATCTGCTATCTGGGAATTCCACCAGTATACTGAGGGACGTCTACCCGATGGGTTTCTTCCTCTTCTCCTCATTGAGGCATCACAGGCGTTTGCTATGGTGGTCATGAGCTTGTTGGCCATATTCGTAGCCCCTTGTGTTAGGGTAACTTCAGACATCATAACTTTTAGCGCTTCTTCATCTAGAGAGTCGATTTTCCAGCCCACTGTTCTCCTTTCGGTGCAAGACCCTGTTTGCTTTGGTTCGTTTATAGTGAAGATAATTGCTTGGTGATCGCTGTGAGTATAGTCGTCACTAACCTCCCAATGGACATTTCGGGATAGTCTACTAGTTATGAATGTTAAGTCTATTATAGACTCACTTCCATCTTTTTTGAATGTAGCTTTACTTCCGGAATTTAATAGCACCACTTCTAGGGCCGAAAGAGCTGTCAGGAGCGCTCTGCCTTTGGGATTTGTTTTACGGCTTCCCCATGCTTGGGCCCATGCATTGAAGTCACCTGCGATTACAACCGGCGTTCTAGATTTAGCATCGCTGACCAAGTTATCTAATATTGTTTCAAACTCCTCGAGGTTGAAGCTAGGTGGTATGTAGCAACTGTACAGTATGATGCCAGCAATTTTCACGCAGACGAAGCCTACTTCCGATTTCAGTTTTTTTAATGGGAGTAGTTTTTTGGCACAACTCCATACCGCTGATCGCCCTTCGATGGCCTTGGCCCATAGTTGACAGTCGACCACTTTGTATGGTTCACTCAGTAGAGCTACGTCGATATTCAGTTGTAATACCGACTGCTGCAGCAATTCCTGTGCAGCCTTACAGTGATTTAGATTTAGTTGGCAAACCTTCATTCTTTACGTGTCTTTTGTACTGCTTGTACATAACAAGGGCATTCTCTTCCACCTGTTCTGTGCTTCAAATCTGCCAAGTTTTTCCTCGTGCAAATGGCACACCTCAGCTCTTTCTTGCAATCACGGGCCATATGACTTGAGTCACCACAGTTGAAACACGATCCCTCCGTATCGTGTGGAGATCTGCAGTTTCGTGCTACGTGTCCAAACTCTAAGCATTTAAAGCATTGCATCGGCTGTGTGTTTTGCCGAATTTGGCAAACCACCCATCCTATACGTATTTTTCCTGCTGCTATTACTTTATTTGCGGCTGCAGCTGGGAGAAGTATAGTCGCTGTCTTCGTACCACTGTATGCCTTTCGCATAGATTTCACTGCGTCTTCTTTAAACTTTATCCCCTCGAACTCTTTTTCAAAAGCGGCGCAAATCTTTTCTTTCGTTGATTTTTCATCCAGATCTTTAACCTCTAACGCAATTTGCGAGGTGAGAGTCTGGACAGAAACGCTTTCGCCAAGCGCTTCATCGACAGCTCGCTGTACCTCGGAAGTGTGCGAGTCTGTTGGTTTCTCCAGCTGAATGAGTAAGAAGTCCCCATTGGTGGTTTTCCTTATTTTTGTTACCATCTCTCCTACGTGTTTCAGCTTTGGCTCGTTCCTGACAGCCCGCAAAATGTCTGCGTATGACCTTCCCCCACGATCCTTTATTATTAAAGCATCTGGCCGTGGGTGCTTAGGTTTTGGCTTCTTCCTCCTTTCTACGGTCTGCCAATCTGCCCTCTCCTCTCCTTCCATATTCTTGCTGGGTTGAACGCTTGGCTGTGATGACGCGTCTGTGACTCCCCTTTGAGATCGCCGAATAGAGTGGTTTACCGCGGTTGTTTGGCTCCCGGTATTTGGTTTTTCCTTCGAAGTTGGGGGTTTCGCTTTCTCAAACAAAGCAGAGAGTTCGCCTATAACATCGCGCATGGGCTGATGGATGGATCTTCTTTTTCCATCCTCCAGCATGTCAACAAGCTCGCGAATCTTTGCTCCGAGGGTAACCCATGCTGATGGCTGATAATCTGTTTGAGTCAGACAAACATTTTTGGGCACCGGACAAAGCTCTAGGACGCTTTCCAAAAACGTTGAGAGTCGTTCCTACTTCATATGACTCACTCCCGGTTATTTGGGGTCCCGAAACTTCCTTATTATTCTCCCTGCCGGGGGTGACCGGAGGACACTCATTTTAATTTTAAGCAAGCTTCTATTTTTTAATAATTTTTGCTATTATTTCTTTTAATTTATTTATTAATTGATTATTAATTAATATTTATCGATTTCCTATTAAATTGCTTACTATTTATTTAATTTAACTTTATATTACTGTAACTCGTTATATTTTTTGCTATTTTATATGCTATTTATATATTATTTATTTTATTATTTATTTAGTAATTATTATTATTTTTAATAATTATAATTAGATAATTATTTATATATTTATAAACGTATTCAACTACTTTTACTTCTAATTTAGTTGCTGCTGCCCACTGTGTGGCGATCTCAGCGCCACCTACCGTGATTTAAGAACAACGCCGGTAGGTGGTGTGCGTCTCCGCTATTTAAGCTCGGCCATACTAGGCACAGGATGTTTCAATATAGCTTGGCTTATTGGACCACTTTGCTGAACTTACTCCACTCGCTCAGCTGTTTTCAGCCCGATTTGGCGCGATTCAGTCTTTTGTCCTTTCTTGGTTTGCTACTTTGAAAAAACAAATCTCGCCTGAAAGAAAACTGGAAAATAAACACTTACAGTAAATAGTCCTCTACCTCCAGAAGTGGGACTTGCAGCCTCCACGTAGACACACTTTTTCACTGCACTTTTGGTGGAAATTATAAATTTATTACCACAAATATCACCAAAATTTAATCACTTTTTGAGAGCTTACACAAAAACACGTCCTCCCACAAAAGTATAAAAAATCTCTATCACGCTCTTTTTACGTGGCATTGATGCATTGCAAATGTCGGTGACCTGCTTAACTAGTGTATTAGCGCATGTATTAGGGCTTTCATTGTTTTCATCGAGTGTGTCTGGAAGGAGTTCCGTCACATTTTCCAACATGCTGTTATCAAGCATTTTTGTTTTCCAACCAATTCTCTGAACTTTCGACCCTTTTTTCCTATTCGAAGAGTTTCGGTGCGAGTTTATGGTAAATTTAATGGCAAAGTGGTCGCTGAATGTAAATTCATCGGAAACATCCCATGTTAAAGTATTATATATTGCAGGACTGCTAAAGGTGAGGTCAATGATTGAACCCGCGTTGCCCTTTTGGAATGTGTTTTTCCTTCCGTTATTGAGTAGCACGACATTAAGACTGGCGAAGGCTTCAAGAAGCGCCTGACCCCATGGAGTTGTTGTTGGGCTACCCCATTCGACCGCCCATCCGTTGAAGTCTCCAGATATTATGAGAGGTGTTTTTCCCAACGCGTCTGCAACCAGACGACTAAGCATGTTTTTGTAAGCATCTAACGGTTCACTTGGTGGCGCGTAGCAGCTGTAAAAGTGGATTTTCCCAATTTTTGCGTAGATAAAGCCCTGCTGTTGGTTGTTGTCCATGGATTCAATGGGGAAGTCTCCGCCCATATTGCAGTTTTTTCCCTTTGTCTTGCAGCCAACTGCCTTCCATTGAGGGTTCATTGTACTGCTCGCTGATAAGCGCAATATCAATCTTTTGTTCTTAGACTGCTTGCTTTAGAAGGTTTTGTGCAGCCTTGCACTGTTTTAAATTAATCTGTATGCACTTAATCATTGTTTTATCTGGTTGACCGCTTTTTTGTACGCTGGGCATCTGTAGCTTCCAGTAGGGTGGTCTTGTGCTGTCTTGCAAATGGCGCATTTGGGTGCTGCTTTGTATTGCTTGGCAAAGTGTTCTTTCTCTCCACAACGAAGATACGTACCGCTGCGATCTTCGGCGGACTTGCAATGCCTGGATATGTGTCCAAAATCGAGGCATCGATAACACCTGAGGGGACTGATTAATTCCCTAATTCGGCAGTTGACCCTGCCTATGCGAATTCGTCCCGCCTCTACCAAGGTTTTTGCGTCTCGCACTGAAAGGCGCAGTTTGCGTTCCATTTCTTAATGTTTTTTTGGATTTGACTGGAACTGGATTCCCATAATTTACTTCGGGGAATTGGTGCTTGATTGCATCGCCAACTTCTTCTTTTGTGGTTGCCGCATCCATGTCGCGAATCTCTACATTTAGTGTGTGGGTCAGGACTTTTACATTTGCGACGTTTTTTAGTACCTCGTTAGCGCACTCTCTGAACTTGCTTGCCACGTGGCCGGTTTTATCGCGTAATTGGACTAGTAAGTCTCCCCTTACTGTGGTGACAATTTTGTTGACGCTTTGCCCTAGTTCTTGCATTGCGGGTTGCTTCTTCATTTGCTTGATGATGTCCGCATATGTGGTTTCGCCTGTTTTTGAGATTATTACCGCATCAGGCTTTGACGCTTTCCTTGCGGTTTTGCTAAATTTTTTCTGGTTTTGCACCAGGGTCCATTTGTTAGCTGGGATTTCTGCCCTTGCGGCCGCCTTGTTTATAACCTTTGCACTAGTATTTCTTTTTGTCGATTCTGCCTGCGTTGTGCTCGCGTTTACTGTCGGCTTGTTAACCTTTCGGTCGCTTGAAGTTTGGACGTATTGCTCTTTGGTAATCTTATATATTTTGTTACTAACGGGTGCGTTCTGCACTGCTGCTGCCTGTTTGTTCAACTTCGCAATTTCCCCGACTAGATCGCGCATGGGTTGGTGAATAGATCTTCTGCCTCCGCCTATCATGCTTAAGAGCTCATTTATCTTGGAGCCCAACTCTTTCATAGGACTTTCAACGATTGCTAAAGAGTTTTCGGACAAAGGGGCTCCCCGCGGCTGATATCCGGTGGTGAGAAGCGCGAACGTAAATTTTCTGCTTCCTTCTCAACATTTATGTTGTACGTCTTTCCGCGTTAGGAGAACATTTAGCTAGAGCCTTATCGCTGATAATGGCTTTTTTCGCTTCTTGACATCCGTCGTCTTCTAAAGCGAGCACACTTCTCTTTTGGACTTCGGCTTTTTCGGCCTCATTCCTTTTTCTGAACTCCGCCTAAATGGGTTTTCGGCGGATTCAGCCATTCTCCATGAGTTTCGAATCGGCCCGCTGCTAATTTTGTGCATGTCGTTGTATTAGGAGTGACCGCTGTGTATACTGCTTTATCGACGTATGGTTTGTGTCCTTGCTATTCGGAGGAAAACTTGGACTTGGAGGTTTGCTTATCGACGAAAGTCGCTGCTTTATCACTTTCACTATTTCCTACTGTTTTGCAGCTTGTGGTTGAACGCACACTTTGGATCAGCTGTTTAGTGCGCCAAAAGTAGTTTTATTTGCTGTTGGTGTTGTTTTTGTTTTATTTATGAAAACCCAAAACAAAACGTAGGCTGAAAAAAAGGTTTATACATTTTCTTAGAGATGATGATATTTATCTGGATTCGGTTTGTGTCGGTGTTTTTCCCTGCTGCAGGGAAGCGGGTAATTTTAACAACCGCCCTGTACACTTTTTTCGGATACACCGTCACTTTTCACTATAAATTTTTAATAAAACACAGAGCTTATGAGTTTGTCGACTGTTCACAACAAATGAATGTGCGTGTGTGTTTTTTTTTTTCAGAGGAGGAAGCATGGAAAGCCTATACCCCGTCAGTGTGGACTTTAACCGCACTAAACCTCCTACCCGGTACCATCGTTAAGTATTGCGTCGGGAGGCGGTTTGAGCGCTAAGCTCTACGTCAGTTACTGGTCTGATGCAGTCCTTCAAAAATTGCATCTACTTGTTACCACCCAACGTACTAGTAATGGTTCTATCTATATACGCCATTAAGCTTATTCTCCCCCCAACTTGTATGCATGTGCTTGCCATATGACAGGCTTTATTCCATGCCGTTTTGCTCATTAACAACAGAGATATAAAGTTTTTTGGAGTTGCACATACGCTTAGAGAGTTATTGAATACATACTTTTGGTTACTAAACCTTGGACACTGGAAGAAAGCGTGTTCCACGTATTCGATTGTCGGAGTCCGCATCTTTCGCAGAAGGGGTTCGTCTCGTACCCGAAGCGGTAGAGTTAAGCTTTAAAGCATCCGTGGCCGTTGATGAGTTGTGGTAGGTAAAAATCCACGTCTCCATGTTGCCTGTTGAGCCATTTATCTAGGACGGGTATGAGGCGGTACGTCCACCTGCCTTTTGTTGATGTTACCCATCGTGACTGTCACAGCGATATGCTTCGCTGTCTTGCCGCGTTTCTGAGACTGCTGTCATCAATGTTGTATTGGTTGTGTTTTGTTTTGCTGATCTCGCACATCTCGATCGCTTTTTCTGCTATTGATTTTACGATTTCAATGGTATCGACTGTCGAGTGCTTCTTTCTAAAGCCGTGTTGATTGCAGGAAAGTCGGTCTGCAAAATCTTCCAGTCTGCTCTTTATTATGTCTTCGAACAGTTTCCCTGTAGTGTCCAGCATGCATAACGGGCGAAAGCCGGTAGTGGAGGAGGGATTCGCTGTTTTTCGTACAAGCACCAGTTTCTGCAGTTTCCATGTTCTTGGGAATACACCTTTTTTAAGCATATGTTGAATACCCTTGCAAATATCCCTGGATTGTTAGCAACAGCTTTCTTTAGAGCAATGTTTGGAATGCCGTCGGGGCCTGGTGCCTTGTTAGCCGATAGTTTGGAGCCTGCTTTAAGCACTTCTTCCTCTGTTATGTTCGGTATATGACTTTCGCGCTCTATTTCCAGCATCCTTGCAAACTTTGGTTGCTCAGGGAAGAGATCTTTTACAATTCGCGTCATAAGTAAGGGACATGTTGGCTGGGCTGTTGTCTTTAGTCTTTTAAGCACCAACTTATATGCGAACCCAAATGGATTGTCTTTAACATCCTCGCATATTTCTTTGAACATTTTACGCTTGCTGTCTCGGATGGCGTTCTTGAGAAGTTTTCGGCAGTTCTTAAAGTTTTGCCTGAGCTGCAAAGCATTTGCTGCGTTGCGTGAACGTTGGCATAATCGGCGGGATCGATTACACTGCTCACGAAGGGCTGCAATCTGTTCATTCCAGCAATATGCTCACTTTCGTGTTTTGTCACGGCCTTTACGCTGCATCATCTGGCGAAGACAATACTTCAAAATCGTCAAAAGCTACAAGAAAGAGCTCTTCGTCAAAGCTTTTAATTTTCCAGCCCGTGATTACTTTTGAAGGTGTTGCATCCGTAGTAGTAAAGGCAGTGTGACCCACATTAATAATAATCGCTCGGTGCTCGCTGTGGGTGTAGGATTCGTCTATATGCCAGCTTGTATTTCTATTCAGCCCTGCGCTTAAAAACGATAGGTCAATGACAGAGCCAGTCCAATTTCTGCAAAAGGTGTTTTCGTCCCCACTGTTAAGTAGCACCAGGTTAAGCGCCACGAATGCATCTAATAGTTGTCTGCCTTTTGGGTTTGTTCGCTTACAGCCCCACTCGACAGCCATGCGTTAAAGTTCCTACCACTAGTGCTGCGCTTCTCAGCTTCACGTCGTTTACAAGAGCGGTGATAATGCTTATGAAAGTACTAAGATCATACCTGGGTGATATATAGCAGCTGTAGACGTATATGTTGACCACTTTTACGCAGACAAACCCATTTGAGGAAACAACTTTTCGAGATGGAGCGGGGTAGCGCCGCAGCTCCATATGGCGCATTTTCCAGAATCATTTCTTGCCCAGGAGAAATCATGCTTATCCCTATATTGCTCGAGAAATTACCCATCCGATGCGGATTTTTGCGCACATCATAAGCTTTTGGGCGATAGCTGATGGCAAGCTTACGGTGCAGGTTTGTGTGCCCCTATATGCGGCGCGTATCGAGCGAATTGCCGACGGCAGCACTTCATCACTTGACGTGGCCTCGTCAATATCCTTAACCTCAATGAGCGGTTCCTGGGTTAGGGAGCGAACCTGGCCTTTCCACCCAATACTGCTTCTACGGCTGTCTTGAGCTTTTGAGTAACTGGGCTACCTTGATTTTTTTGTTCAAACCGCAGCTCGTCATTAGCGGTTTTTCTTATACTCGTTACGCTTAAAGCGAGCTCTTTATGGTCAGGCTGTGCCTTAATTTCTTTTAGTATATCCGCGTACGAGAGATCGCTCTTATTTTTCAAGACCAGCGCATCCAGTTTTATTGGCTTGCTTCTGGGCTTGCGGTTAGTGATTTTGATCCACCCTTCTTGCGATTGGCTAATGTTTGCACCTATAGCAGGCCTTTTGCTTATATCTGCACGACGTACGTTTGCTACCGTATCCCTATCAATTCCTGATTGGTCGGGGACCTTTACTTGTTATTGCCCTTTTCGCGAAGATCTTTGCTCTAACCGCGATGTTAGCCGGCTGCGCTTAGTTTTTCGCGAGTTCTCTTTGTTTGTTCCTCTGCAGTTTGCGTGCTCTTATGTCTGCGTTCAGACTGCGAAACTTTTGTCGCGGCAACTCGTTACTTGTCGAAAAGGGAGTGACGAGGAAAGGGGAAAGGCACCGAGTTGCTCGTGCTCGGGCTACACGCTTTGTGTTACTATTCGTCTCAGTCGGCGGCCAATAAATTTGAATTTCCTTTTCATTTATAAATTCTTTCAGTGGTTTCAGTTTTGTTGAGTTTCAAATGAATACATACGGTAAGTTGAGAAATGAAATTTGCCCCTTTTTTTTTGTAATTAAATATACACATATGTTTGCATATACATATTAACCATGAACGAATTACATATTAACATGAATATTTCAGAATATAGAGTATCAAGTTAAAATGGAAATGCAGCGTAAGCGAAGCGTACAGAAATTTGCGAAAATAATATAAAATAAAATGTCAGAAAATTGCCTGAACTGAGTTGCTCTGTGTGAACGCGACGACCAACACTAAAAGGGAAATCGCCGATAAAAGGCAACAAAAGTTTCCCTGTCTGAACGCGGTCTATTGGCGCGAGTCGATTTACGCTCTGACAGCGCTAGTTGGTGCTGCTTATCTATCGCGCTCACGAGGTCTCTCATTGGCATATTTATGTGCCTTTGTATCTCCATCATAGCAATGAGCTCTTTAATCTTTGCTCCCTATAGTTCTAGCGGGTCTTCTTTGGATTCTCGCTCTGCAGTTTGCCCTTTCTCGCATTCATGCTGCGTTTTTCTTTCCCGCGCATTTTCTTGAGGGCTCAACTGTTGTTGTGGTTCGAATGCACTCGAGTGCTCTAGAGTAAGTGGTATGTTTCTTATCGGTGAGCGAGCTATTTTTGCTCTCCTAATGGACGGATTAGCCTCTTCACTTTGTTCAATGCATCTTCTCGGGGGCTTATCGCTAGACATTTGGATTGTTTGTCCACATAAGCGTTTTATTTTCTTTCTCAAGTCTCTCTTTGCTGCTACCGCTGTTGCTCATCTACAGTCTTTCTGTTTTGCTGATATGGCTGTTGATGAGTAGCTGCTCGCGGTCTCTCAGCTCGGTTTCGCGCACTTTTTATTTGGTGGTTTGTATTCTATTCTATTCATATGTACATACATATATCGAGTGCATCGATATAAACCCCCATTCAACATAATACAAATCGATGTTTTACCCATTATATATATATTCTTATCTATGCATACATATACAAAATGCACAACTAACTTTGTTCCTATGTATGTACATACATATATACCTATTTATATAAATACTTTAGATATATAAATGCTTATATAAAATCAAATGTACTCGTACTTACAAAATCATATAAATCAACCTTGACCTTCATCACATGCCAAAATACATATATGTAAATTCAAGGACAAATGACGTCTTTGTTCATACAAATATATCCACATACTTATGTATATACATATTTACATATCGACGTGCGCACACTTCTGTCCTCACTTACCGCAGTAACTGCTAAATCAACAGTTACACCGGCGCCATAAATCCTAAACCATTTCATTCATAAATTGCGCGTGCGTAAAACTCATTTCATTCATAAATTGCAGCACAACTTAAAATCTGCGAGCGAAGCACATTTTTCGCGAATTTTCAAAAATTCATAACTTTCAACATTTTCGTCTTCAGCTTTGCAACTACAGGGCGTTGCCTATTTCTGGCCGTCCGGCAAATGTGTTGGGGAAAAATAAATAAAAAATATGTATTTTAGACATTCCTCAGCTAATACGATATTCTTTTACCAAATTCTATCTAATTTATGAATATTTAATAATTACGAACCATTATATTGTAAAATACTAATAAAAATATATAAATGCATTCGATAATACATATTTCGCAAAATCGGCCTTGCCAAGATAAATACTCAGCACATCTTGATCACCTCCATACGCGCTGTGTACATTTGTATGAGCTTATATATAGATATACTTATGTAAATATGTCGCCGAATTTTGTCGCATTTGAACAACAGTGTTGGTTATCACTAAATTTTCAAACCATTTATTGCAATTTGTAGTCGGAGTAGGAAATCTACTACTTTATGAAAGGTAGTTACATAAATTCATAATTAATTTTCTATTTTAATTTATTTAATAAGTATTAAGCAGCCATATATTATTGATTTTCTCCCAGTTAAACGTCTCTGAGAGTTAAATCGTATATTTTGTTATACTCCTATTTTTCCTTGTACCTACTGCGAAACGAAAAGTATTTGCACCCAACTCTAAAGGCCATGCCACATAAGACTTGCTTCGCTTTACGTGACATTTGTAACTTTGTCAGAAAAGCGATAAACGCAAAAGGTATGCCACAATAAAACTTTGACAATGCATACTTTTTGTTTGTTTATTGTGTGTTGTGAAAATCGCACGGAACTTTATAAACATATTTACATACATTCGGCATAATTATGGACATTATAGAAGTTTTGTTAATAGTTCTTTAACTTCACGAAGCCTTATTATGTTTAAAAAACATATCAAGGCGGAAATGTGGGTAAGGGAATTATATCCTTGCTTCCACCTCCTGCACGAACCGGCCACGAAGTGACTTCCACCGTGCTCAGCAATGCGCCTCTATTATAAAAGAAAAAGCCTTTAGTAAATCATCACATACATATGTGTATACATCCATATACATATGTATATTTAAGCATTTAGTTCAGTTAAATTTTATATTTATGTCAAAAATATACAAAATTGGTAAGAGCGAACTGTCAAAGTCAGCGAAAAGATGAGAGTTGCCCAAGATTTCGCTTCGCTTTGGCGACGGTGTTGCCTATGTGGGAAATTTCGTATAATTGCATGTATTCATCTTTGCTGTCAAAGCTAAACTCTGACGTAAAGCGAAGCAGAAGTTTTATGTGGCATGGCCTTAATTTATGGTGGTGGTTTATTGCCTTCGTCTCGCAGCAGAATTGTCGGAAATCCGAGCAGAATCAAACATTTAGAGCTCAAGGTTGGTTTGCGGGCACGTGAACAAATGTATCTTTGTATTTATTGTATGTATGTATGTGCATAAAAATATGCGTTTGTGTTTTTGCTTGCAAATAAGATGAATTTTAAGCTTCCATTTGTGTGATCAAATATTTTAAACATGGGTGATATGTATTTAATTTAGTTTCGGAAAGCATACCTACTAAATAATATTACATGTGATAACAAGTAACTAGTAAAATCAACAAATAAATATGTATTTGTTCATATGTTCATATATAAATTCTATTAGGCATATTGTTGGCTTTTAACAGATTTTGTATGAATCAGAATATGATACGAGCCTTTCTATGTATGTATGTACATAAGTACATAAAATAAGTAAATATATATTAATGTATATACATAAGTACATATTTACATTCATTCATATACATATGTATGTACATACATATATGTTTGTTGAGTATATACTTATTTAATATATATGATTGTAGGTACATAAATACATAAGAAACCTGTGAAGATTCAAAATTTCTGAATTTATATCAACTAAATTGAATGTTAAAAAGTAAATAAATTGCTCATATGGCCAGATTTACATGTGTACAAAGTACTACTTGCTATGCATTGTACCAAATTTGTGATTGAATTTTACCAAAATTTAAATAAATTTTCAGCTCGACCGATAACCTAACGAAAATATATTAAAACTCTCGCTCTTTCAATTCTCGCTCTGGCACTGTTAGTTTTTTCGCTCTATCGCTGTCGAATCCTGGTAAACATCCATAAGAAATATAGTGGTGAGACTCGATAAGAAATCAAGTACCACTCAAAATCAGAGGAATGTGTGTCGGAATGGGCTGGGAAAAGACTTCTCTGTCAATACACGTTCTCTGATAAAACAACGCAATATTTGCTTTCGTTTGAAATGTGTGTGTGTCTGTCCATGGTGTGTGTTATTCAAAAGGCTTAGGTCAATGAGGAAAATTCATATGTACTTAGATATGTTGAAGTATACTTATGTAGGTATTTCGTTGTGAAGTTTGTTGCCGTCAACCGACATTAAAAGATTATGTATTTCTGCGGAGTCGTTCCGCCTGACGTAGTTTCGATATTAACATATTTGCCATGTTGCAGACGGCAGACCAGTTTTCGAGCGATTCGAGCATTATATCGATCAAATTCTCTACTTTAGTCAGCCGCCCTACCTGTACGTTTAGGCAGTTTCGTTCATATTCAAAATATGTGCAGGCAAAAAAGCAATGTCCTCTTCGCAGAGAGTGCAGTAAGGGTCATCATCGATCTTAAATCTATAAAAGTAAGATTTAAAACAGCCACACCTCGTAAGCATTTGGGTTAACTGGAAGTTTACTTCTCCATGTTTCCGGCTTAACCATTTTTCTATTGAAGGTATGAGACGGTGTGTCCAGTGACCTTTATCTGTCTGGTCCCAACGGCATTGCCACTGTTGCCAGCGATTCGCCTTGTTTACAGATCTTGCCAACGTCTGCGTCGCCAGGATATCTATTGGACATAGGCCAGCAATAACCAACGCAGCATCTTCCGATGTAGTTCGGTAAGCGCAGCATACCTTAACCGCGCAGAGCCGGTATAGAGACTTCGCTTCGCGTGCGTATGACGTCTTTTTAAAGGCTTCACCCCAGAGTTGAAACCCGTATAGCAGGACACTTCTGACAATATTGGCGTATAACTGCCTTCGCTGTTGCTTTGGACCTCCGACGTTAAGCATCAGTCTCGAAAGCGCTAGTGCGACTTTTTCCGCTTTTCCGACTGCATATTCAATATGCCGCTTGAATGTTAATCTAGCATCCAGTATGATTCCGAGGTATTTCAGATCTGGGGCTGATTCTATTTCATGGCCACATACGTTTATTTTCGCCACTTCTCGGATCTTCCTGCTGCTAATTAGAACTGTCTCGGTTTTTTGCTGTGCAAGCTCTAGACCTGCATCGAGGAGCCAGTTTTGAACAGTAGTGATCGAGTTGTTAGCACTCTCTTTAATGTCTTTTATGAGCTTAGCTACGACCACAATGGCTATGTCATCAGCAAACCAACGATTTTCGCCCCTTTTGGTAGATGTAGTTTCAATATGCCATCATACATTATGTTCAATAGCGTTGGACCCAGCACTGAGCCTTGTGGAACTTCGCCTGAAATCTTATATTTCTTTCTGCCTTCATCGGTGTCGTAGAGTAGAAGTCTGTCCGACAAGTAATTGTTTAGGATTCTTCTGAGATATGCTGGAATATCGAAAGTGATTAGCGCCTCTGTTATTTTCCGCCAGCTTGCGGTGTTAAATGCGTTTTTCACGTCGAGCGTAATTATTAAACAATATTCTTTTGAGTCCCGTCTCCATCTCTCACCGCTAATCGCATCTTCTGATATTCTTTTTATGAAATTGGCTGCATCAACTGTGGACCTCCCTTTTCTTAATCCAAATTGTGTTTCGGACAGTCCTCCATTCGCCTCCATTGCTTCTGTAACTCTATTGGTAATTATGCATTCCAGAAGCTTCCCTGTTGTATTAAGCATACATATTGGTCGATATGCAGAGGGATCTCTAGGAGATTTTCCCGCCTTTGGTAGTAGAACAAGCCGCTGGCGTTTCCATATTTTCGGAAATACGCCCTCTGTAAAGCATTCGTTAAACGTGTGAACGAAAACCTCATTATTCGCTTTCACTGCTAGTTTAAGAACTTTATTCGGAATTGCATCAGGGCTTGGGACCTTTCTGTCTTTAAATTCATCAACCGCAAGCAGCACCTCTCCAACGGTGATCTGGGGGAATTTGCATTCAGCATGGGAGAGGATGCTTTTTTGGCCTGGAAACAGTTTGCTTACTATTATACCCAGTTGGTCGGCGCTTGTGAGCTGCGGCTGGACCGATGCCTTTAGCTTTTTAGTAACCACTTTGTATGCCATACCCCAAGGATTTTGTTCGGCACTGTCACAAAGCAGGAGAAAACACTTCTTCTTGCTCGCCTTAATGGTTTGCTTTAATTCCTTTCGCTTGGCCCTGTAGTGTATTTGTTGTTCCAAATAATTTGCCGTTTTTCTGGCCCGTTGGTAGTCGCGCCTTGCTCTATTGCATTGTTGACGAACATCTGCTATCTGGGAATTCCACCAGTATACTGAGTGACGTCTACCCGATGGGTTTCTTCCTCTTCTCCTCATTGAGGCATCACAGGCGTTTGCTATGGTGGTCATGAGCTTGTTGGCCATATTCGTAGCTCCTTGTGTTAGGGTAACTTCAGACATCATAACTTTTAGCGCTTCTTCATCTAGAGAGTCGATTTTCCAGCCCACTGTTCTCCTTTCGGTGCAAGACCCTGTTTGCTTTGGTTCGTTTATAGTGAAGATAATTGCTTGGTGATCGCTGTGAGTATAGTCGTCACTAACCTCCCAATGGACATTTCGGGATAGTCTACTAGTTATGAATGTTAAGTCTATTATATACTCACTTCCATCTTTTTTGAATGTAGCTTTACTTCCGGAATTTAATAGCACCACTTCTAGGGCCGAAAGAGCTGTCAGGAGCGCTCTGCCTTTGGGATTTGTTTTACGGCTTCCCCATGCTTGGGCCCATGCATTGAAGTCACCTGCGATTACAACCGGCGTTCTAGATTTAGCATCGCTGACCAAGTTATCTAATATTGTTTCAAACTCCTCGAGGTTGAAGCTAGGTGGTATGTAGCAACTGTACAGTATGATGCCAGCAATTTTCACGCAGACGAAGCCTACTTCCGATTTCAGTTTTTTTAATGGGAGTAGTTTTTTGGCACAACTCCATACCGCTGATCGCCCTTCGATGGCCTTGGCCCATAGTTGACAGTCGACCACTTTGTATGGTTCACTCAGTAGAGCTACGTCGATATTCAGTTGTAATACCGACTGCTGCAGCAATTCCTGTGCAGCCTTACAGTGATTTAGATTTAGTTGGCAAACCTTCATTCTTTACGTGTCTTTTGTACTGCTTGTACATAACAAGGGCATTCTCTTCCACCTGTTCTGTGCTTTAAATCTGCCAAGTTTTTCCTCGTGCAAATGGCACACCTCAGCTCTTTCTTGCAATCACGGGCCATATGACTTGAGTCACCACAGTTGAAACACGATCCCTTCATATCGTGTGGAGATCTGCAGTTTCGTGCTACGTGTCCAAACTCAAAGATTTTGAAGCATTGCATCGGCTGTGTTTTTTGCCGAATTCGGCAAACCACCCATCCTACACGTATTTTTCCTGCTGCTATTACTCTATTTGCGGCTGCAGCTGGGAGAAGTATAGTCGCTGTCTTCGTACCACTGTATGCCTTTCGCACAGATTTCACTGCGTCTTCCTTAAACTTTATCCCCTCGAACTCTTTTTCAAAAGCGGCGCAAATCTCTTCTTTCGTCGTAACTTCGTCCAGATCCTTAACCTCTATCGCACTTTGCGAGGTGAGAGTCTGGACAGAAACTTTTTCGCCAAGCGCTTCTTCAACCGCTTGCTGTACCACGGACGTGTGCGAGTCTGTCGGTTTCTCCAGCTGAATAACCAAGTCGCCATTGGTGGTCTTCCTTATTTTGGTAGCCATATCTCCTACATGTTTCAGCTTTGGGTCGCTCCTAACTGCCCGTAAAATGTCTGCGTATGACCTTCCATCACGATCCTTAATTATTAAAGCATTAGGTCGTGGAGGCTTCGGCTTTGTCTTCTTCCTCCTTTCAACGGTATGCCAATCTGCCCTCTCCGCTTCTTTCTTACTTTCGCTAATTTGAACGCTAGGTAGCGATGACGCGCCTGGGACTCCCCTATGAGAACTCCGGATCGAGCGGTTAACCGTTGTTGTTTGGCTGCCTATATTTGTCTTTTCCTTCAGAGTTGGTGGCTTTGCTTTTTTATACAAGGCAGATAGTTCGCCTATAACATCGCGCATCGGCTGATGGATGGATCTTCTTTTTCCATCCTCAAGCATATCAACAAGTTCGCGGATCTTTGACCCGAGGGTAACCCATGGTGATGGCTGGTTCTCTGTCAGGGTCTGGCCAGCATTTTTGGGCACTTGATAAAGCTCTGGAGGCGAACTCATCAGCCTAGGACGCTTTCCGAATAGGTTCAACATCGTTCTTGCTTCGGATGACGCACTCCCTGTGACTTGGGGTCCCGCAGCGTCCTTGTTCTTTCGCCCTGCTAGGGGTGACCTAGAGACACTCATTTTGAATTAACTTATTTTACTCCGGCTCGTTTTATTTATTATTTATTTATTTATTATTATTTTTCTTATTTATTTACTATTTATGATTCTTTATTTTTTTTAGGATTATATTTGCTTATTAATTTATTTAAATATTTTAACTTCTAGTTTAGTGCGCTGCACCCTACTGTGCGGCGATCTCAGCTCCACCTAGCCCACCGTTGCTTAAGACTAACGCCCGATAGGGGGAGTGTGTCTCCGCTATTTTACTGGGCTTTTGAAGCACTGGAAGTTTCGGAGATGTGAGATCAGCTGGCGATATTTGGTTGTTGGGGCCGCTAACAAAGACAGACTTGTTTTCTTTTATTCGTCCACTTTGCTGAACTAACCGCACTCGCTCAGCTGTTTTCAGCTAAGTAGTTTTGGCCTTTTGCTTGTTTTTTTTTTATTTTATTTTTTGTTGTTAGGTTGTGAACTCAAAATAAACAAAAACTCACCTGAGGGAAACTCGAAAAATAACCACTTACAGCGAAAAATCCCAGGGCGGGGATTTGTAGCTTGTTCGTATATCAACACTTTCAAACACTTTTAGTATGAAACAATTGCATTTTGTTTTAATGTTTCACTAAAAACGTATACGTTTTTCCCGAGCTTCTACAGAACACGTCCACTCAAAACCAACGCACGTGTGTGCCATATATGTACGTGTGTTTTTTTTTTTTTTTTTTTTTTTTTGGGTTGACGCCCATGAAGAGGTAACTCTCATGAGTACTGCTATGCCGCCATGTATGAATACGCGTTACGTGAGCGCATATTTATTTTCATCTTTCATTTGACTGTAGCATGTAGTCAATGAAGTTTCCTCCATTTAAAACTGTACGAGTTTGGGGAGCATAGCGAGGACACTGAAACAATATGTTTTGCGTCTTCGTCGCTGTCCATACATGTAGGGCAGCGAGGGGAACTATCATGACCAAGTTTGTGCAAGTATTTACGGTACACCCCATGTCCCGAGAGAAACTGTATTAGGTGAAAATTTGTAGCACCATGGTTTCTTTCCAGCCATTTGCCGATTCACCTCATATGTCCATCTCCCTTTTGGGGAATTATTTTTCGCGTAACTTTTTACAAGCATCGCGTCGGCCCAGATTGGTGCCGCATACAGCAATATTGAGCTTATAACCCTACTGTAGAGGATTCGTTTACTTTGCTTTGGTCCACCTTTATTGCTGCTGTTTCAATTTGATGCAAGTGTTTTGCCACAGTCACTACTGCAATGTCGTCTGCAAACCCCACCACTTTTGTACGTGGAGGCATTTCTAGCCTTAAGACACCGTCGTACATGAGATTTCACAGAAGTGGTTCAAGAACTGATCCTTGTGGAAGCCCTGCTGTAACCTCATACGTTTCTGGCCCGTTATCGCTTCTGTACAGTAGTTTGCGATTCGAAAAATAGCTCCTTATAATTTTGGTTTTGTAGCTTGGAGCACCGATTCTTATTAAAGTGTCTATGATGCATCTCCAGCTTGAGGTATTAAACGCGTTTTTGACGTCTAGTGTCACTATGGCGTAGTATTCTTTTTTCCCGCCGCGCCATCTTGTGCCCTCAATCGCTTCTTTCGCGACATCAACCACAGTTTTGATTGCATCTATCGTGGAAAGGGAATGTGTAAAACCAAACTGGTTCACTGAGAGAGACCCGTTTTCTTCGGCAAACGACGTTAGCCTGTTACATATAATCCTTTCAAGAATTTTTCCAAGTGAGTCTAGTAAACAAATAGGACGATAAGACGATGGCTCATCTGGGGACTTTTTGCTTTTAGGTAGTAGCACTAGCGTTTGCTTCTTCCATCTTTCCGGGAAATAACCTTCTATGAGGCAAGAGTTAAACGCATGTGCAAACATATCTGGACGCTTTAAGATAGCGGCCTTCAGGGCCTTATTTGGTATACCATCCGGCCCTGGTGCTTTTCTGTTTCGAATCTTCCTGCATGCGGCCATGATGGGATGTCTTCCACCCTTTGCGGGAAAAGAGTGGTTATGATGTTTCTCAGCATTACTGGGCAGGTTATGTTTGGTGTTTTTGCACTTTTAATTTTTGCTAGCACTACCCTGTAAGCCGTGCCCCAGGGGTTAATGTCTGCTTCGTCGCATATTCTCTTGAACTTCTCCTTTTTGCTGGCTTTTATAGCAGCTTTTAGCATTTTCCTTGACTTCCTGACAATAGTTAGATTTCCAAAA
Source organism: Philophylla caesio (assembly GCA_963971545.1). Lineage (NCBI taxonomy): Eukaryota > Metazoa > Arthropoda > Insecta > Diptera > Tephritidae > Philophylla > Philophylla caesio. The sequence goes on along the minus strand of OZ020604.1, from coordinate 68,751,424 downwards.
AATTCGGGTCGCCCTCTGCTGCGTTGCATTTTACGTCTAACACTTAGACGTGGCCGCTGTGGTCGAGTGGATAGCGGTGCGTGCTATAACTCGATATGCCGGTGAGTTCGAGGTTCGAATCTCAGTCAGGGCAAGAAAAATCTTAATCATAGAAAAAGTTTTTTCTAATAGCGGTCACCCCTCAGCAAGCAATGGCAAACCTCCGAGGGTATTTCTGCCATGAAATAGCTTCTCATAAAATACATCTGCCGTTCGGAGTCGGCACAAATCTGTAGGTCCCTCCATTTGTGGAATAATATAAAAGACGCACACCACAAAAGGTAGGAGAAGCTCGGCCAAACACTAAGCTATATAGTGTACGCGCCAAAAAATTATTACTTAGACATTGCTTTCTTAATAGTCCTATATCCCTGTTCCACCAGTAGCACGGGGCTAATTTTTTATTAAATGACCTTCTTGGCATCGCTGTATCGCACAATTCAGTTAGACCAAGAGCCAAGTGGTTCACTACATCAACTGCCGGCCCTGAAGCGGATTCAAATTCTTTGACCATATACTCCAGAACTTCGTAGTCCAGCATCGTTTCTTTCCATTTTGGCCCTGTGATTTTTGGCATTTGCTTTTGCCTCTCCTCCGCTATGTCCATTATTATTGCTTGATGGTCACTATGCGTGTACTCCTCACTTACCCTCCATTTGATTTTCTGGGCTAGTGACTCGCTTGCAAAGGTTATATCAATTATAGAACCTGTACCCATATTTCTATAGGTCAACGCAGAGCCAGTATTCAGTATCGTGAAATCGAGTTGGGCAAATATTTCCAGCAGCATTTCTCCTCTCTTATTTGTTACCCCGCTCCCCCATTCTATTGCCCAGGCATTGAAGGCCCCCGCGATGATCAAAGGCAACTTGCCGCGAGCTTCCACGGCGATGTCGTGCAAGAGTTGTTGATATTCTTCTTTTGAAAGGCTTGGTCTTGCGTAGCAGCTAATGATATATAGCCCATTTATTTTGCAGCGCGCAAATCCTTCGTCCGCGCTGAGAATCTCTTGGAATGCGTGTGGGCCGCAAAGCCAGATTGCTGTCCTTTTTTTCTTGTCGCTGGCCCAAGTTCCATCGTCTTTGCACGTGTATGGTTCGCTGATAATTGCAATGCCAGCGCTTATATCTTTCACCGTCTGCGATAATAGATCTTGGGCAGCTTCACAGTGATTTAAGTTTATTTGAATAATTTTCATTTGCGTCGGTTTGTTAATGCCTTCCTGAAAGCAGGGCATTTGTAGCTGCCTGCTATATGGTCAAGGTTAACCCTATTAGCTGATTTGCACAACACACAGTGTGGGCTGCTCTTGCAGTCTTTGCCGAAGTGTTCTTCAACGCCGCATTTTCTGCATTGATTCGATCTATCAGTCTCGCTAGTGCAGTTCCGAGACATGTGGCCATACTCAAGGCATTTAAAGCACTTTTGCAAAGACACACGTTCACGTATGCGGCAAATGACCCACCCTATTTTGATTTCTCCGATCTGAAGAAGCATCTGGGCTTTTTGAGCTGGCAGGCTAAGGATAGCTGTTTGGGTTCCAGCGTATGCTGTTCTTAGCCCCGCGATTTCTGATATATTGGTATCTTCTAGTCCTGGACGGGCTTTTATAGCGCAGTGTACCTCATCTTTGGTAGTAACCTCATCTATGTCCTTGCATTTCAGTGTAAGACGGTGCGTGAGTGCTTTGACTGAGGCCTCAGTTCCTAGAGCAGCTCCTATGATAGCCTTTACGTCGCTAGCCTTTTGGCAGCTTTTCGTTAGTTCTATCAGAAGATCGCTCTTCTGTGTGCGTCTGATTTTTGACACTGAGTCAGCGCATCCCTTGAACTTTTCGTCATTTTTAACCTTTTTCAGGATGTCTGCATAGGTCGTTTGTCCTGTTTTTTCTATGACGACCGCATCAGGCCTTGATTTCTTGGTGGTATTAGCCCTACCAACTTTTTTGTCGTTCCTGGCCTTCTTCTTTACTTCAACCCACTCGTTAATATTTTTTTTTTGGCTGGCTGTACCGTAGCTTGGGCAATAGCTTCTCTTTTAGAACTTGCCTGGGGTTAGTTCTTGAGGCGCTCTTTAGCTCTTTTACTTACAGGCGCTCAAGTTGCTTCTGCAGCTGCTTTCCTCCGAGGTTGCTCCATTGGGGGTCTAATCCATGGCGACGTCTGTGTGCTATTATCAGAGCACGCTTCACCATTGGTACTGCATCCGAAACCCTCCACCCTAGCTTTATTGTACAGGAGCTTGATTTTGCCGATACTATCTCTCATCGGTTGGTGGATGGTCCCTCGTTTACCCTCGTTTTCTTCGAGCATACCGGTTCCATTTTCTGTGTTTTCCACCCTGTTCGTCGTTTTGGGTGTATTAGAAGCAGTAGTCGCTTCATTTGCGTTGATTGACGTTATTTTTTTATTTGTTTGCATTTTTTTCGTAAGGGTCCCCACTCAGATCCGTTATCTATACCCGTATGCGCAGTTACCTTTATGATCCCATGGTTATCTTTGTAAACAAGGAGGCCATGCATGGGTTGACGCAGTCCTTTATGAGGTATTGCGTTCAGTGCCAGATCGGTATTAGTCAGGATTTCCTCAACTGAGCCTGCGCGACCAACCTAATGGTGACGGGTTGTTGCACATACGCTTAGAGAGTTATTGAATACATACCTTTGGTTACTAAACCTTGGACACTGGAAGAAAACGTGTTCCGCGTTTTCGATTGTCGGAGTCCGCATCTTTCGCAGAAGGGGTTCGTCTCGTACCCGAAGCGGTAGAGATAAGCTTTAAAGCATCCGTGGCCGTTGATGAGTTGTGATAGGTAAAAATCCACGTCTCCATGTTGCCTGTTGAGCCATTTATCTAGGACGGGTATGAGGCGGTACGTCCACCTGCCCTTTGTTGATGTTACCCATCGTGACTGTCACAGCGATATGCTTCGCTGTCTTGCCGCGTTTCTAAGACTGCTGTCATCAATGTTGTATTGGTTGTGTTTTGTTTTGCTGATCTCGCACATCTCACGAGCTACGAGGTCAAGCGGGCGTAGTCCTGCAATAACAAGGGCCGCGTCTTGGGAAACTGTTCGGTATGCAGAACATACTCTGAGAGCGCAGAGGCTATATGTTGCGTTAATGTTCCGGGCATATGATGTTCGCGAAAGAGCATTGTGCCATACCGTCGATCCGTAGAGGAGTATCGACTTGACAACTCCTACTAGGATTTGCCTGGACTGCTGTCTTGGCCCTCCAATGTTTGCCATTAGTCTGGACAGAGCTACTGTGGGCGTCGCGGCCTTTTAATTGACATACTCCAAGTGGTCACGAAAACACAGGCGGTGATCCCATAAGACACCAAAGTACTTCAGCGATGGTTTAGACTCTACAAGAGTATCACCTACTCTAATTGGTGCGTGCGTTCTATATCAAAGCACTAATTATTGTGTTTTATTTGGTGGGAGTTAGTGGGACCTTCACTATAATCTGAATCGCCTGAGTTCACCTCAGCCTTCGACAAAACCCACCTCATAATGTTCAGTTTTATTTCGCCGAGAAGAGATGTGCTTTAGATCAAGCCTGTTAGTAACTTGACCAAAAATACTAATCCCTAAGTAAAAACAGAATCGAGCCAAGGTGACTTCCTTGCGGTACCCCCAAATATACGTAAATAATGTTTGAGGAATTATTTCTAATAAGAACTCGTTGTGTTCTGTCAATGAGGTGAGAATAAATTCAATGATGGAGATTGGGTTGAAAACCAAGGAGATCGAGTTTATGGATCAGTAAAGAGGGACTCACTCTGTGGAATGCTTTACTAAAATCGGTTATAGAACATCAGTATTCATAAATTCTCGGAATCCAGTTTAAACATAAGTTGTGAACTCAAGCAAGTTTGTAAAGGTATATTTATCTTTAGAGAACCATGTGTTTTGTGCTAGAAATCGAAAAGGATATAGAATACGTTAAATGGTCATCAACAATAGCTTCAAATAGTTTAGGAATGGCAGAAAGCTTAGCTATACCGCTATAATTTTCTATAAAGGACCTACTCCCGTTCTTATGAAGGGGTACAAAGAATGACTCTTTCCAAGCTGAAGGGAAAACCCCACGCTTGAGAGAAGAATTAAGTAAATTAGTTAAGGGCTCATAAATATGTATAGCACAGTTTTTTAGGAATCAAATGGGGGCCAGCCTTAAAAGACTCTTTTAAGTTACTCAAATAATAAAATACTTCCTCGGAAGATATTTGTGCAATAATAGCATAGGTAAAGGGACAAAGTTTATATGGATACGGTTTTCTCAGAGGCGAGTTAATGGAGTAATTGGACATGCAGAATTGGGCATACATGTTGGAAATTGATTGGGAGTCACAAGACACGGTATTTTGATATTTCATACCAGACGGAAAACTAGTCACTCTGCGTATTGAGTTAACGAAATCATAAAATTATTCAGGGTTTTTTATTAAATTCTTTTTAACTTTGCACAAATAAGATCTGTAGCTGTTATAGATCAATGCAGTCCAGACACGCAGCAACCCTAATACACGTCCTGCTGAGAGCACATTTGTCATAAGTGTCTATGCTTTGTGTTCTTCTTTCGCTCGCAAGAGCTTTTTTTGATGTGCTGGCAGTCGCTGATTGGTCCAACGCTTGAAACATCCGACCCTGTGTACAAAAAATGCGTAAACAACCAGAACGCGAGCAGCAGGGTAGGCCGAACGGTTTTTTCTTCTTTGACAAGAGCGCAGATCATAGTTTTCCAAATCATTGATTTAATGCAAAATATTTTCAATTACTAAAATAAAGTACAAAATATTAAATAAACTTAACAGTAGCATTTTTTATTTAATTCAAAATTAGCTTGTCGGAGAACTGAGTATTTAACATAGTTAGTGTGCAAACCAGTTATTTTGTACAATTTAAAGGATCGCGACTTTTTAAATTTCCTAGTTCTTTTGTAAACCAAGGTTGTGATTGCCCCTTTTGTACGCAAACCCGTTTGGATACAAACTTTTGAAATAAGCTGGACACAACGTTCAACATCATCTTTATACGTCGGCCTTGATAATTTAGACAATTTTTATCTAATTTCTTGAAATTGGCTTTCGCGAAAATAAAACGAGCGTTTGAGCTACTTGATTTGTCAATATTATTTCCAAAATCAGCCATAACCTCGTAAGTTACCTCAATTGCAGGCTGATGAAAGTCCTCTGGAATAACCAAGGGTTCGCAACTCTTCATATATGATTTAGATATATCATCAACAAAACCAAGATCTAGAATGGTTCCAAAATTGTTTGGAGTTAAATTAATCTGATTTAGACAGAGCTCATCCATATATTCTAAGAACACATTATGTCTATCCCTTGATGAAATTGGAAAGATAAAGTCATCCATGAGAGTCCATGATATGCCTGGCATATTGAAGTCACCAAGTACAATCATCGAGTCATGTGCAGTAATCATTGAACTTAAGGATCTAAGTAACGCAATATGTTGAGAATATACCGATAAGTCGAAATTAGGAGGAATGTAGCAAACACCTAAATAAAAGAAACCATTTCCAGCCATAACTCGTATTGCTTTAAATTCGATTGATTTGATGGGGGGATATTAACATCTTCGGATGGTATAGAATAATGAACTGCCAAAAGAACACCCCCACCAATTCTGTTTTTACGGTCATTTCTATAAATTTTAAACTGATTAGGAAGGATCTCTGAATTAAAAACATTTGGTTTAAGCCAGGTTACAGATATTTTTATGTGGCTTATATTCAAACTCGCGAACAAATGCCCCGGTTGGCCAAAAAGAATTGTTAAGCAAAGAATCAAAAACTGCAGGTGCCACATCAATTTTAAAATATGATACGTTACGTTCATATTTAAAGTTAAATTTCCACATGTTTTACGGTTTTTGAGACAATAGGAGCAGATTGGGAAGGTGGAAGCGATTGAGGTGGTGATGGACCCACTTCAGGTGAAGATACCTTAAAGTTAGGATGATCAGAATTTATTTTATTAGAGGAAGAAGCGCGTGTGCAGATAGACGAAGTTGATGAAGACGGGTCCAGAGGCGGAGGAATAGGAGACAAAAGATTAATTAGCTCACTTTGTTGGGGTTGGGGCACAATATTATTTTGAAGTAATGTAAGAGAAGCGACAATACTTTCCTTGGGTGGACTTTGGGTCCGTTTGCGTTTGATCTAGCTTACAGGTTGCGAAGTTTGATTATCTAGGCACTTAATGATTTGAACACGTGTTTATAAAGTTTAAATATTTCATTAAGTGCCCCAATGTCTTTATTAAGTCTAGGCCTCTACCAATCAATCCGGCACATTTTATATGAGCAACCCCATCGCACAACCAGCATGCAACAGAGCGTTGCTCATTATCGGTTTTTTTTTTAATTTTGCAGTTGTCAAAAATGCAAGACATAATTAACAGTATAATGTAATAACCAATATGAGAAAAAAACAAAGACTATATTAATAAAACAAAGAAAAAAGCAGTTTGGAAGGTAATGCAAGTTTAATAATTATTTAAAGTTTGAGAGCTATCAATGTAACGAACAGTTTTATATGCACAGTATTAGACACCTAAAAAAACTAAACGCCAACATGAATGACAATCAAAAAAGAGAAAAGAAAATGCGCGCAAACTTAAACAAATACACAAAGATTAAAGCAAAAAAGGAGCAATAACAATGTAAATAAAAAACAATAACAATGCAAATCAACTAATGACTCGGCAATTGAAAAACTAAATTAAAGTGTAAGAAAAGCAATGCAAAAATGCTCAACAGATATTATACTTAGCTTTAAATGCGCACACATAAATCCCCAAATCTTTTATCACCAAATTATTAATTTATATAAGATATAAACAAATTTTAAAAAGAAAAAAGTATTACAGCGAAAACACAACTATTGACGTTTGCATTAATGTAAATAAAAGACATAAGTTTATGTACAGTAAGGAACAAAAGTGTTCACGAATATATGAAATTTGAGTTCGCTTGTTATTTCATAAATTTAACATCAGTCTCGCAATATTTTTCTGTTATAAATGCTCAAGCGGTACATTAATTACCAGCTGATAGCACTTTTTTTAAACTAACGGGACTATTACTATTTCTTTGAGTAGAAGCAAACATAATGAGAGTGTGAACAGTTTTGACCGCAACAAGATTTTGTGCACAATTAAGTTCCAAGTTTAATTTTAATACGGGAAAGGTAAAGTATATTTAATTAATTTGCATTTATGTAATATTTAAATCCTAAAAAATAACTTTTCAGTTGCTTTATGATGGGAAAAGCCGTAAATTCTGCTTTTAAGAAAAACGTGCTGGAAGACATTAAAAATTGTGTTCTTACCGAGGAATCGCGAAAAAATATAAAATTTCTCTTGGATTAATCAATAAAATAAAAAACCAAAATTATTTAACAGTGCCACGAAAAAGTGGAGGCCGTCCGAAGAAGTTATCCCCAGTTGTTGCACGTATTGCCAGGCGCTTAATTGTTACAGGAGCAACAAATACCTTTTTTGGAAACTAATAAAACCATGGAGTCAATTTCAGTGACAAGACAGTAAAAAGATGCCTAAAAAATAACGGGCTCAAGGCTAGAGCGATGTTAAAACAACCGTTCTTAAGTGACAAACATCGTAAGGCAAAAATGTATGAACACTTCACAATCGATGAAGTACAGGAGTGCAACATATGCCAAACAATGAAATTTGCTGGTGGATCACTGTACCTCGGCGGATCGAATGTATAATGCGTGCCACAGATTATAATGATATTCTGGAGGACTCATACCTTACAAGTCTAGATATCTTCGGACTCGAACGTGGACAAGGAGAAATTTTCATACTGTATACCATTCGTGGTTTGTGGATAATGGGATCAACCTGCTCGATTGGCCCCAGTCCCCAGATTTGAACCCCATTGAGCACCTTTGGGCGATTTCAAAAAGGAAACATTTTTGCTGTAAAGTACATTCCAAAAACGGTTAATGAATTGTGGGAGCGGGCCCTCCAAGCATGCCAAATTATAAGCCCAAGTAAATATGCCAAAAAGGATTCAAGCGTAAAAAAAATCGCGTGGTAGTCACACAAAATATTGACCGAATTTTTGAGTCAATGGGCAAAAGTGTTCACAATTATATCTTTTTAAAATTAAGTATTTTTAATACGTTATGTTTAAATTTTAGAATTAATAAATTGGTTTTGTTACTTTGTTATTTACTGCTCTTTAAAATGTATTTATAATTATCTATGTGTACTAGGCCGGGTCGATTTGTATGGGTGGAAAAAAACCAACAAAGCGGCTAGCAAAAGCGAAAACTACAGAAAATTCTAAGAAAGTTTTGCCAAGAAACCATGGGTCTAAAATTCATTCCCAGTTCGCGCAGAGCGACTTTAGATTTTGAGGTCATACTTATTAAATTGTACTCAAAAACCTATACTTTCAAAAGAAGCGATCCGGAAAATTGTGCTTGGTTTCTTCGATTATAACGAAAGTTTATGCTTCTATGTATGCAGCATACAGATATTCCCATATTTTTTAAAAAAATGCTAAAATTGTGGAAAATACGGTGGATCCAAAATAAAATTTTATTATTGTAATTAAGTTTTCAAAAAATTAAATGTTTTTGTGGTGCAAGTTACAGACATTGGTTTTTTGCTGATGACTGGGAATCTTTTCTTGTGCTAGTTGTTTTAGGTTTTAAAGTCTTTTTTGGATTCCATGCGTGGTGTTGTAGTACGACTTTCTATAGTTACGGCCATGATATCGTCTCTATTCTTTGCGATAGCGCGTCGGGAAACTGTTGTCAGAAGCTGTACACAACGCTCAGTTGCGTGGGTATGACATGGAATCTCTGGGTCAGGAAGCGGCGGATCATCAGACTCAATAAACTGCAACAAGTGTTCGTATGGAATGTTTGCTGAGAATGGAGGCTCAGACAAAACACTGTCATCATCTAGGTCAACCAGATCAAAGTTGTCTGAGCATTCAAAATTTATTGCGTGCTTTTTATCATAAACCCTTAGATTAGTCGGATCACAAACTTTATCACGATAATGTAGTATGTTTTTTATGGCTCTTTCGCGAACATCTTTTCTCTTATCATAAAGCATTGCCAGTAAGATATTTTCAGGATAAGCGAAGTATGAATTATTTTGGATTACAGTGTTAACAATTTCTCGCAGTGTTGGCGGTAAATATCGCGTGGACTATATAAAATTAAAAAACAAGAGACTGCCGTATACAACTGAGTTATAGAACTTAATGTTAACGTACATCGGTACGTAAACTTTCATTATGTAAGTTGCCAAAATTTTTAAATTCGCTGATGGTGAACTAGTTGTCACGTATAAACGTAAGAGTCTGCTTGCCTTTGTTAGCCATCGAGAGTGCACAATTTGTCCCGGTTTCATACTGGCTAAATTTTCGGGGCATAAACCATCACAAACTACATTTGCCATTCGATACAAGTACTGAACGTCAGTCAGTTTTTTCATGAATGGGTGGAGGCATATCTCCCAACGAAATGGCCTCAAAGTCGGGTACAGCCAACAGAAAGATTTTACTTATTTAGCGCAGATCAAAATATACATGTTAGGCTCTTTAAAACAATTGTTTGCTTACCGCCATCTGCTCGCATGTTTCGATTTGCTTGGTTATTATCCCACTAGCTGTGCGCGGTCCGCTTGTAGTGGACTTTTGCAATGCGGAGAACAATTGACGAAGTGGAAATTCATTAAAGTGTAATAAACAAACAAACCAGTGAAATGGTATATTCAACATGACTTCGAATCTCCTTAAAATTCCATTTTGAGAACCTGTGTTTGTTGCTTCTCCATCACAGCAAATTCCAAATTCAAGGGACATTTTTTTTTCTATAAGGAACTCGCACAATTGCCTCTGTTTTGTTTTAGTGTCCTCGGCGTCGACTTTTACGTAACCCAACAATCTGCTCTCAGGCTCTTTAAGAACCACTAAATGTGATTCTTTTACCATTCTCGGATGATATCTTCCATTTTCTTCTTCGCCCGTCAGAGAGTTGTTTTTTCTGCCATCAAAGGAGAAGGCTACCAGATCACAGTCATTGCGTTGCTTTCTTCGAAGAGAATCACTACATTTCTTTCTTTCACGTGAAACATTAGATTTGTTCATAATTATAGGTTCCCCATTTTCATCTTTAAAGTCAATATCTTTGAAAAGCGATGTGGCCAAAAAAGAAGCAACCCTATTCCCGATTCCAAACCTATCGCACGCCATTGCGAAATGAGGTGTATCGTACCTTTTGGTATTAATTTTTTTTTTCGACGAACTTGGCTCTCTTGCAGTTGGCATGGCAAACATCACCTCTGTGTGGTAAGAGTACCGTACGATTGCTTTTTTTTGTTGTTTTTTGCTCAGCCACGTGAAAAAACAAATCAGTTACAAAAGCCTGCTATTATTGCATTAACTGCATGGCATGCTGTTATCTTTAAAACTATAGGTTTTTGAGTACAATTTAATAAGTATGACCTCAAAATCTAAAGTCGCTCTGCGCGAACTGGGAATTAATTTTAGACCCATGGTTTCTTGGCAAAACTTTCTTAGAATTTTCTGTAGTTTTCGTTTTTGCTAGCCGCTTTATGCAAAAAAAATTCGACCCGCCCTAATGTGTACGGAGCATAACAAATTTCTAAGCTTTAAGAAAAATATTATTATTTTCGTGTTTTGTCCATGAAAATAAACTGTATTTGAAGCAAATAATATATTACAGGTAATTAAGGAATAACAAATAGTCAAATTATTATAATTAACATATATTTAGAGCCGGCTTTAACTTGACTTTGATTAAGCCATATTGATTTTATCGATCGATTAGCCTCCCTCAGCACTACACGTACGCCATTGGAAACGTAAATATGTTAATGTGTTGGTATGTATGTAGGTACTAATAGCGCTATTCTGTGCACTCGACAAAGATGTAGGTACTAATAGCGCTCTTTGTGCATAGTTGTGAAAATTAATTTATTAGAATGGAAGAAGATATTTTACTTTTATTGTTATTGTTGTTAGACGAAGAGGAAAATTGCGAAAATAGAGATCGCGCGCGTTACTTAAGAAGTTTACGAGATGCTAGTGATCCATTTTCGTTGAGTGATAACACGTTTATGCAAAATTTTCGTTTAACACGTGAAATTTGCCGGCGTCTCATTGATAAACTGGCCCCACATAACAAAAAAAACCTCACTGCCTTTAACTATAAGAGTTCTGGCAGCTTTTAACTGCTTTGGACACGACTCATACCAAAAATGTGTAGGAAACAACTTCAACTTGCCCATGAGTAAGTCGTCCCTTTCCAGAAGTTTGCGGGCAGTGGCAAAACTTATTTTAAAGGTGAAGGGAGCAGAAATAAAATTTCCCAGTTCGGCTTAGGGAGAAACTTTTGTAAAAACAGGGTATGTATTAATGCAAATTAAAAAAAAAAAACGATTTTAGGTAAATTATCTGAATTTCATTCCAGATTTTTTAGAAAATTCGGCATAAAAAGCACAATAGGAGCAATTGACTGCACACATATTGCTGTGGTTGCTCCACCATCAAATAATGTTAACCGTCCTCTTAATTTATATTTGAATAGGAAAGGGTTTTACAGTATTAATGTCGAAGCAGTAAGTTTTGTTGTATGCATGTGACCAATGCAATTAATCAATATTCTCTTTCTCAGGTGTGTGATCACCGTTTATGTTTCACATTTTTAAATACAAAATTCCCAGGTGCAACACATGACTCTGGGATTTGGAAAACTTCTGACCTACGGGAGCATCTCATTCGTCAGCACACAGATATGTCTGTACAACAGCGGAGATAATCTTGACTTATTAGCGATCAATGTTATCCTCCAAAGCCCTGGCTTCTAACACCAGTTGGATCACCTAATATCTCTAAAGAGGAAATTATAATAAATTACATGGTTCTGCCAGAAACTGTATAGAAAGAGCATTTGGTGTTTTAAAATCGCGCTTCAGATGGTTGCTAAAGCACCGAGTTCTACATTATTCGCACGAAACTTCAGCTCTGTTTGTAAGCACATGCGTTATATTGCATAATATAATGACGAAAGCGGGCATTATGCTGATCGAGGTAGATGACAAGGTTGCAGAAGACTTTGATTCTCCAATTAATGCTGTTGATTCTTCACAGTACATACGTGAAGGTGAAAGAACATGGTCGAGATATATATCAACTCTTTAATTATTAAGCCAAATCCCTAATAGCGAAATTTTTTTTTTCGGTTATGACTTTTTATAGAAAAAATACATTTTCGTGATACATTCTATAGCAATTATAATTGCTTTTAGATTCTAATATAAACGATTTAAGTAAATATCTGGACCGCGTAATAGTCGCGATGCGCGAGCATCCTGAAAAAGAATAAAAAGTTATTACAAAATGCACAAAAATATACAGTATTGTGCGTATCATTAGCAACCAAATTGACCACATATATTCATTTATTTATTTTTAAAAATTTTTAGTTAAATTTCAGTTCATTCTTTAACGTAAACCATATAAATCCAATTTTAAAACTTTGTAGAAAACTAAAAAAAAGCAACAAATTTTAATATAGATTTTGAACTTTTTCTCAGACGTGCCAGAATTTTTTTCAGTATGCAGTTATATAGCCATTCAATTTTATTATGACAATATGAAAGTTTCAAGGGGCTAAGAATTACCCTTGATTTATTAGAATTTTTTTTGTCAATGGTGTTACGACTTTCTTCCATATAAAATAATATTTTTTGTTATATGGAAGCAAATGCGACCAAACAAATCCAAATACATGGTTTCATATTGTTGTACTAAAATTGAATTTTCTATATAACAACGAATCTGAAAAAACTTTGTATGGAGAAAATGAGCAAACACCGTCAACAAAAAAAATTGCCAAAAATAAAATTTTTTTATTGACTATATGTTGAAACAATAGAAAACGCACCTCATATCCAAGCTCAGCGATGAAGATGGATATGATGCAGGATTTGGTGACATATCTGGGCTAAGCGGTTCAACAAGGTTTTGCGGTATAAGACTGTCTAAGGGCTGAGGGCTATCCAAAGAAGAAGCGCTTTCATTTGGTGATATTGGGCACTCAACTGACAAGGGCTCATGCGAGTGCTTCAACCCAAGGCTCTGAATGCCCTTAAAACGTTTCTAAAGCCTTTTCGTCAAAGGCGCTCATCGGCTTGCAGCTTGGTCCTCCTCCAGTCAGCCTTTAGCTTATTTTCAACCGCCTTGCTGCGTGCGCAGTTGACTCTTCCACACACCCAACGTCTACATATAAAAACGTTGCATCAAATATAAAAATTATAACAACTATGAAGCAAGTTACCTCTTTCCATTTAGCTTCAGTACGTGTTGGTCCTGTGCATGAATTTAGCTCCTCTGCCAGCTGCTTCCACAAACCTTGCATTCGCTGAGGCGACATTGGCGAATTTGTTCCAGTGCCAATTTCTAGGTGAGCCTGGCAAAATGCAACGTACACCTCAAGTTGCTCGTGGGTAGCTCGGTCGTGTTTTGACTTCCTATAAATTAAATTTAATAATAAGTTACATATTATTTTACAAATTACTGAATAATATGTGAAATACTTACGATGTAGAAGCATCCATTTCGTGAATAATATAAAGTTAACAGATATCAGCTGTTTCTGCTTCATAATATTGTTCATCACACTTGTGAAAAAAAGCCTTGCAGTCTGAAGCTTTACATTTTATCAAGGTTGCCACAGGATAACAAAGAGCTTCTTGTTTGATAAATTATCAATATTTTGTTAATTTGTCAAGTGCACAGAATAGAGCTGTAAATATATTAACGAAATAAAATGTTTTCGGGTTGCAATATTTACTCAAAATGATCAAACTCGCAAGCATTTGGCTAAAAAATTTAAATGCTCTCACGCATATGTTTAGATACATGCAAAGAACGTACGTACATATGTATATTACAAAGGAGGTGCAAGTCCCATTCAGTTCCGCCAACAATATATCGCGGCGTATTTCACCATACCGGAACGAATTCGACATTCATTGATTGTTATCAGAATCTAATTTGATCTTAATGGATTCCGGTGCGGTAAAATGAGCCAATAAAATTTAATGGCAAACGTAGGGTTATTGGGAATCTTAATACTGTAATTAAACAAACATATTTGTTTTTAAAATTTCGCATAGTGTCACACGAATATGTCATTTTAAAACTCGAACCATAGAAATCGACCCGTTAGACCGGCTCTTTTGCGGCAACAAAGAATTTGGGCTTTAATTTTATAAATATGTAGTATAGATAGATAAGAAGCCGGTTGGACCACCAGCGAGAAAATCATATTATTTAATACAGTGAGTAACAGTGAAAGTGAGCAGCCTCTTATTCAAAAATATATCTATAATTGCTAACTTAAAATCTTTGTGGCACCCATTAGATTTTGCTTAGTTTGTAAGGCGAGTATATTTGTACTGTTTAACTGTGAAATGTTGTTGTTGTAGTCAATAACAGTTCGAAAAACAACAAGTGTGTAAATGCGCGTCATAGTCAAAGTGAGCCACGCAATTTTGTGGTTGTTGAAATAGCGGTAATTTTATTTTATTGAATTTGCATTTGCAGAAATCTTCTTGTTGATGCATTATTTTCATTTTAAAAAGCAATTAGTGAAGATGCGTCGGCAAACAAATGTGGAAAATAGACAGCAAGTGATTGAACTGTACCAAGGTGGCAAATCTCAAAGGATTATATCAATAAAAGTCGGGAAACAGTGCAGCACATAATTTATCGCTTTGCTAGAGAAGAAAGAATTACAAACAAGCAGATAAAAGCAAAAGGAAAGCGTTTACCGTGAGAAATGAGGCATTTATTGTTCGGGAAACTAAGAAAATTCCTTATCTTAGTGCTCCAAAGCTGACCAACATAGTTGGAAACCAACTTAATATCCATGTCAACCCCGAAACAGTAAAAAGAGTCCTCAGGAAGCACGATTTTAATAGGCGAACGGCTCGAAGTAAGCCATTTATTAGCCAGAAAAACCGTAAGACGCGTCTGGAGTCTGTCCTAAAAGATAAGAGTTTTTGGCAAAAGGTTCGTGAACTAAAAAAGCACTTATTAGCTATTCATATTATTTTTTTATAGGTTCTATTTACAGACGAAAGGAAATTTTATTTATTTGGCTCAGATGGTAAACAAATCATTTGGCGGAAAAAGAACTGCGAGCTTTAACCGCAAAATCTTACTTCCAGACTCAAAGTCAAGATTACTATACGTCAATTCAAAAAAAGAAATTTGGGGAAAAATAAGTGCTTTTACTAATTTAAGTTTAATGTTAACAGGTAGACAGTAGCAGTTATGCCACAAATTTCATAGGATGTGGTAAATTTTAGAAATGGTATAGCTGATGTAATTTGTACAAGTTAGCCGAGAGTTCATTTTAAATCCAAGGTTATTTACAGCAGATTGAAATGTAATTATAGTTTTTTCCAGGATTATAGGTGGTATATAACTGGGATACACAAAATTGTGTGATATCGGTAAAACCTGTGTTTTGGTTGCATTTAAACTAAGGCAATTACTCTGCTCACTTGATCCTCCCCGAGGCCAATATGACGCGATAGGTATATCTGAGTATCATCAGCATATACTAGGTGTATTACGGAGTTTTGGCAGCAGTTTACTATGTCGTTGATAAAGATGTTAAATAGTATGGGAAGTGTTGTTACTACACTGCATTTGTTATAGTCCATTCGAAAGATAGCTTTTTATTAATTTTACTTCTCTACACCTTTTCCAACAGTATTTTAGAAAAACACAAATGTATTTCAGAAAAGATCGATTGTATTTCAGAAAAACGCAAATGTATTTCAGAAAAGGCCAAATGTATTTCAGATTAACACAAATGTATTTCAGATAAGATCAATTGTATTTCAGAAAAACACAAATGATCCAGAGCATTGGTTTCATCAATTAAAGCAGGCATGGCATATCGATATTTTAGAAGTCTCTAAAAGTCAAGTTGGTTAATTGTTGCACTTTATATTGTAGCATAAAGACACTAGTTCGTGGACAGAGACTCCAGCTAAAGGAAATTGATCGACAAATTGCTCCTTAGAAGAGACCAATGCGGCAATGGTAGCCATTGAAGAACGCAGGCTTGCCCTGGCCGAAAGGAAAATTACGGCCCTGGAGGAAAGAAATTGCATCGAAGGGAGGAAGGCTGATGCTTTGGGGCAATATAATAAAATTGTGTCCAATATATTAAACAAATTGGATAATTTATTGTAAAAATGAATTGTTATTAGGTTAAGTTTTTTAAGCTGTAGGAGAGCGCTGTGATTTTTCATAATATTTTCTGTAAAAAAATTAGATAAATTAGGTAAAATTTTTTAAGCTGTGGGACAGCGCTGTGATTTCTTATAATATTTCCTGTAAATAAATTAGATATTTAAGCCGTAGGTAAAGTTTTTTAAGCTGTAGGGCAGTGCTGTAATTTTTTTTTATAATATTTCTATTTGAAAAATATTAGCAAACATAGTTACAATAAATCAACGCAAATTGTAATGAATGACATTTCTATTATTTATTATATTATTTTTGCCGTAACTGATGGTATTTAAAAAAAGTAAGAAAAGCAATTTATTAACACACAAAACTCAGTAATTAAAATAGTTATTTACAACTTGTTGTCTAGCAACATTGCTATGACGAGTGCTAGTTATTTCATCAACGGAATTTATATCCTCGTCAAAACTTAAGCTATCAGTATCTTCAATTCCATTCCTTATATTATTCAATATCATCACATTGTGCAAAATTATACACGAATTTATAATTTTTCCGGCTAAAACTGGATTATACATATGTAAGAACTCTATATTTTGAAAGGCATCAAAATCAAGACTTTAGTACTTCAAAACATCGTTCAATACATTTTCTTGCTATCCAGTGATGTCTATTGTAATTATGTTTAGATGCTGAGATACTGTTTCCCTAAATAGGAATATATATACTATAAGGCAATTGAGGGTGTCCACTATCACCTAAACATATAAAAGAAAACATATGCAAGATAAATATTATACATATGTATGTATTTGTACAGATTTGCTACTATATCAAATATACGCTACCGCTGGGGGGGGGGGAAATATAAGATAATATAATATAAAATATTATGTAGCTCTGTACAATATAAAATAAAGTGTACAGATCCACTTCTACATCTAATATCCCTTACAGCTGGTGGGGGGAAATTAGAGATAATCAAAAGTAGATCCCTAAAAGTGAGAATGTATTCAAAATGTGCAGATTCATTACTATATCTTATATCCCTTACCGCGGGTGGGGGGAAAATAAGATAATGAAAAGTAATGCCTACACAATTTAAAATTTTATTTCATTCTAGTTTATTCTTCCTTCGGCAACCTTTTATATATGTACAAATTTTCTGAGTCTACATATTTTTATTCTTAACATATTAAAATAGATCAACTCGGCTCAAGCGCCTTTAGTTATTCTTATCTTTTATTTACTAATAGACCAACGCTGCTCAAGTGCATTGTGTGTTGATGTTATCTTATTTGAGGCAGTGCATAAATGCATTTTTGCATTAGTGGCCGCTGTGGTCGAGTGGATAGCGGTGCGTGCTATAACTCGATATGCTGGTGAGTTCGAGGTCAAGCAAAATCTTAATCATAGAAAAAGTTTTTACTAATAGCGGTCACCCCTCAGCAGGCAATGGCAAACCTCCATGAAATAGCTTCTCATAAAATACATCTGCCGTTCAGAGTCGGCACAAAACTGTAGGTCCCTCCATTTGTGGAATAATATAAAAGACGCACACCACAAATGGTAGGAGAAGCTCGGCGAAACACTGAGCTACATACATATGTATATAGTGTACGCGCCAAAATTAAATATATATACATATAAATACATTGCTGCACTTCTATTTTATTAGTGTGTGTATGTGTTCTATATCTTATGTGTATGTACATAAGTATGTATGTATGTATATCAGCATGTTTAAATACATATATTTGAACATACTGCCAAGTGAATAATTTGTTTGTTTACAATTATACTTTCTTCAATTTTAGTGGACTGTAATCTTGAATACTATTTTTATGTTCTGGCCGGTATTTGTATAAGTATAATTTATTTATTTACTCGTATGTTCATGTATGAACATTTTGCGGGCGGCAATGGAAATTTTGTCTAATTTTGTCTTACATTTTTATATAATATAAAATATTAGATTCTCCAACTCATTGTATCTGCCCAAATTGTAGGTGCGAAGCGGAGTTATGCTGTCCGCAGAAATTTCGTGGATCTTCTGCTAGACTGATTGTATGTTGTGTTTAATACTGGTGCTTCTGTGCTGGAGGGTATACAGAGATTCATCCTTCCAACGTTCCCAAATATATCGCTGAATTGTTAGTATCAGCTTCCATTTATTTAAAGGTGATATATTGATATCAGCTTCTGATGATGGTATTGATATTTCTTTGACACCAGCTTCCCACATTCTGCCGGAATGTGGACCTGCCGGGGTTAAGATGCCAAGTGATCAGTTCATTGGCTAAAATCGGTGCAACTTTCTGGTTTCTTATGCGGGATAATTTTGGCTTCGTTTGTGCGGGTTTTGCGGCTTGTGTAGCGTATATTTCTTCCGATAAATTTAAATACATTCACATCATTGTCTTTCCTAATCTTCATTGCTTTTAACTCTTCCGTTACCGCTTGGTTTTTATTTACAACTTCCTAACCTTCTTTGCTTTAAACTCTTCCGTTACCGCTTGATTTTTATTTACATCTTTCACTTGAGTCCATTTTGAACTGCTTTGTGGAGCTTTACTCACTAGTTCCTTAAAGCCTGCTTTTTCTGCTGTTTTCTTATCCGCCAATTTTGAACTCTGCGCTTTTTTGCGTTCTTTGATGGTGCTTTTCAGTGGCGCTTGATCTTTTTCATACCTTTGTTTCGCTTCACTTCCATATCTCTTTCTCCACTGTTTGTCACTTGTGCTCAGAACTTTATTTTCTTTCTTCTCGTTAACTTTTTACGCTTTCTCTTTATCCACTTTTATATTCTCACACTTTTTATCAAGCTTCCAAAATCTCACAAGGTTCGTTATTGCCGATGTAATTTTATTGGGTTTCTTTTGTTTGCCTACTTACTTTCTTATTTGCCCCATTAACCGCCTAAGCGAGGTCAACAAAGCACGTCAGCTGCCCAAGTATAGCCACTTGGTCTTTCCAACGCAGAGGAGGTCTTCCTCTGCTACCACCCGCGGGTACCGCGTCAAAAACCAACCTTCAGGGCTGGAGCTATTTCATCCATTCGTACGACGTGGCCTAGCCAGCGGTGCCGCTGGTTCTTAATCCGCTGCACTATGTCTACGTCCTTGTACAGCTCGTACAGCTCATTGTTCCATCGTATGCGGTATTCGCCGTCGCAAAGACGCACAGGTCCATAAATCTTTCGAAGAATCTTGCTCTCGAACACCACAAAAGCTCTCTCTGCTGTTGTTGTCATCATCCATGCGCCATACAATAGGACGGGCATGATGAGAGACTTATAGAGTATGGTTTTTGTCCGTCGAGAGAGGACTTTACTGCTCAATTGCTTACTCAGTCTGAAGCAGCACTTGTTGGCAAGAGAGATTCTGCTTTGGATTTCAAGGCTGACGCTGTTATTGGTGTTAATTCTGGTTTCTAAGTAAACGAAGTTCTCTACTTTTTCAAATTTATAACTGTCAACAGTGATGTTTGATCCCTCGTCTTGCCCTCGTTGACCCCCAGACCCATTCGATTCGCATCTCTATTTTGTTTTGGAGAAAGCAGAACTAACTGCGCGGTTGTTAATACCGATGATGTCAATGTCATCGGTGTACGCCAGCAATTGCACACTCTTATAAAAGATGGTTCCAGACCGATTTAGTTCTGCGGCTCGCATTATCTTCTCCAGTCTCAGGTTAAAGAAATCGCAAGACAAAGAGTCACCCTGTCGAAGGCGGCTTTGGAATCGACAAAAAGATGGTGTGTGTCGATTCTTCTTTCTCCATGATCTGGGGTATTGTGAATATCTGGTCGGTGGTAGATTTACCAGGTCTAAAGCCACACTGATAAGGTCCAAACAGTTCATTGACGACGGGCTTAAGCCTTTCACACAATACACTCGACAGAACCTTATACGCGATGTTAAGAAGACTAGTCCCGCGATAATTGGCGCAAACTCAGTCCGTAACCCGTCGGCCCCGGAGGCCTTGTTGTTCTTCAGTCGTGCTATCGCTTTCATAATTATTGATTGGGGATTCGGGTTCAACATCTTTTCCGAGGTTGTTGCAGTTGCTTCCATTAAGCAGTGTGGAAAAGTGCTCCCTCCATAACTTAAGAATTATGTGGACATCAGTCACCAGGTCGCCGTTGTCATTCTTACAGAAATTCGCCCCGGTCTAGAAACCTTATGTTAGTTGTCGAACTTTCTGAAAAAATTTTTGGGCGCTTTTCCTGTCGGCCAGCATCTCAAGCTCATCGCATTTCGGCCTCTCTCTTTTTCTCACGAAAAATTCGTCTTGCTTCCTTCTTCAACTAACGATAACGCTCCTTTTGTTTGACTTTTCCAGATAAAATCCAACCGAACTTTGTAGCCTGTGCAAGAACTCCGTCCATGTCAATTCTGTCTGCCTTGTTAAATAATGGGTCAATAAGAGTGTAATTTTTCCATTTCTTAAAATCGAACTTGAAGGATTGATCGGGTTGAGCAGTCGGTTTTCAAAATATCCTTCAACTATGTTTTCGTATGCTTCATCAATTTCTTAATTGACATATTTCGCAAACTCATTGCTGTATGCATTTTTGATGTCAGCAAATAAAGTTTGCAAATATTTAATTTGGCTATTGTTAATTACCCTGTCGAAACTCATATCTGCCATCTTGTTTGACAGATTTTGAATTTTCCATGGAAATCGCAATCTTTTAATCACTATTATCCATTGTTTTGGTTTTTGTAGCAGTCATATGGCTAACTGCTAGAAAATATTTCCCTTTCTCCTTACGTTTAAATGATACCTCATCGGAAAGAGCACTCTGGAACCCTTGGACTACTTCTTCTATCCTTGTGCTGATATATTCATCATTTCAGCAATGTCCAGTTGGACCTCAAGGATTTTTCCTCTGTTTATGCTCATGTTGTTGTTTCTGTTTTTTGAGTTTGTTATTCTCCAAAGGAACCGTTGGAGGTAAATTGATTTGGTCGCCTGATTGACCTTGCTGTGCTACGACTCACAGCGATGGTATTCTTTTGGATTACAATACAATGTTGCGTATAGTTTTTTTTTTACTACTACGGCTTTTTACTGTCACTTTGAGCTCAATTTTGAGGCTCGTTTGGACCCAAATGTATAGATTTACTACTATATCAAATATCCCTTACCGCTGGTGGGGGGAAATACATCTGTTTTATTAGTGTATGTGTATGTTTTATATCTTATGTGTATGTACATATGTATGTATATAAGCATGTTCAAATACATATATTTGAACAGCACTTGCTCTCCAAACTGATGCTGTTCCCCCGACACGAGTATTACCGTCAAGTATTCTTAAATTCATATCACAACCCATCAAGAGATAAAATAATGTAAATACACATATATGTGCGTGGTTTTAAACATTTGTTTACATGTAAATTAATATAACATACCGCTTGTACGTTTATTTAGTGTCCTCCTTTTCGGCACACATATACATGATCAATGTCTTTGGATTGAGTCTTAATTCTTATGTGCGAGCCGTCAATGTCTCCTATGACCCCTGGGAATGTGAACTTTTGATAAAATCTGAGATAATGATGAAATCAGAAATCATATTTATTTTAAGCATATAAATATACAAAAAATAAAAAAATAACAGCACTAGCTCGAGGCCATCAGCTGGTTTTTTCATAAATTGGTACTTAAATATTACAATTTTTATATCTTATATATATGTATATACAGAATTCAAAAACGTATAATACATTAAATTAAATGAGATATGTTGCATACTGCTAGAAACTTAGATATATTGTTTATATCTAAAGTTGTTGTGTTTGCCAGAAGCTCCGATGGGACAGCTGTGCCAAAAACCATCCGTCTTGTATTTGTGAATTGAGGACATTTATCTAAGATATGTTGAACTGAAGTGGTTGAAGCCTTGCAAAACCAACAGGATGCGTCTCCAGAATTTAGCAGGTAGCCATGTGTGATCTGAGTATGACCCAAACGAAGCCTTGTGAAATTTAAAATATCTTTATGTTTAGTTTGAGAAGGAAAAATCGGCTTTTTTTTGGTAGGATTAATAAGCGCATAATGATGGGTGTAATCTTTCCACTTCAATAAGGACTTTGTATGTAGGTATTTCTTTATTAGACGTTACATGTCAACTTTTTCAAGAGCATCAAAATACAAAGCAGGTTCCATATGAACACCCTTCGCAATGTTATCGGCGAATTCATTGCCTTGAATGCCACAATGGCCAGGTATCCACATTAACTTTATTTTACTTTCTTGTTTGATGAGCAAATCTCGAACGTACATACGTTACCAAAAAGCTGTTATTACTAAGATTTCGAAGGGCATCGATAGCAGATGACATGCGAAGCTTGTTGAGAAGCCATTTTTTGAGCCGGCGGTAAAGATAAAATTAAACGATTTTGAGCTTAATTGTCGTCTGCTCTCCAAAAATATTTGTTGGTAAATAAGAGGACAACTGACAACTTTTAAAGCAGTCAACAAATGACGAGTCCGATAATAGCCAAGGTGTGAATTTAGGATAGGCTTGCGGAATATGTTTAACTCGGAGATTCATTTTCCTGGACAGCAGAAGAACCCGATGTAACGCCAAGAGTCTCTTTGGCAGTAGCTTCCGATTTGCAGCATTATGGATGCTATTATAAAGATTATAAATGGTGCAGTGTAAAACTTTGTGTATAAGGCCAGCTGTCATGTAATCTACTCGTTCAATCAGGCGAGGGAGTCCAGATTCTGCTAAAATGTTGCATATAGGTGTTGTAGGGAAAGCACGTAGGCTTTTCCGCAGAGCAGCATGATATGGAGATTTAAATTGCTTTTGGCACAGCTTCCATAAATAGGCAACGCGTAGTCAATAGCAGATCAAATTAGTGATTTAACCATATAACAAAGGGTAGAGGTATGTACAAACGATTTTTTTGATGAAAAGTATTTTACAATATTAAGGCGCTTTGTCAACTTATTTCTAATGTAGTTACAATGAAATCTGAAATTTTATTTAATATCAAAGAAAACTCCTAATATTTTTTTTTGGTTAACATTATTTATAGGTATATTATTGTAGCACAACTGTATACTAAAACAGCACCTTTTACGACAAATATGCAGGATACTGCATTTCTCATATGAAATAATCGCTCCCGATTCAAGCGACCATACAGAAATGTCCTCTAGGATTCTAACCGATACCAAGTTGTCAAGCTTAGTAAATATTAGAACGTCATCAGCGTAAATACTGTGGCTAATATTGTGTTTACTTATAATTTTGCTATTTTCATCAAATGCTATAATAAACAACACCACAGAAAGAAGCGAGCCCTGAGGAATTTCATTTTCTAAATTATATTTGTCGGAAAAGGAACAGTTTATTCTGACCATAAGTGTACGGTTTGTCAGAAAACTTTTAATTAGGTTGTATATCTTAGGGCCTACCCCCCATTTTTTTAACTGTCTTAGGACAATATGTGCACCAATACGATCGAAAGCTTTTTCGAAATCAAGGGAAAGAACAGTAACATGCTTCTTACTAAGTATATATAGCATTTGAAGAGAAATGGTCAAAAGGTAAAAGTCATCAACTGTGCTATGACCTTTTTTAAAGGCGACCTGATTAAAATTTAGAAGCTTATGTTTTGAAGCAAACCACATGATTCGGTTTGCAACTATCTTTTCCAGAATCTTACTGATATATGGCAGCAGGGAAATGGGTCGAAAGTTGGAAGGGTCGACTGTTGTTTTTTAGGCTTAGATATAGGAGATACACAGGCACATTTCCAACTTTGAGGAAAGAAAGAAGAAAAAATGCAGTTGTACAAGTTTAATACTCTAGTCTTAATGGAATTTGATACATTTTTTATCATAATATAATTAATCCTGTCGTGGCAAGGAGAGGTGCCCTTGGCTTTATTGACAATATTGTTAAACTCTCGCATATTAATGGCATTGTCAATTTCCCTTGCAGAACGAAAAAGATTTTGTGGGGGGCAATATCTTTCATTTAAAATCCTAGATTTTTGGACAGCAAAGTCATTGGAAAAATTTGTATCTGCTGAATAATCACACGAATGTTATGCAAATGAAATCGGAACTTCTTTTGCAGAACAAATCGGTTTATTATTTACTATAAGCTGTGGTATATTAAAGTTACTATAAGAGCCCGATAGTTTTTAACATTCTTCTATATATCTTTAACCGAGGAGGACGGATTGATGGCTCTGGTGACACTCATAAAGCTTTCCTTTTTTGCTTTTTTTGCAAAAAGTTTAAATTTAGCATTTGCCGCTTTATATAGCATAAGGTTTTGGCTCGAGCGAAAGCGTGTGAAAGTATACCATGCATCTTGTTTTATAGTACGTAGCTCAGCAAGCTCCGTATTCCACCAGGGTACAAATTTTTTAGCGAGGTATGATTTGGTTTGGGGAACAGATGACGTAGATGCATACATAATTATCTTTTAAAGCGATGCGGCTTTTCTGGTAATGTTGTGACTGGCGGGATGAAGTGGGTTTTGTTCATCACACAAGAACCTATATTTCTCTAAATCAGCTTTATCGTTTTTAAATCTTGGTATATGTATCTTCTTACGGCTTTTGCCATAGTTTAGATGAAACACTATAAGATAGTGGTCACTTCCACAGAGATTATCTAAAATATTCCATGAAAGAAGTCGGTAAATGCTGGTTGTCGAAACTGTGATGTCTACATGAGTGAAAGAGCCATGTGTGGAAAAATGCGTCGGAGATTTTTTAAGACAATTGAGTCTTGGGAACAGATAAACTCCTCAATTGCTTTACACCTTTTATTTTAAACAGCAGAACCCCAAAGAGGACTCCAACCATTAATTTTAGGCTGAGGCAATGAAATCAAAATTTATTTAAACTCACTAAGATCGAAATGTTTGTTAGGTGGAAAATAAACGGATATCAATGTAAAAGATATATTAGTTTTTATTTTAAATGCAATTATATTTAAACTAGTTTCAATGTTAATTATTTTATGATAAATACCTTTTTTAACGAGAACACCAGTCCCGTGTTTATTAAAAATACTTGTTTTATGGAAATAAGCTATATAAGGAGAAGGAGGGGAGGGATTATTGGGGTAGATAAGGTGGGTTTCTTGTAAGGCAATAATATCGGGTTTAAATTCTGATATAAGCAAAAGAAGCTCATGATAATTTATATTCCATTGCAAAAATGTGAGCATCAGTAAATGGTACCAATGTCAAATGTAAATAAGAGATTTAAATTATTGATTGTTATTATTGTGAGCTTCAATCATCAGAAGAGTCTGACATCT
The DNA here is from genome assembly GCA_963971545.1 of Philophylla caesio. Taxonomy (NCBI): domain Eukaryota; kingdom Metazoa; phylum Arthropoda; class Insecta; order Diptera; family Tephritidae; genus Philophylla; species Philophylla caesio. The sequence goes on along the minus strand of OZ020604.1, from coordinate 68,725,763 downwards.
TTGATAGTTAAGTGAGAGAAAGAACTCTGCTCATAGACGGAAGCAGGGAAAAGCTAATATTAGTAATATCATCGTCTGTAATCGTTTTGGTATTTTTAAGAAAACTATTTGATTTGTTACAATTTATTGCGGATAGCGTAACGCCATTAGTAGTGATGTTTGAACTCTCAAGAGAAACATTCTCTTCAGTGTATTGTTTATAAGATTACCTATTTCTTGGAGAAAGAGGTGTTGGGTCGTTCGAGACTTTTGGATTTGAAGAGAAGTTTTGCTTAGTATGAAATGATTTTGTGGTGTTGTTGTCTTGGGTCATTAATGTGTTTGGGATAGAGGTAACTTGCGTAATAGTAGCACGTGGTGATTCAGTTAAAGAAAAAGAAGGGATTGGAGAGTTATGTTGTTGATTTTTCAATAATTTCATGTTGTTGTCTTTATTTGATAGTGTTTTTGGAGTAGAAGTACTTTGTGTAGTTGCTGTGGTTGTAGTATGTTTGTTAATGAAAGGGCAGCGGGGTAAGAGGTTTGAGTATTAAGAGGGGTAATAGTAATTTGGGAACGATATATATTTCTAGCATTTATTTTTAGTTTTTATAGCTAAAATTTCTTTATCTTGTTTGAACTTTTTGCACTCGTTTGATGACGATGGATGTTGTTCCGAACAATTAGCGCACCTAATGCGGCTGCAATCGCCGGTTGATGTGGGGGCAGTGCACATCCAACACACATTGGTTGATTTTTGCACCATTTTGAGGTGTGACCAAGTAGTTGGCACATCTTGCATCGCATGGGATTAGGGATGTACTCCTTGACTTTTACGGAGTGCCATGATACATCTATTTTGCTAGGCAGTTTGTAGGAGTCAAAAGACAAAAGGAGGACACCACTTGGGCTAGGATTACCATTAATAATTTTATTAAATTTATAAATAGAAGTTACACCTTGGCTGCTCAGTTCACTTACTACTTCCTCGTCTGAAACTTTATTCAGATAAGGGGCGTATATTGTTCCTTCAGTTGTGTTTAGCGAGGAATGAAAATAAAATTTAACACGGCACACACCACGTAACTGGGTGGTTGACAGAAATTTTTGTGCTATTTTCTTGTCTTTTACTAGCAGTAAAAGATTATCATCTCCGAGTTTAGAGATCGATAATACCTCTTTACTTACAAGTTGTATTGCTTTCTTAAAATTTTTGTATCTTCGTCACTGCACGCCAGAACCAGAAACTTAGGATCTGCCAACACAACACATGGTAATTCAGGAAAAATATTTAGAGAAGAACCATTCGTCAGTTTCTTTTTTTTTGCGAGGGGTATCGTTTGCAAAAATGAAAAACCCGCACTGAATAACAAAATTAAAGCGCACCTAACACGACCACACACTTTGAATGCTAATCGCAGACTGAGAGAGAAGAATTATTACTTTTTAATTTACCTTTCTTTTACAGCCTGTTTTTCCTCAACTGTTGATGGGTTTTATGTACCTAGTTAATAATTATTTGTCCATGATATTGGCAATTTCCTTAATGCACCTGCTAGCGCTGCTTTGGGATACAGTAAGCATAGAGTATTTTCCAACCGAAAGTTGGTAGCTTCCAGAGAAAGTATCAATTCATTTAATGCAATAGTAAATGAGAGTTCATATATGTATATGTACCTTGGGCGAAAACTTGCAATGCCACAAGAAACCTTAAAATTTTCGACTATCCACCACTTGATTTCCTTTGCAGCATAAAGGGTCAAATTTCATTAAAAACATTTCTGCATATTTCCTTTGGAATTCGAAATATTTCAGTAAACCGTTCCTCTGAATTACAGAAGGGATCCGTGGACTCTCGCAGCAACTTTTTTTTACTTCGCGAACGATTCCGTACTCCTTCAACAGAACAATAGAGAAAAGGTGGGGAATGCAACCCAGAATTATAAACTGGCTGTACACAGCGGTGGTCAGACCGATCCTTTGTAACGGCATAGTAGTATGGTGGGACTCCCTGCAGAAAGGTGTAAATATCAGAGCTCCCAAATAACAGTTAAATAGAAAAAAATCATTTCGATTTATTATTTGGCATTGCATTTGCGCTATGCTGAAAAGGTTTCTTACAGTACTTATACCAAAGAACATACGTGTTATGCACGTTCTTTGCCTTTACGGTCTGCTACAGAGAGTTATATTTTTTTTATTTTTAGTTATAAGTAGTAAAACAATAATACAATTATTCATTCTACTTAAAAGCTTCCAAGGCTTTCAGCTAGTTTATGAGTAGTAATTTAAAACTTTAAACAAATCATTTTAAAAAATAAGTTGTCAATCATATTTTATTAAAAATTCCAATTTTCTTCAAATATTTGTAGACTTTTTGGATATTGGCGGTGAAAGGTTGCCTTAAGTAAGTTCAAGGGGTTGGAGGCTTTAAAAATGCTATCCCGATGTGAAGCTAAGGTTGGGCAGTCTTTGAGGATGTGTTCCACCTTAATTTGTTGGCTCTGGCAAAACAGACAGATAGGTTTATCGCTTTTGCTTAGCAAATACCCTTTAGGATTAATTTTTGTGTAGTGGTGTGCAACTTTTATCCAACTTTCTTCGGAGCTTAATTTGGAGTATGTGTTGATTTTTGCGAACATATCCTTTTTGCTGGCATAAGGAAATAAAATCAGAGGTTCGTGGTGGCTATTTAGTTTAGCTCTTCCATCTGCGTGGTCGCTAATTGATATCCCCACATGTCCGGGTACCCACATAAATTTTACTTTGTTGCCGTTGTGTAATAATTTACACCTTATAGCATTTATTAAATGATTATTGTTGCCAATGTTTTGCGTGGCAGATGTGGTTGACATGCTGTCCGTTACGATGATGAATTTCTCTCTGATAGAAGTGACATATTCTAAGGCATGAAGAATCCCTGCTGCTTCTGCTGTGAGAACAGAACAGAGGTTGCTAAGTAGGCCAGCTTTAATTGTATTGCCATTGCTGTCAACGACTGTTGATGTGAACGGATGTGTGAAATTTTAATATAACTGGTAGTATATATCCGAGAGATATCAAGAGAAAATATAAATACATCGTCAGCGTAAATAATGTGTTCCATATGTTTATATTTAGAAATTATGTTACTAATATTGTTAAAAGCTATTATGAAAAGAATGACTGATAATGGAGACCCTTGGAGTATGCCGTTGTGGAGATTGTATACATTAGAATATGTATTATTAATAGAAACGCGGAAATGCGGGTTTGGGTATTGCGCAGATTTTGGCAGATTTCCAAGATTGTGGATATACTCCACTGTCGAGGATGCTGTTATACAAATCTACAACACGGCTAATTAGCGGTTTGGGAAGATTTTTAATCATTTGGTAGGAGATTCTATCTAAACCTGGCGTTTTGCTTATATATGTGTTAAGCCGATATTATCTCGTTATAGAGAATTGGAGTCTCTATTTTTCTGGCACTTGCGGTGGCTGTTGGATTTACATATGTAAGTTGTATGCACTATTTCTTGCTTTTTAGAAATAAATGACGAATGGAAATTTGCGTCACTAGAATAGTTGGACCAATTTGTTTCACAAATCACGGTAATCTCTTTTTGGTCATATATTGTTTTGTCATCATTGCAAATGAATTCTATGTGTGGTTTTTTGTAGGTGTCGGCCAATATATTGATACTGGCCCAGATTTTTTGTGGGTTAGATGATGGGTTAATTGCTTTTGTAAAATTTTTGAAGCTTTTTGACTTTTCTTCCTTTAGAGTTTTTCTGATGAGGGCGTTTGCTTTTTTGTATTCGATTAAATCAGAGAGAAGTCGTGATCGTCTAAATATCTTCCACAAATCCTGTTTGTTTTTCCTTAACAACGCAAGATTAGAATTCCACCAAGGGACCGTTTTACTATAGCGTATCCCTGATGTCTAGGGAATAGCAATGTGGACTGATGTCCGAATAATTTTGGTTATAGCGGCTGTCTCTTTATTAACTTGGTCTGAACACGGGCTGTCATAGTGTAATTCAAGTGCGATATCTTTGTATCGTGGTCAATTCACCTTTTCAATTATAAATTTCTGTATATGCTGACATTTAATGGTTGATTGGTGGGAAAAAATTTCGGAGATAATGGGAAAATGGTCGCTCGAGTGGAGAAAGTCTAGTGTTTCGGTGGAGATTTTGGGTGCTAAGCTAGCCGAACAAATGGTAAGGTCGATGTTGGTAAATGTAGTGTGGGTAGAGAAGTGTGTAAGCTTCCCGGCATTAAGGACAATAAGATTATTGGCAAGAACTACGTCTTTTATTGATCTGCCTCTAGTGTTGGTAGAGGTGGAACCCGATATGGTGCTCCACGCGTTGAAGTCCCCGACTAATAATATTGGGGTGGAAATTACCTTTAGGATTTTGTTTATATCTTCAGACTTAAATTTTTGCATGGGTGGAATGTAAATTGAAACCTTTGAAATGAGCTGGGACTAAAGGGTCTTTGTTTTTAGGTAAACGTGTTTCGTGTGGTGCAACTATGGATGGTGTGTGGTCTTTTAGTAAAACTTGTAAATTATCAAAATTATTATAATATCCTTTTAAATTCCACTGTAATACTTTAACCATTACATGATAATAGGGTATAGAGGAATTCGAGAATTATAAACTTTTAGTTCTAGAGTAATACAAGTAATACTCGAATAAAAGAGAGTTTCTCTTAAGGTATAATTGAAACAAAAACAAATTACGACCATATTTAATGAGTAAACATGATTGAATGTGCTATTGAATTAGGACTTCGGTCTTGCTGTTGCTGTGTGAAAGATTACGCTGTTCATTAAAAGAGTTTGGTATGGAATTTAAAGATTTTTCGTTGAGAGAGTTTATTGCAAGATTTGAATATCTAGTGCTTGTTGGGCTTTCGTTTAGGTAGTCTGTTTCAGAGTTTGTGGGCACGATACTAATTGGCATAGCTGCTTGGTTATTGAGAGAGAGATATGTTCGGCTTGGAAAAGAAGAAGAGTTAAGGAAAGAGAAAAAAGAAAATTCGTTATTTTCTTTGTTCTGTGTGTGATTTTTCAGAACTGTTGAGTAGACGGGTGGAAGGGGGGAGGGGTTATTTTGTTTGTATATTGTTTTAGCTGTGTCAAAAGTACATTTGTTGGTAGTTTGCATTTTTAGAATTTGTTTAAGCTGCTGGTATTAAGGGCATTCGGGCGAAGAGGCGGAGTGCGTGCCAAGGCAGTTTGTGCACATTGTTTGCGTACAGTGTGTGGGAACATGTGGGGGAAGACTACATGTCGCGCACGTTGCAATGCCTTTACAATGCTGCAAGGTATGACCTAACTTTTGGCATGTTTTACAACGCATTGGGTTTGGGTAATAATGTTGCACTCGAATTTTATACCAAGCGATGTCTATTGATTTAGGTGGCTCAAACAAATCAAATGTGAGTAGAATAACTCCAGTAGGTGTAACTTTTTCTTCAACCTTTTTTGTGAATTTGTACACTTGCGTTACGCCTTGGGATTTAAGGTCTTCAAGTATTTCAGTTTCGGGTGTTGGAATCAGGTTCTTGTCGTATATTGTTCCTTTACAACTGTTTAAAGTTTTGTGAAGTGAAACTGAGACTGGACAAAGTCCCCCAAAGACCTTTACCTTCAGGAATTTGTCTGCAATGCTCTGCGTTTTAGCAAGCACAAGTAAGCTGCCATCGAGAAGCATGCTAACGCTTTCGATTTCTTGGCTGATTGTATCAAGTGCCTTTTTTTTACAAATACACTGAACATAGACAAAGGTTTTTTTCATCTGAAGCCTGGATTAAAACGAATTTCGGGTTTTTTGGTCGGTGGATTTTTTATTGTTGGTAGTGACGGGAAAAAGTCTTTTTTTTTTGTTGGTTTATGGGCTAGCGGGTAGGGCCAGCTCCCTAAACCTGTTCCCCGTAAGGGGTTCAGGTGACATTTTTAACTATATAAATACCTTTGATTAAATCAAAAAATGGGGTCGGATATATGAAAATCCAGAAATTTTAACATAATAAAATAATATCTCACGTTTCGGAGTCGGCATAAAGACGCACACCACAAATGATAGGAGGAGCTCAGCCAAACACTGAGCTATATAGTGTAAGCGTCAAATTATTATTATTATTAATGAAAGGCTATATGAACCTTTACAGTTATTTATAAAATTACTTTTATAATTTCTTGTCAATGTTATCTCACATTTGCTCAGAACAACCTTTATTTTGCATACAAAAACGTTTCTCCCTGAGCGAATGCAAAGGAACGCAGAGAAGACAGTGGCTAACAATACATGAGAGCTGTCGTTTTTCTTTTTGTTTTGTTTTGTTTTGATTTGTTTCGTTTTGATTTGGTTTGTTTATTTTGTTTCCCTTTATTATGTATTTTTCTTATCTTCTTTGGCTTGTTCAATTAAATCTTTTATTTGGCATGTGTTTGCTTTTTTTTTTTTGTAGTGCTTTGATTGGCTTCGTTTTGTTTTGCTTTGTTTTGTTTTTTATGTGTTGTTTTTAACTGTTTTGCTTCATTTCGTTTTGTGCTATTTTGTTTTTAGTTTTGTTTTTTTTATTATTTATTTTTTGTTTTGTTTTATTTTTGTTTGTTCGGGTTTTTTCGTGTTTTGTTTCTTTTTATTTATTTTTGGTCATCGTACACGTCTCTACGAATAAGTTGCGAGTGATCCGTTGGGTGAAACTGTGAACTGTGCATTTATTCCTCATTTTCCTGTGCTTAAATCAAGGACCGTAACGATTAAAATTTTTGTTATTAAAATTGTTAATTAACGATTATTGCTCTTTAAATAACAGTTATTTTTGATATTTTTTTATAAATCCATAATAACAATTATTTAAAACTTTTATTTGATATGTCTTATGATACCAGTTATTGAAGTCTTTTATTTATAAAATCATCAATAAAAGTCAGTCGGTGTATTTTATTTATAAAAGTCATCAATATAAATCAGTAACTGACTTTTATTTTTTTAATTCATACTTACATATACATATATGTAAGTTCTTGTCATTTTTTGCAGGAAAAAATTTGTTGGAAAACAGAAGGATCATAACAATAAGGATCATAACAATAATAATAAAGCCAAGAAGAAAGAAGTCTGATGAGGAAATGTGGTAATTTCCGAAATAGTACTATTACTTCTACCGCTTTGAGTATTGTTGTTTTTTCCTAATAATTTTCCAATAAACCATTCGGCCTTAAAGCTCAAAAATATTTCAAATAAATAGTTATATGGCCAAACAATAACAAATAAAATGTATAAAAGGAAGAGCCAGCCTTATACAAACAAATTCTAACATAATAGAAACTGTACAAACAACAACTACACAGTCAAGTAGAAATAGCGGCAGTACAGCCGCACTTGATTGAAGTAAGTTGTGAAGGGAAAGCAGGAAAAATAACAACAGCTCACACTGCGTAAGCTTAGCTGAATGCGTTAAGCTGCCGGCTTAAGTATTGCGCATGTTGTTGCGGGTTCGACTCACGCAGAAGCCAAGAAGAAAGAAGTCTGATGAGGAAATGTGGTGATTTCCGAAATAGTACTATAACTTCTACCGCTTTGAGTATTGTTGTTTTTTCCTAATTATTTTCCAATAAACCAATCGGCCTTAAAGCTCAAAAATAATTAAAATAAACGAGTTTATTTATTTTACCAATATTAAGGATTTGATGGATACATTTAAGATCTCATACGACCCAGCAGAGTGGTTTCTATACTTCCATTCCTGTCCGTCATTCCGTACACCTCAAGGAAACCTACAAGAACTTGGAATTGATTCTTGCAAATTAAAATATAAAGACAACGGTTGGCAAGTGTGCGGTGATTTCAAAATCTTGGGCATGGCGCTCGGACAACAATCTGGGTTTACCAAATTCCCTTGCTTTTGTGTCTATGGGATAGTAAAGACCGAACAAATCACTGGAGCAAAAAGTGTTTGTCTCCGAGGGAGCTTAAAGTTGGCGAAAAGAAAATAATGTCCTGCATGAAACTTTGGTGCCTCCTCATAAAGTTCTTCTACCACCACTTCACATAAAGCTGGGATTGATGAAGCAATTTGTAAAGTCACTTCCAAGAGATGGAAATTGCTTCAAATACTTTATATCAAAGTTTCCAGATCTCCCGGGGGCAAAGTTGAAGGAAGGTATTTTCGTTGGACCAGATATTAGACGGCTTATGGCTGATCCACTATTCATCACACCCATTACGGATCCTCAAAGTGAAGGGTGGATTGCGTTTAAAGAGGTCATAAAGAAATGTTTAGGCAATAACAAAGATCCAAACTACAAACAAATCGTCAAAAGAATGTTAAAAGCATTTCAAGCTTTGGGTTGCTTGATGAGTTTAAAAGTCCATTTTCTTCATTCCAGAAAATTTAGGAGACGTTAAGGAAGCGCAAGTTGAACGATTTCACCAACATATTAAGGAGATGGAAAAAGATACCAGGGAGGATGGAGCGTTTCAATGATGGCAGACTACTGTTGGACGCTTCAAAGACACCTTGCCGATGGTTCCCACAAGCGAAAATGTACCAAAAGGAGTTTCACTGTGAAAAATAAATGTGTTTACTGCTTACTAATTAATGTATTTTACATAAATAAATTAGTTTTGTTACGCAATTATAAATTTAAAATTTTTTATTTAATCATTAATACTTTATTTTAAGATGATAACTTGTTTAACATAGACACCTACATTGTAAGTAAACGTGATGTTCTATGACAAAATTAAAGTTATTTTCGGATTCAGCACAACCGAAAACATAAGAATTACAGCTAATAATTATTTTTTTTTTTGCAGACTTGTGTAATCGAACAGATCAGACATATCAATGTATATGGTTTTTATTTCTAATATTCATTTATTTTCTAATTAATTTTATTAGTAAAAGTTTTTGTAATTCATCAGAGGAAAAATTGGATCTTAAGTCAGTTAAAATCAACTTTAGTGCCGAAAACCTACTTTCTACACTGAGTAGCGGGCACACTGTGAACAGTCTTAACCATTTGGTATAGGTGAGGGAGTGTATATGTATGTTTTTTTCCCAATAATTCATTATATTGTTTTCTATGCCAATGGACTTAGGATTGTAGTTCAATATTTCGGCCATTGCTATTTGTAATAAGTTGACTATACAAAAGACATTTATAAGTATGACTTAAAGAAAAAAGTCAGTGACTGATTTGTATTGATGACTTCTATTAATAAAAGTCTTCAATAACTGTTATCATAAGACATATAAAATAAAAATTAAAAATAACTTTTATTGGTAGATTATTTTAATACAAATCAAGAATAATTGTTATTTTGGATTTATAGAACAAAAACCCAAAATAACTGCCAAAGCCTTGGAATATAGACTCGCGCTTTTTCACCGTTCGCTTTTTGATATTGATCGAAATATTGCGATCTAATTTTCATTCCCTTCGACAAAAATATTAGCTTCGCAACTCATAATACCACCCTTAGGTTAGGTTAGGTTAGGTGGTAGCCCCAAAGTTGGGGCTCACTTAGACTAGATTTAAAGTCCATTGTGGTACCACTGATATATTTATACCCTATGTTTTTTTTTTTTTACCTGAACAGAGACGATACCCACCGTAAGATGCATATACATATATATTAAAAGAAGCGCCGGGAGCTCGTAATGAAGGTGCGCAGCCGACCTATGTTTACCCCACAGAGCCTCTCTGGAGCATCGAAGAAGTGCGATCCGAGGTGCTTAAATCTGAGCCTTGCGAAGGCAGGGCAGCTGAGAAGGTAGTGTTGAGAAAATTACACCTCATCATCCTCCATGCAGCTGCCGCACCTCGGGTTCGCCCAGCCTTACAGCGTGGATTCCCATTGCGCAGTGCCCGGTCAGTACGCCGATCAAAGCCGAGAGCAGTGGTCTGGTTGTGCTAAGTAACTCCGCAGACCGCCTGCGGTCCAGCACCGGCCAAAAGGACCTTGCAGCTTTGCAAGTCGGTGTTTCCGCCCAGCGTTTGCTGAGCCGACCGAAGGCCCATTTTTCCAGGAGCAGACCACATGTGGAAAGGGGAATCCCAATTCCCTTCCTCAACGGAGCGATATCCTCTGTTGTGCCTTGTCGGGCCAGCTCATCAGCACGGCAGTTTCCGGCTATGTCACTGTGTGCTGGGACCCAGATTAGCCGGATGTGGAAGTCCTCTGACGCGGCCGATGGGGAGGTCAACCATTCGCCGACCAATTTTGACCTCACCGTCAGCAATCCCAGGGCTCTAATTGCGGCCTGGCTGTCGGAGTAGATGTTCACCGCCTTCTGTGGCATGGTTCTACCACCCAGGCGGTCCACCGCTTCTTAGATTGATTCTGCTTGAAAAACACTGCAAAAATTTGGTAAATTGAACTTACTACTGAGCGATAGTTCCTCGCAGAAAACACCCCCTCCAACTCTACCCTCCAATTTCGATCCATCCGAGAACAGGTTCACTGCGCCTCTACACCAGAGGTCATCTCCCTTCCACTCCTCCCTTAATGGGATGTGTGAGGTGAAGGACCCTCTAGGGGCAATCTTCGGCGCGCACAGATCTACCTCTTCCGGGATGAACTCGAATTGTCTTAGGATCACTGAGTGCCCATGCACTGTGGTTAGAGAAAACCCGGCACTCCGCAACCTGATGGCAGAGCAAGCGGCGGCAACTTTTCCCGCCAAGTCGACGGGGATGATGCCAAGCATCACGTTTAGAGCCAGTGTTGAGGTGGTGCGTATTGCCCCACTAATGCCAATCAAGACGCTTCTCTGCACCCGTTCTAAGTTCTTAGCTAGAATAGATCTATGTAGTGCGTTCCGCCAGATGAAGACTCCATATAACATAATTGGTTTCATGACTGTTTCATACAGCCAGAGGACCACTTTAGCTTTCTGTCCAGAATAACCCCCAAATACCTGACTCTGTCAAAAAGCACAAGAGGAGTGCCATCGATGGAGGGTAATTGTGCATCCGGGACCCTATGCTTTCTTGTGAACAAGACCACCTCCGTCTTGTTGGAATTTATGGCTAACCTACAGCTTGTGGACCATATTACGAATGTTTAAAAGACGGTATATTTCCACCAATATGGAAGCGCCAACGACTGGTACTTTTACCTAATGCGGGGAAACCCCCAGGGGACCCTACAGCGTATCGTCCAATTTGCATGCTGGACACAGCCGGTAAACTGCTTGAATTATTAGCAACAGGCTGATAAATGAAATTGCAAAAGGTGGAAACCTCTCAGAAGCGCAGTTCGGATTTAGAAAAGGGCGATCAACTTCAGATGCGGCTATGCTGGTAAAGAGAATAGCAGAAGAAGCAATCAGTGGAAAAATGTGGAAAGGTGGATCAAAAGAATATTGCCTGGTAACACGCTAGATATTAAAAACATACATGCGACCCACGCAAACTATCTACACTGCATATAGGGGACGACAAACGTACATACGTACATGCGAACAACACAAACTACCTATCTCTTCTACAGCAGGCGGCACACGTACAACAGGCGACGGACATCAACTACCCACCAATTATTCGCTCACCCTGCAGACTGACCGATCGCGAATTCTCAACCGACTTACTCTTCGTCCGATATATGTAAATACGCAAAAGGGCATTCGATCAAACGGGCTTTGCTAGGTGAGGCCCTCTGGCCTTCACGGCCACACATTCGTTACTCCCCTAGAACTGAAATACCGCTGATCCGCCACGCCGAAGAGCAACCGCTACCGCTGATCTGCCGCACTAGGGGTCAACCGCTTACCGCTTGCTGGGACCGCACTTACGCTGGACCACGCTAACACGCGAATGTGTTTTATTTGGTGGGGGTTAGTGGGACCTTCACTGTACTCTGGATCGGTTGAGCTCACCTCAGCCTTTGACAAAACCCATCTCATACATTTAAAAATGTGAATTGATGTGTCGTAAATAGCCAAGTAGTTTACTCATACAAATTTAAAGTAATTTCCATTTAATTAGAAATTAATGATTAAATAAAGAATAGTATTTTTAGCTATGCTCGACTTTACGTGTTTTCTTCGATCACTCTTTTTACAACATTAATTGGGGTGCCTCCATTACGCCGGGTTGCCAATATAATGCAGGGTTGCCAATTTCATGCCGGGTTACCATCAGTACATTCGGTCATCCTGCTCCTGCTAGGCCCCATTAAATCGGTTGCTTTTTCGACATAATATCTGCCATTACGCTTTACTTAGACTACTTTATAAGGTCCGATGAATTTGTTTAATAGCTTTTCGTTCGAAAATTGTGTAACCTTTATCGACACCAAAACTGCTTTCTGGTAGTCTTGACTACTTTTACGGTTTTTGTCAAAGTTTATTTTTACGCTTCTTGCGCTTTCTGAATATTTGTCCATGCTTCTTCTCTCAAAATACGACGATTATCACATAATTCGTCCAATAATTCCTTTTGTAGTAGTTTTATTATATCTGGTGGACACAGGCGCAACATTCACCTATGTGGACGAAACTGTCCGCCAATACCTGGATAAATGGAAGATCCGATCGCGACCAGGACAACGGAATGTACAACTCACCGACCAAACATACGTCAAAAGTTCATATGCCTATTTCGTAAGGATAATTTACAATGGACAGACAACGTCCGTTCTACCGTCAGCATTCCCGAATCTCGCCGAACAGATGAGCCTGAGAATGGACTTCCTCAAGAGAAGGGGAGTCATTCTCATGCTAGATGGCCAACCACATACCCGCAGCCGCTCCTGTATTTTATTTGGTGGGGGTTAGTGGGACCTTCACTGTACTCTGGATCAGTTGAGCTCACCTCAGCCTTCGACAAAACCCATCTCATAAATGTTAAAATGTGAATTGATGTGTTGTAAATAACAAAGTAGTTTATTCATACAAATTTTAAGTAATTTACATTTAATTAGAAATTAATGATTAAATAAAGAATAGTATTTCCAGCTATGCTCAACTTTACGTGTTTTCTTCGATCACTCTGTTTACCACATTAATTAGGGTTACCATCATGGGATCGCCACATTACGCGGGATTACAAAATTTCACATCGCAAAATTCTGCAAAATGTAAAAAAATTCCGCCCGAGCAAAATTCTATATTTTTCACCAACCGCGATTTACAATGGCATGCTATTATTTTGGAACAAGACCATATATATGAACCTTTTTTAGTTATTCGTTCTAAATAATAAGAATAACCATTAACACTTAACATATCTCTGTTTTTATTTTATTTTAACGTGATTATATGTGACATCTTTACAAATAGAATAAACCACGCTTTACGATAAGAATAGAGCACAAAACAGGAAGCAAATGTAACTTTTAAGAATAGTTCTAGTAGGAGATTGTGAAATCATAATTTCACCACTATAATAGCGGCTCCCAGTCATGGTTCGATTTTCCGTCAATCCGCAACCAAAATGCAGATATTTTTGAGCAAACATATAACTAACTAAAGTATTGTTTTTTATATTTGTAAACATTTATAATTTACTAAGTTGTGGGAATTACATCGATATTAGTTTAGGTTTTAAAAAATAATGTAACTTTTTCAAAGGACATATCCTCTTTAACATTGTTTATATTATATTATAACACAGAATTTCGTAATCGAGTATTTTGAAAAGCAGAATTTTTGAAACGCAGAATTTTAAAAAAGCAGAATTTTGAAAAACCAGAATTTTGTTAAGCAGAATTTCGTGTTTCGAATTTTGTCCCAACAGATATTCGGTGCCAACCCTACCATCATCACATGCCGGGTTACCATCATCACATTCGGTCATTGTTGAGCCATGGAGCGTTTTCCTAGGCAGCATGATTATTAGGAAGTGGGAGTATGCAAATAGTTATCAGCGAATGGCGTAGTGTTCTTATATGATGTGAATTGGTATTTTAAAAACACAGTACCAATGAAGATCACCAGCAAACCAAACTAGCAAAACGTTCAAGTTGAAAAATTGTTATGCAGTGATTTACTGGAATTCGTATTAGCTAGCTATATACATATATGTATACAGTAAAATACTTAGGTGAGAACGAATGAGTGCAATGGTTACTATGGAAAGTAAGGTGTGTGTGTGTGTTCTTATTTGCTGCTTGAGTGGTTAGTAACTTAAATGAGCTAATTAATTTATCTACACATAATGTTATTAGGGTGATCCAACATCCCGGCCCCGTTGAAAGAACCATCTTTCAAGATACAGGTAGGGTGGCTAATTTATGTATCGGGCGGCAACGAGGCCCATTAGCAGTGCGAAGGTTCACAACGCGCACATGACCGTCTCGCCCAAGCACGGTGGTTTCCACGCGACCAATTTTCCATTGCTGTGGCGGTAAGTTATCGGCGTAAATAACGACTAGGGCTCCAACTGCGGTATTGGGTGCAGGTGTTGTCCACTTGGCCCATGCACGAAATTCTTTAAAGTAGTCTACGGACCAGCGACGCCAACAGCGTTTTTTAATTGAGGTGATCATTTCGAAATGGTCCAATCTGAAGATATTGTTATGTTCCAGGGACCGCTCAGGTAGACCACGTAGTGAATCACCAACCAAAAAATGTCCCGCAGCAAGCGCTCCGAAATCGTTTGGGTCTGACGACAGCGGCGTAAGTGGACGGGAGTTAAGTATTGCTTCTATTTCAGCGGAGACGGTGCTCAACTCTTCAAATATTAGTTTTGTGTTCGCCAACGTGCGATTAAGCAGACTCTTTGTGCTCTATACAGCTGCTTCCCAGAGGCCGCCGAATTGAGGTGCCCTGGCAGGAATAAAGTGAAAATTAATGAAGTCGGATGAACAAAATTTGTAAATTTCATTTTGTGTCTCAGAATTGAACAAAAATTGTTTGAGCTCATTAAGCTTATTGCATGCTCCGACGAAGTTTGTAGCAAAATGTATCGCATGGCATTTTTCGACAACTACCCATACTTTTAAGTGCATTCAAGAATGACTTTGTTGACAAATCCGAGACTACCTCGATGTGAACCGCTTTAGTCAGCAAGCAAAGATATGATTTGTTAGGTGGCATTCCGCGAACTCGCAATGTGTTGATCGGTCCACAAAAGTCAACTCCGCAGCGTTCAAATGGACGTTCAAGAGACGTGCAGCTAGTAGGGGACCCATAATCTGTTGCAACAGCTTTAGCCTGAGCGCACGCAATGAATACACGAGCGAACAATACGGCAAGCGACGTTCCTGGCGTCCAAAATTGTAGTCACAGTAAGGACACTAATGCCGCAGGACCGGCGTGTTGGATTGCATATGCAAATAGCGAACATATTTTGTGACAAATGGCGAATTGCTGCGTAGTAAAACCGGGTAATTTCGAGCGTCCTGCATATCTGCATACTCCAAGCGACCGCCAACTTTAATGAGCTCAAAGCCAGTTGCGGTAATGCTGTTAGACATTTTAAGTTGCTTCTTTAAGGCATTTTTTTTTGTAACAAACGGAATTCGTCGGAAAAATGCTGTTTCTGAATATTCCAAACGATAGAGTTCAACGCATGCCGCAATTCCAGAGGCATTGGTGAAGAAGTCGTTGGGGTTGATCTTTTCATGCATGTGTCACTGAACCTGAACAACCAAGCGATGAGTCGTAAACAGCGTTGAGTTTGCTCTTTTCGGTGGGTCATTTTTCCATATCTTCACGTAGAAAGATCGGGCCTGCCCACCAGTTCGATGTTTTCAAGTCATCAACAGTGCAACTACGAGATACCAGATATGCGGGATTTTGTCGAGTAGGCAGGAATCTCCGCTGTCTTTTTGACGTCAGCTCCTGTATCTCGGAGACCCTGTTGCCTACGAACGTTGACAATGTCACCGGGTGCTGTTGCAACCAATACAACACTAGTTGCGCATCGGTCCAAAAGTATGTGGAAACTGGTTTATTTGAACAAATGTTCTTTACCTTATTGTACATACAGTTGAGCAAGTAGGTTGCGCAAAGCTTGAGTTTCGGAAGCGATTGCTTTTTGACAGGAGCAACTCTTGACTTTGGTGTGAGCAAGTGAGCAGCTATGTTTCTATTAGCGTCTTCCGTGCGAACATACAAGCAGCAACCGTATGTTCGAATTGATGCGTCACAAAAGCCGTTAGTTTGAATGTTACATGTTTTCGTTTGGAGGCAATATCGAGGCACCGGGAGCGTAGATAGCAAATGAAGTGATAATTAGCATTGACTCCAAGCATGTTGCAAATTTTGTGGCACAGATTCGTCCCAATTAAGCTTTAAGAGCCACAACTCTTGAAGTATTATTTTGGATGTTGTCAAAAGTGGTGTAAGCAATCCGAGCCGGTCGAATAGTAATGAGTCGATCGAAAGGATTGTCCGTTATGTAAATGCGGGATGAAATTGTTTTGGCGAAAATGTAAACAGGAAAACATCTTCCAGTTGATCCCATGTTGTACCAAGTGCGCTGGTTACTAAATCTTCTGTTAAGTTGAGTTCTTTTGTTGTTTAACATTCCCTAAATTCTGGGTGGTTGGAATGCCATTTGGACAATGGAAAGTTACCTCTCTCGAGTATTGCCCTACCTTGGTTTTTTACCGCCCGCAAGGCATCAATGTTGTCAGCTCCAAAAAGCATATCGCCGTTCCGTATGTGACGGTATTTAGCTGATATGTGCGAAGTTCCAGGTCTGGAGAAGCTCGCCAAAGAGTATAGTGGTACTTACGATAATTCTTATTCAAAAGTACTTGCCTGTACATCTTGGTGACGACTGCAGTTATAGCGTATCGAAACAAGCGTAGCAGCAGAAACTACAGCTCTTTTTGAATTGTTGATCCTACTAAAAGTAGATCATTCAATGATTTTTGCGATGTCGTCTTACATGACAACACGAAGTTTTGTTGAATCGCTATTCGGCTTAAGGACACAATGATGGGGTATGTAAAAATTAGGTTCATCTAAATTTGGGTTTTCCACAATGGTCATCTGACCGAGGTTTTCGTATTCGGCCATGAATG
The DNA here is from genome assembly GCA_963971545.1 of Philophylla caesio. Taxonomy (NCBI): domain Eukaryota; kingdom Metazoa; phylum Arthropoda; class Insecta; order Diptera; family Tephritidae; genus Philophylla; species Philophylla caesio. Next base: position 68,708,796 of record OZ020604.1, on the reverse strand, counting down.
CAATGTATTGCGAACGGATGTCAGATGATTTTAAGACACGTCTTTCGATCGAAATGAATCGGCGACGTGCAGTTGTGATAGAATTTCCCAGATAAGTAGGAGTATCCTTGAAGGGAAGAATGACGGTTATACGGTTGCGTCCTGATGAGTCATGACTAAAAAATAGTTTTCGCAAATGCTGTGTTCCGGTTGATATATGTTACCGGTGTAACGATGACTTCAAGTTTCCAAAGGTGTTGTAGATTTTCCCCAACTGAGTCTTCATACGACATTAGGCATGCAGATGCATTCGATTGACGTTGTTGTTGATATCTGCCAGAAACGATCCAGCCGTATAGCGTTTTTTGCAACGTTGGTAAACTAGCTCCAAGATTGTTCAGCGGAGGTACGTACAGAGCAAGAGATGTGGTTCCATTGCTCTAAAATATCACAGTGTTGATTAGTGCACTCAGAGATCAGATTACATCGCCATAGCATAAATGGGCAAGTTCCAGCAGACCTTGTGTGATTTTATGCAAGGAAGACTACGCGATCAAGGGAACTGGTCCACGCGATGTGGTCTCAGCATTAACTCAGAAAAAGTGGAGCTGGAACTCTTCACGGGGAAATATAAGATGCCTGAACTGAATGGTACCCGTTTGAATCTACAGCTTCCTTCTGTTCCTTCTACCTTGGCATCACACTAGACATGAAAATAAGTTGGAAAATAATATTGCCCAGCGACGTCAGAAGGCCTCTGTGGCCATATACTCTTGAAAAAGGGTCATTAGAAGAAATGCGGTCTATATCCAAGCGTACGCTGTTGGATCTATATAGCGGTGGTTAGACCGATTCTTTATCGAATGATGGCCTGCCATGAGCGGAGTGCAGAGAGCCAGAATGATCTGCATAAGCGAAGCGTTGCGAACACACCAAACGACACCTTGAATGTCTTTCTGAACCTTCAACCACTGCACAAGACTTAGTGAGTCAGCAGGTGGCGGCTCTTTCCGCGCTTCGGTTAAGAGAAAAGAATGATAGAAAACAAGATTACGACAATAGAGCTGTGAACAAAAATCAGTGTCGCAATAGTATGCTTAGAATGGGTGAACAAATAATAAATTTTAAAAGAGAAGAGAAGAGGAAGACGCGAACGGTTGATTAGGTGCAAAGTCCGATACAAAGTTTAGTACGTTTATAAATGCAAACTCATTTTCCAACAGTACAAAAATGTACCAACTTTTAAAACTGTAAAATATGAATGATTAAATTAATTGTTTTTCAATTTTCGCTCACACCTCTCGTCCCGTCACTCATGTTTGCAAACAAGTAAGATGGTGGGAAGGCGGTGGTACAGGCTGCTGGCCTTAACATGCGGGCCCCCTTGCCATGGGCAATATTAAAAAGAAAGAAAAGCAGGTACACAAATATCACGATTAATTTGGCGGCTTTACTGCTGGTGGGTTCCGGAAACCACCGAGCGGAATATGGTCGCCTGGACTAGCAGCTCCTCTACTGACGTTGTGGGTGTCGTAGTTACCAACAGTTTAGAATAAAAAGCGAAGTTACGTAAAACAAAGTTACGTAAAACTTGGGGTTCAGCCAGTCGCATGATTTGGAAGGGCGTGACGATCTTGGGGTCGTCGTTTGTGCATGGGCTTATGCGGATGTGCCTCCTGATGGCAATCGCTTGAGTCGTCACTTTCTTCGACACGCTATGCTTACCTCTAAGGATAATGAGCAGGATCGGCGTCCCCCAACAGTAGTAGGTTCCAAATGTAGCTCTCTAGCAAGGTCGGCATCGGACGAGATTCCGAGCTGCCTTGTCGCCGCTGGTTGCAATGTTGCGATGGTCGGAACAGACGTGATTCCGATCTACGCTGTCTCCAGTTAACGTATTGAGGTCGGACGAGGTTCCGAGCCGCCATCAGAAGAGCCGCGTTCTCCTCTTGCGCAGGAGGTGGGCGGTCGGCACGGACGTGGTTCCAATGCGCTTACCCGGATATTGTCTTCTGCCGAAGACCTGCGATTCTATAACGACGTAGTCACCCTGGTTACGGCTGTCTCTTCTTCGGAACTGTCGTATTCCGCGAAATGCAGCGACGTGTGGTGCTTTTCCCGGCACCTGTGACAGCGGTCTGAGCTGCTGCAGATCTCCAGTCGGTGAAAGGGAGAAGGGCAATTCGGGCAAAAGCGGTGGATGAGCACCACCCGAAGTTGCTCCTTCGGAGACTTTCCGCGATAGTTGGGGCATAGTCTGATGTCGTGGTTGCTGCCGCGTTGTCGGCAGGCGATGGTAAACACCTCGGCGCCCTGCTCGGACTTAAGGACATTTTTAAGGGGAAAAAGGATTTCAATTTACAGCTTATTATCATAGTTTTGTTGGTTGGCATACGCGACGAAGGCTGGAATTTTAATATTTTTTCTCCGATGGTATGAGGACCAATTTGACGATTGGTTGAGTCACGAGTCCTTTTCGGTGCGGATTTCCACCACTAGGACTCGTTTTTCGGCGCCTAGTCGAAAGTCCTTTGTGTTCGTTTTTGGAGTTCGTTTAGGTACTCATTTTTCCATCGCTGACAAAAGGAGTGATGCAGAGGCTTCATCTTGTGCCATCGGTTGACCACGGATGGTGCATTTTTGTTGAATCAAATTTCCGGCGGTACTAAAAGATGACTACCAACAAGGAAATGTCCTTTAGTCAACGGCTCGACGCTGGACTAAGAGGTCTGGAATTAAGGCACGCATAAATTCGACATAACAAAGTAGTGAACTCTTCCAAGGTATATTTAAACCCTGGTGCTATTTTGCGACAGTCTGATTTAAAACTCTTCACTACTGCCTCCGATAACCCACCCATTTGCGGAGCAGATGCTGGAATGAAATGCCACGAAAGTTGTTGGTGAAAGAATTTTGACGTTATAACAGATTTGGAATTGGAAAGAAATGCTTTAAATTACTTTTTTAATATATATTTTTTGGGCACCCCCTACGTAATACGATCACGAAAAGGCTGCTAAGAAAGTGGGAGTGCTTAAATCGTTTGCCGCTTCGAGATGAATTGCTTTTATGGCAAAGAAATTTTTCATTTCAAAATTGCCTGCGAAATCTACCTTCGTATTTGTGAACGATCGCGTGAAGGTAGTACGTTCTTTTAAAAGGGCAGCCATAATATGTTTTTGCGCCTGCTTCTTATATGTATATCGTAAAAACCTTGCAATTATGTATGATCAATTTGATCATGACTTTGACCCGAGGGATCCCATATAGCGCTCGAATAAGCCGCAACATTTACTGGTTTGCTCCATGTAGGGAGATATCATGAATAAACTGAGTTATCTGTCGTAAAAAGGGCAATTAAACGGTAGAATAGTCGGATGACGTTTGCAATAACTTAGCTTTTTTGAAGCGCAAAGTCTTACCCGGCCCTTAGTATGCCATTAGAGTCTCGAAATGGATTAAGTGGGAGGAAACAAGAAACCTGAAAAAATCAAAGATTCAAGTTAGAAATCACTGATTCCACTATTTCTGCCAAAAGTTCAGCGCCACACAACTCCAAACGACGCAGTGAAATGGTTTTCACCTGTGGAACCCTTGTTTTGACCGCTACACTGTCTCTCCTTTCGACGCGCAGGTAAATAGCTGCCGCATACGCTTTTTCTGAAGCATCGCAGAATCCATGGCTCTATCTTTTCCGTCGGTGAAAATTGTACCCATCGTGGAATTGTGATTTTTCATAATGCCGAGTACTCCATGGCGAACTTTGACCAGCGCTCAAGTGTTATTGAGGATAACTGCTCATCCCAGCTAGTTCCTTCCCGCCGCATATGCTTTTTCTGCAGCATCGCAGAATATATGGCTCTATCCTTTCCGTCGGTGAAAACTGTACCCATCGCCAATTTTGATTTTTCATATTGGATTCTAAGCCTTGTCTACCTGCGACTGGAAGCGACTCGTGAGCGTCGTCGGCTAGTTGCAGAAGCGTCCTTATTGCAAGATAGGGAGCGCAGTTTACCTTGAAAGTGACAGTATTCAATTGAAATTGACGAATTTGTTTACTTCTTGAATCGTAAAATACAATTTTCCCAAATTGACTCTATTGAGGCTGAATTAGGATCTGACGGTACATTTTTGGATATCGATATTGAATACCCTCCACCGGAGGATCAGTATCGTCAGATTGATTTGTAGGATAGGTCCAGGCAGTAGCAAATCATTGAGGATTACTCCATTGTCAGGCGGGCAGGATGAATAAACACCACCATAATCTTCGCTAAAGTATATTCCTCTCGTAAAGAAAAATTTTTTGCCAGACGACCTTCACTGCGAAAGAATGGCGAGAAAGCTATTTTTCGCGAACACCCTAAGAAAACCTCTTTTGGAAAATTCCGTCGAAATGGTAGCGAAACTACATATTTCCGCGAGTCCTCGTACTGGGTAATTGCTTGAAAAACTTCCTCGCAGTAGTCCTCTTCTGCGGTACGAGCTCTGCTTCATGGCAATTCCCAAATGCTGCGAGCTGTCTATCCAGCTTTAGCTCATTGTAGAATGAGATGCATGATGTCGTTGGTTTGGGTGAAGTCGTCCTTTCCATCAGAATCATTCCGAAGACTGTCTCCTAAAATAGCAGTGTACCTGGATTATCCTTACGTACACCTTCCAGCATTTGGGGATAAACGTCACCCTGTGGAACAAGATCGACTTGCAAATTACGACCCGGGAATGAATGTTGTGTGGCCGGATCGATTTCACAGCTCGGCTGACGGGAACCTCAGGTGAGGCTCTGTTTCTATTACTACATATTTTTTGTCCTTTAAATCAAGTATACTGTCGCAGAGGGCGGTAGAGGTTAAAAATAAAATTATTAATTCTTGCATGCTTAGACTCGTTTATTGTCTTTGTGAATTGTGTCACCTCTGTCTTCTTTTATTGTATGTTTCGCGTATTTTGTACGTTTTTGTTTCGACGGTGTGTTTTAGAGTATATAACGTCCCCTTTTTTGTAAGTGATACTCTTACGTTTTGGCGTAGAATACGTCTTACCTTACGGTATGGGCACCCATGTCAGATTGTTATTGTTGTAATCTCTATTTCTTTAATTTTAAGGAAACGGCGCGATAAATTTTTTTTTTAATTTTTTTGTAGTCAAATGAAGATGTTAGCTTTCGTTTGACATACATTTCATATTGGTTGATATCTTCCTAATATTTAAATTTCTCAAATGAAAATTTTATAAACACATCCAAACAAATATGTGTGTGGTGTTTGATTGAGTGTGTAGTAGTGGTCAATAGACGTTCATTTTATTGCATAATTTTAGGCGGGAAAATTTAAGTAGAGTAAAGGCAGAGAAAGCGCTGCCAACTACTGCTTATTGGTGGTGATTTTAACACAGAAATCACTTCAAATACTAGATTGGCGAAATTTATGAGCGATACGTTTAATTTGGATTATATTCGAAATGATGCTCCCACAACTATTGATAACACAACCATTGACTTAGTTTTTGCGAGAAATTGAAATGTTAATTTAAAAACATATTTATCCTATTTTTCCTATCATAAGCCTATATTCTCAAAAAGAAATTTTCAAATAAACAAATATATTTGGGTCTGTTATTTATCATTTATCTTTACTATTGATAACTACCATTGACTTCGTTTTTGCGAGAAATTTAATTGATAATTTAAAAACATTTTTATCCTATTTTCCTATCATAAGCTTATGTATATCATCAAAAGTAACTACCAAATAAAGAAATTCATTTGCTTGTATTATTTATCATTCATTATCATTATACATATGTTTTCTGTCTTATCGGATGGCGTATTCTACGTTAAACTTAATGGCCGTGTCTCTGACACAGCCTCCTTCTTTTTTTTTGTTATGGTACGAAAGCACTTTGTTTTGATTTGCTTCGAGTTTTTTTTGAATGTCAGGATACCCTCCTCCATTGAAGAGCACATTCTCAGGTTTCTCTCCAGTGACTGAGAGAATTGTTTTGTTGTATTGTCGTACCGCATTAAAAATTTCGTCTTCCGGTGAGTGATTATACTCCTGTGCTAGGACTTCAGCGAGTTCGATCAGGATGCTGTGTGTACGCTCAACTTGACCTTTGATTGTCGAATGAAATTTTGGTGTTACTGTATGTACAATTTGTAGTTTTTCGCAAACTTGTTTCGCACATATGCCCGTGAATGTTGATTCGTTATCTGTCATTACATACTGTAGAATTACTTTGCGTATTTATCAGTTGTGGTGATGTATGTGTTACCTACGTGGATTGGTATTGGTGCGGCTCCAATTGCTTGTTTGTTTGGTCTGCGTTCGTATTTTTATGTTAAGCAGATTTCATAATCTTGAGTTTATTTTTTACACATTTGGCGTAAAGTTAGCCAGTTCTTTTTATAATACGAGTATATATGTGCACGTCTGTGTGTTTGTATTACGATTTCTTTCTGTCTGTTTATGTCTTCTGTCATTTTCATTCATTCAGGGTATTTAGAAAGGTTGAAATCATGTCATTTTCTATGTGGAATAGAGCTTGTTCATCTATTTTAATAGCATATGTTACCTTTGGGTTTATTGTTCGTTTCAGTCTATCAATTAATTCTTCGTTAGTTGAATAAAAAAGTGTGTGTCGTGAATACGAAAAAATATTTTTCGAAGAGATTTCCACTAACTTGGTTGCACTGTAGTTTATGAGAATTCGATTCCTAATTGTATTTAATGGTTGTTTTACGTATTTCAATTTTTCAGTTGGTGAACTTTGAGCTGAATGTTGTGAGCAACTTGAAGTGTTGTTAATCTGTTGGCGAGACATTGCATCAGCGACAACGTTTTGGTGCCCTGGTTTATATACTAACTTAACGCCGTATTCTTCTATGAAATTTTCCCATCGTTTTAGTTTAGTGTTCGAATTTGTATCCAAAATCGAAGAGAAGAGTGACTTATGGTCTGTATAAATCGTTAGATCTGCTATACCGTATAGGTAATTTCATAATTTCTGAAGTGACCAAACGATAGCGAATAATTTATTTTCATTCGTGCTGTAATTCTGTTCAGTTTGACTAAGAGTTCTAGATATAAAGGAAATAGGTTTCTGATCTTTTGTTGTTGTTGCTTCCGACAGGGTGTGAAGTGATTGGTTTTGGAACGAATTTTCGTCATCCCTTGTCAAGTTTGGTTTTAAGGCAAACCGGTTTCGGCGTTGTGCCATCTTCAGTGTCATTTTTCGTTCTCGACCTCGCAACCGGTTTGTCTTAAAACCAAACTTGACAAGGGATAAGGAAATAGGTTTCTTGTTCTGAGAGAGTACAGCTCCTATTGCAAAGTTACTTGCGTCTGTCGTTAGTTCAAAAGGTTTGTTGAAGTCTGGTTTAAATAGTTAAACTTGTGCTTCTAGTGCGTCTTTTATTTCTGTTAAAGCCTCGAGGGCTGCTTCGCCAAGATTAATTGAGACCTTTGTGTTTTGATTTTTACTTACACCACCATTGTCTCCGCGTAGAAATGTTGTTAAAGGTTGCGTTATTGTAGCGAAATTCTGTATAAATTTCCTGTAATAACCCGCTAGGCCAAGTAAAGATAGTTATTCTTTTAAATTGTCTTGAGTTGGACAATTCTTTATAGTTTCAATTTTATTTGGATCCATCGTTATATTATTATATTTTGTTATGTGTCCCAGGTATTCAAATGAATCTTAGAAAAATGTGATTTCTCGTTTGAAATCTTCATATTGGCATATGCATATTCGAATGAGGATATCGTATACGCATCGCTAAAATATGGAAGACGATGTTCTTATGTTTGTCCGTTGCTTATGTGCAGGTCAGTTGTTTGTTGTTTACCTGTTAAGAATGCATTTCTTGTTAATGCATGTTCATCTGTTGTTAACGTGTAGGTCTGTTGTTTGTTGTTTACATGTTGAGAATGAATTTCTTGATAATGCATGTTTATCTACACGTAACAGTTGTTTGTTGTTTACATGTTGAGAATGCATTTCTTGATAATGCATGTTTATCTGTTCTTTACATGTAGGTCAGTTGTTTGTTGTTGATAATGTATTTCTTGAAAATGCTTGTTTGGTTGTTATTTATGGTGTTAGTGGAGACGTTGTTTACGTGCCTTGTTATGACGTCATTAACTAGCGCTAGTGATCGCCGAAGGTGCTATATTATTGAAGGCACCCTCAATGTCAAAAATTGATATCAAAGTGTACTCCGTGGCCTCCAAGGAGTTTTCTATAAATGACACAACTTGATCCAGCGCCTATTGAGTATACTTCCCTTTCATGTATGCATGTTGCGAAGTCATGAGTTTATGCGCAATAGATTTCCTAATGTGGCAATCAATCACTCGCTCTAATACCCTTATCTGAAAAGAACAGAGGCTTTGGGTTTGCATGCGATATTCTTCCTGCCTTAGGAATAAACACTACAATCGATTTCTTCCACATTTCCGGAATGGGGTTGAGGTTAAACACCCGTATGTACAAAGTAAACATCGGTTAGGACTTAGCTGCAATGATTGTTGTAGTTGCACCGTTGAGACTTCATCTACACCCGGAGCTTTGTAAGGCTTAAAGGGCTCAATTGCCCAGGTTACCTTCTCTGTTGTCAGGAAGTCAGCATGCGCTGATTGTTCTCTCTCTGCGGCCGATTTATTTGCGACCACGCCTGAGGCGTGTGGAAAGTGTGTCTCCAGGAGAAGCTCCAGAGTGTCCTCCCCAGACCCCCTTAACGTCCCATCAGACTACAGTAAGCATCTAAAAGCTATAGTGGGTCAGTTAGGACCCTCCTCAGCCTCCTTTTTATAGGGCAGATTTGATCCAGAGCCTTCCCACATGCATCAATAAACTGGTTTACTATGTATTCTAGATCCTCGGAGTAAGACGGTACCTTGACTTCAGAGAGATGATATCTGGGCCAGTCGGCATTTTTAAAGTTTCTCATTGGTTCAGTCCTAGGCGAGACCCCATCTTAGTAGAAAGAGATATTTCGATGGTCCACAAATTATGTGCCCTACAATCCAAGGTTCCTGGATTAGGGCGATGTCTGCCGCTACATTTTTTGCTAACTGGAGCTGCTGCGCAGCGGTAGCTGCTTTTCTGTAGTGGAGGCTTATTTGGAGGATACGCACCATCTTGGTGCGAAAGTCATACCTGATAGTGTCTTCCGTTTCTTTCAGTAGCGGCAAGGACTCTCTATTAAGCATAAGGACGACCTGACGCGTCGCTTTTGTGCTACTCTCTACATTTAGCACCTTCCTGGGCCTGGTGGGAGCAGATCTTGCTCTTGGGCTGGAAGGGATGTCCTTGAAGTCTAAGGCCGGGAGCATCGCATCCGGATAGACCTTATCCAAAATGCTCACTGCCTACTGCACTGTATTGGCTGGGAGTGGGCCCCCAAACTCAGAGGTATGTTGAGTAATTGCACGCACCGCTACACACTCAACCACTGTGTCCCCAAAATGTATGTATATGTCTTGGAAAAAAAAAATTGGCTTCTTCCAATTTTGGAACATTCAATAAAAGTCAATATTTAAACCATAAATAAACTAATTGAAGAAAGCCTTTATTGGCTAAGTTACAAGTAGAAAAATTTTAAATTTTTTGAAAACCATTAAAAGCAATAAGAGAACAGTTTTCTATTATTCTATGAACATCTTTCTCTGAATCCATACAACTCTACAAGTAAGATATCTCGTTCCATCTCTCTGTAATTTGCGCCCTGTCTCTCTTCTGACAGTGTAGTTTTAATGGATTCCAGCGGTTTGACAGTGTAATTTTAATAGCTGACCTGTACGAACGCCATTAGAATGAAAAAAGGTTAACAGAGGTTATTTGAATAAAATCCGTAGGCACTTCCTGTGCGGTGTTGCTGTGTTATATCACGCTCAGCTATGTTGCAGTTAAAAAATGTTTTATTGAATAAATATTACTGAAAACTCGTTAAGCAATATTCAATTAATTAGAAAAATATACATTTTATTTTTTTTAATGAAAACAAACACAATATGAACAACATAAACTGCTTATTGCCTACTAAAAGTCGGTTCCTCTACATGGATTTATATGCACAATTACACAAGTCTACAAAAAAAAAATTGAGAGCTGTTTTGTTGTTTTTGTGTGATTCTTATGTTTATTGGTGTGCTGAATCCGGAAATAACTTTAATTTTGTCATAGAACGTCACGTTTTCTGACAATGTAGGTGTACATATATGTTAAACAAGTTACCATCTTAAAATAAAATATAAAAGGTTAAAAAAAATTTTTTTAAATTTATAATTGCGTAACAAAACTAATTTATTTATGTAAAATACATTAATTAGTAAGCACTAAACACATTTCTTTTTCTCAGTGAGATTCCTTTTGGTACATTTTCGCTTGTGGGAAGGTCTCTTTGAAGCGTCCAACAGTAGTATGCCATCATTGAAACGCTCCATCTTCCCTGGTATCTTTTTTCCATCTCCTTTTTTGAGTATTTTTTTAGTTTTCAGAGCACCTTAATACAAAGAAATAACTTAAATATATCAAGATAATGTTTTTTGATCAATTGCTAATATTTGCCTTATACCATAAAATCGTTAAGTTCATGGGACAAATAGATTGAAAATTTATTTGCTTATTAAAAATTTAAAAAATAAATATCTACCAATTATTATTATAACCCAACGGAAACCCACTTTCCCGCCCAACTGACACGAGGGGCTCAATCCGCATAACGTACGGATGTTTTTTATGTATACAAATCTTTGGTGCCGAGTCGTGTCAGAAGAAAGTTTGTTAAGCGTCGAGATCCCAAGCTGCTCAGCTACAGAATAAGAATTCATCAGCCGAATACAAAGTTAGAGAAATGCAAAGTAAGAAAACTGGATCGTTAGATGTTATTAAGAGAGGATAGAACAGTTCTTTTAATTATAAAAAATGAGTCCGATACATCAAAGGTGCTGGAATGATTGTTAAAGTCTCGGCATAAACCCCGAAACGGTTCATTCAACTCAAAGTTAGTTCAGCATAGTTTCAAGAAAAGTGTTTTAAAGTTTCTCGTTGCACGGGAGGGTACATTAAAAATAATTTGCTCTAGAAGAAATGGACTTGGGATCCATCCACTGACTAATTTTACCAGAAATATTATACCTAACATTTCTCTGCGACTCGAAAGAGTAGGAAGATTAAAAAGTTTCAAACGACTAGTGTAAGGGGCAGATTGTATGGCGAATCCCATCTCAAAGCAAAAAGTAAGAATTGTTTTGTATTGACTGTAGTTGGTCTGAGTGGACCTGATAACGAGGATTCCAAACTATGGAACCATACTCCAGTATTGGTCTTACCAATGAAGTAAAAAGTATTTTAGTTATATACTTGTCGCGGAATTTCTTTGACCAACGCTTTACAAAAGCCAGCACACCCCTTGCTTTTTTAACTGTGGAATTAATATGAAAATTAAAATTGAGTTTACAATCCATACCAACACCCAGGTCAACAAAACTGTTTACATGTTCTAGGACGAAGTTATTTATTTTGTAGGTTCGTCGAGAAAAGCACATGAATTTACATTTGTTTAGGTTAAGCGGCATATAATTAATGCTGCACCAATTGACTATGCTGTCCAAATCTTGCTGCAGCAAGGATCTTTCTTCAGCCGAGGCATAAGTCTTAAAAAGTTTACCATCATCCGCGTACATCAATATTTTAGAATACTTTACTACTGTAGAATTGTAGTTTTTGAATAGCAGGAACAGAATCGGTCCGATCTGGCTGCCCTGAGGAACTCCCGAGGAAACATCAATGATCTCGAAATGAAACTTTTTAAAAACTACCTTTTGCGTCCTACCGGAGAGATAAGAAGACATCCAACAGAGGATCAGGAGTCGCCTCGAATATTGCTCTTTCATATGGAGTCCCTATTATGACATTCATTCGATGAGAATAGAACGTGTTCAAAGAATTTTTACAAAGTTTGCTTTGTGCAAGTTACAGTGGCATAGTTTCCTCCCCTCTTATGTTGGGAGGCGTATGTTACTAGGTTTGCAGTCCTTGCATGACAGCAGAACATATTTTTCGATAACTTTTATATATAATATTATCAATGGCCGTATTAAATGTACGTGCCTTGCAAATTTATTGAAATTATATATTCCACCACGAAACCTAAGGAATAATCGATTGTTTGAAAGTGAACTGCAATTTTCTAATTATAGTGATAATGAACCAATTGCTAGATGTGTCAGGCTTTGTAACACCTATTCAAAAAATATTGATTTTGCTGTGAATATAAATAAGTTTAAAATGAATTTGTTTTTGCTATTCAATTAACTAATTTTTAACTAGTCCTAATTAGTCTGTAAGAATAATGTTCTGTAGACCGTAAATAAATAAATAAAAATAAATAAATAAATAAATAAAAACCAAGCAGATCTAGTTTACGGATGAGTAGAGAGTGACATACTCTGTCAAATGCTTTACTGAAATCGGTATATATAACACCAGTATCAATGTATTCCCTAAACTCATTTGAAACATGGGTGGTAAATTCAAGTAAATTTGTAATGGTTGATATGCCCTTACAGAAGCCATGTTGGCAATTTGCTATTATTGAGGAAATCGGATAAGTCATTTGATTGGTAACAATAGCTTCAAACAACTTCGGGATAGAAGAGAGCTTAGCTATACCACGATAGTTTTCAATAGAAGACCTGCTTCCACTTTTATGAAGGGAGATTAGGAAAGACTGTTTCCTGTTTGTTTTGACGGAAAAACTCCTCGCTGAAGGGGCAAATTAAACAAGTTCGATAATGGCAGGTACAGGTGCTTTGCACATTTTTTTAGGAAACATGTCGGGATCATATCAGGGCCGTACTTGAATGATTCTTTAAAAGATATTAAATCATGAAAAACATCATCTGAGGATATGACTGGAATATTAATAGAGTTATTAGGGCTCAGCTTGTATGGAAAGGAAATATAATTATATTTAAATTGAGTGTAGTAGTTAGATTTAAAGAACTGGGCAAATAGATTGGCAATAATCTCATTATTACATGACACAGTATTTTGGGTAATTCATTGCAGACGGGAATGCATTTACTCTGCGCTTAGGATTAACGAAACCATAGAAAACTTTCGGGTCGTGGATAATGTTCATTTTCATTTTATTCAAGTATTTTTCATAAGACTTTTTATTTAGTTCTAGATAGTTATGTCGCAAAACTGAGTACTTAAGATAATCCACATGACGACCTGTACTTTTATATATTTTAAAAGAACGCGATTTTTTATTTTTTAAAGCTCTCAAGCCTTTAGAGAACCATAAAGGGGCTGATTAATCACGAATAGAATAAGTGTTAGGTACATGTTTAAGAAATAAGTTGTATAAAGAGTTGTTGAAGTCCAAAACATTACGCTAAACATCGCCATTGTAGTAAGGCCAAGTTATTTAGATAAGTCACAATTTAATTTTTTCAAATTAGCTTTTCTAAAATCGAAGCTATCATTAGAATTAAAAGCTTTCGATCACATCGATTTAAGGAGGCCCTTTACGTGTTGTCGACAAAAACCAAATCCAAGACCCTCCCCAACTTGTTTGGTAGGATATTAACTTGGTTCAGACAAAGTTCAGTCATCCCCTCCAGAAAGGCGTTGTTAATGGAAAGCACTATATGACTATTAATTATATTCCAAGAAATGTTTGGGAGATTAAAATCACCCAACACAATCAATGAGTCGGGAGGCCTAAGCATTGAGTCCACAATCCCAAGTAAAGAAATATGATCACTATATACCGACAAGACAGACTGAGGAGGTATATAGCAGAGGGCTAAATAAATATGAGACTTGCTTAATTGCACTCGTATGCACTTAAGTTCAGTAGACTCAATGATAGAGACGTTAACCACTTCAGATGGTAATGAAGAATGGACAGCAAAAAGAACACCTCCACCGACCCTGCACTCTCGATCATTTCTGTAAATATGATATTCACTGCAAAGAATCTCCGAATCAAAAACGTGAGGTTTAAGCCAAGTTTTAGTAAAAGCTATAATGTTAAAATTACAGTGATAACTCTTCAAAAGCAAGTCAGTTAGTTTGGTATTCAAACCTTTAACCGTTCCGATATGTTTTCTCTTGTTTCGGTAGAAACATTTTAAAATGTTATCGTTAAAGCAATTATCATAATAAATTTCATTACGTTTTTAACCGAAACGAAATGCTGGCGTTAACGTTAAAACGTTAAGAAAAACGCTAAAAAAACCCTGGAGATTCACTCGTCGCAAACAGAAGCGCTGCATACTTTTAGGCACATTAAAATTAACGAAAACGGAAATTTTATAACGTTGCAACATTAACGATTAGATTTCGTTTTGACAAAGAACATAAATGTATAAGAAGGGACAACACGTTACTTTTAGCAACGAGTGAATCTCCAGGGGCATGCTTTCTCTTTTGCTCAAATGAATTTTTTGATTGGCTAGAGTAAGAAAGCACGCCCCTGGAGATTCACTCGTTGCTAATAATAACGTGTTGTCCATTCTTATACATTTATGTTCTTTGGTTTTGACAAAGAACATAAATGTATAAGAAGGGACAACACGTTACTTTTAGCAACGAGTGAATCTCCAGGGGCATGCTTTCTCTTTTGCTCAAATGAATTTTTTGATTGGCTAGAGTAAGAAAGCACGCCCCTGGAGATTCACTCGTTGCTAATAATAACGTGTTGTCCATTCTTATACATTTATGTTCTTTGGTTTTGACAAAGAACATAAATGTATAAGAAGGGACAACACGTTACTTTTAGCAACGAGTGAATCTCCAGGGGCATGCTTTCTCTTTTGCTCAAATGAATTTTTTGATTGGCTAGATTAAGAAAGCACGCCCCTGGAGATTCACTCGTTGCTAATAATAACGTGTTGTCCATTCTTATACATTTAAGTTCTTTGGTTTTGATAACATGGTGCCGAAACGCAACAAACTCATTTCGTTAAGTTAATTTTGCTCGTTAACAAAACAAAATGGTATCGTTTCGTTTGTTGAGCAGCTCTGTAATAGATATCAAGTTTGGTTTTTATCAGTTTTTTGACTCCGGATAAGGATACACATTTTTGCTAAGTTTTGATTATTTATGTTAGGTTTGAACTCGAATTCGCGAACAAAAGCCCCAGCCAGCCAAAAAGAGCTATTTAAAAATATATTAAAAATTTCGGAAGTTACATCGATTTTAAATGAAGAAATGTTTCTCTTGTAATTAAAGTTAAATTTTCTGATAGTTATGTCATCAGTTTTAACCTTAAATGAAATGTGAAACTTAATATCCTCAACTGGAAAATCTTGATATAAAAATAGATTTTCTCTGAGAAACCACAACCAGCCTCCTAGCAAGCGCCACAGAAACCCCAGCAGCATTTTTTCTTTCGCTGCTTTCCTTTTAAACTGTTCTCTGTGCAGCAGCTTTTCATGTTGAAGGTTCAACAGCCTGAGGACAAGGTGAGGAGAAAGTAATCAACTCCCTTGAGGGAGAAGGAATAATTGTCGTCGGAATAGGATTTGGCTCAGCTTCATCAGACGGACTCTCAACACGTTTCCGTTTACTATTACGGCTGTTAGGAATACTCGTATTCTCTAAGCATTTAAAATAATTAAATAAGTTTTCGTAGTATTTGTATTTTTCCGTAAGAACATTTAGCTCCTTACCAATCTCAGAGAAGCGGTTCCTACACTGCCTAAAAAATTTAAAAAGATCAACTTCAGTTGACCTACATTTCAGACAAGACCAGCGGACACCCTTACCATCATCAATCAAATCAAACACTCTACCTGTCAATCCAGCACATTTCATGTGGGCAAGCCCATCGCAAAGCCAGAAAGACACAAAGCGTTCAGACCCACTCTTAACTTAGCAGTTAGGATAATTACAAGACATGGTATATTATTCAGGAGAAAATTAATAAGAATTAAAATAACAATTTATAGGACTAGCAGAAGAAAAGATCTAACAGTGGTAAGCAGTTAGCAAAAAAGCAGTATAGAAGTCGGTAAGGCAGTTAGAACAGTTTGGGATACACAGTTTTATTGACACTTAACAAACCACGCAAACAGCTGTGAAAGCTAGATGGAGTAACAAAGGATAGTGTGCCACAAACAGGAGCAGCCGCAAATGCAAATACAAACAATTGGCAACAAAAACTGTAATACAAGCAAAATGATGAATCGACAACACAACAAAAATTAAAATGAGATTGTTTATAAGTCAATGATAATGAAATGAATATTGCACCAAATCACTTTATACTAAGCTTGAAGTGAATTAAATTTCTTTTAATTAATTTGATATTTAACTTGTATTATAACAATATTTGTAAGCGAGCAAAGTAAACACAACCACACAGCCAGGCTGCTATTAAATCTGTATATTCTTGCGGTACAACCGTAGGAAGGACTCTAAACCGTCTAGCAGAAATGTGCTCCGTGCATGTTGTATGGGTCCCTGGCCACGAAGACATTCCTGGCAACTACCTTGCTGACGAGCTAGCACGGAAAGGGACAGAATTACCCTTAATTAACTCGGCCCTAGATGTGGGCATACCTCTAACATCCTACAAAAACAGGCTTAGATCTGAGCTTAGGGAGAAGGTAAATTTTAGGTGGGCCTCGTAGACCACCTATCATATCACCAGATAAATCTGGCCAGTGGTCGATATGAAGCGCTCTAAAGCTCTCGCTATGCTTGACCGCTCCTCTCTTAGGCTGGTGGTTGGAGTGATAACCGGGGACTGCCTCATGGGTACCCATGGAAAGAGACTGGGCTACCCAACAAATGATTTCTGCCGCAGTTGCCGCAATGAGGAAGAGGTAGAGAGTATTGAATACTTCCTCTGCCACTGCCCAGGCCTGGCCAAGACGCAACCATTTCTTTCAAAAATCATTTCGAGGACTGTTTGGCCGACTTGAATTCGGCAAGCATTATTGACTTTTTATCCTACATCAAACCGTACAGGATGGCTCCATTTCTAGGGAGGGAATACAAATGGCTAACGCCAGTGGTATCACAACGGGTAATATCAGCCACTCTAACCTAACCTAACCTATTAGTGGAGAAGCTGAACTGTGGTACGATCACTGGAAAAGGAAGAAAATGAGAGGCGAAGATCTCCAAAAATTGGACCTGTGTGATGTTGTGCAAGTAGCCGAAGATTTTTTTCCAACAATAAAACTTGCTCTTCATATTGCTCTAGCTCTGCCTTGTACCACATCTTCGATCGAAAGGACTTCAGCACATTGAGAAGGGTGAAAACATGGCTGCGTTTAATCATGGTGGAAAACCGTTTGAATTGTAAATTTAAAATCCTGCGTACGCCCTTTCCCGGAGCTGATGGGCTGCCAGCTGAGTTATTCAAATACGGTAGAGAAGAGTTGGTAAAGCATATGCACCAGCTTATTTGCAGGGTATGGTCGGACGAATGCATGCCTACTGATTGGAATCTAAGTGTACTGTTTGGTCTCCTCGCAAAATTTATACGGCTATGTAAAATGACGTTGAGCAACACCAACAGCTCCATCAGGATTGGGAAGTTCCACTCCGAGCCGTTTCAGACAGGGTGACTCTTTATAGTCTTTAACCTGATTCTATAGAAGAGCCGCAGAACTTAATCCGTTAGGCACCATCTTTTATAAGAGTGTGCAACTGCTGTAATTATGGTTAGGTTTAATTAAAAAACATCAACAGTTCTGCTTTCATATATTGCACACTTGTCTTTGATTTTGTGGCATTTACTTCTTTCTACCTAGTATAAGTAAAAGGTAATGAAGATTTGTTGATATATCTGGTACCCAATCATCACTACATTTTTGTACTAGAAGTGCAATCGCAACCAACATTGCTAGATAAAAGAAAAAGAATAAAATAAAGCCATTCATTGCGCGCACTAAAAATCGACTAGTTCAGTTTAATTTCTTTTTTGGATTGAGAGATAATTAATTATCTTCATCTACCGGCAACTGGCCGAGGTACCAGTTTTTTGACTTGTGAGCGCACCGGAGTGCGTCAGCAGCACAACCGCAGCACCAGCAACAGCAGCGAGTGTCAGTGGAGCAATGGCGCTCTACAGCGTCACCCGACACCGTCAGTAGCAGCAACCGCGGCAACAGCACCAACAACATCAGCGAGTGCCAGCGGAGCCCTGGCGCTCCACATTGCGACCGTGATGAGTGGCCGGCAAAACGCGATGCCACGGGCAAATATTAAAGAGGCTTTAATCGCCTAGTTTAACAATAAAATTAACTTAATTAATTAAAAATTGATACCTTTTAAAACTATTTATATTCTCAAAAAAGTTATAAAATCTGATATCAAAAAAAACATTTTTTTTCATTTGGAACCCGAATAAATTCATAAAATTTCGAAAATTCAGAAAAAAACATAAATGGACGAACCATATTAGTTTTTCTTTTTTCAAAAATACGTCTTAACAAAACACAAAAAAAATCGAAAACTTGAATAAGCTAATAAGGAACCAAAATTATAAAATATTTTTAACAGGCACTAAGTGCAAGGTGGTGGTGAACAATAAATAAATTTCAAACTTAAAAAAAAAAAATTATTACAAAAACAAATTAAAAAATACTAAACATTCAAAAATCAAAAAAAAATGGTTTTTTCAAAATTTTATTACATGCACGCATTTTTACAATTACAAATAACATTTTTTCCTAAAACATACAAAAATGAACTTAATTTAAACGCTAAAAAAAACATAAAAAAATACAAAAAAAAGCGGTGGTACCAAATTTTCAAACAAACAAATTTTAATAAATTTTCAGACGAACAACAAAAAAAAATTTCTAAAAACTACAAAAAAAGCGGTTTTACCAAATTTTCAAACAAACAAACATTTAAATAATTTTTTCCAAATTTTAAGTCACGCCATATATACGCTAAGTATATAGTGATTTGGTGCAATATTCATTTTAAATTCTTTGACTTATAAACAATCTCATTTTAATCTTTGTTGTGTTGTGTGCCGAGTCATAATTTTTCTTGTAGTACAGTTGTTGTTGCCAATTGTTTTGTTTTTGCATTTGCGGCTGTTGCTGTTTGTGCGCGCAGTCTTTGTTACTCCTTTTAGCTTTCACAGCTGTTTGCGTGATTTGTTAAGTGTCAATAAAACTGTGTATCCCAAACTGTTCTAACTGCCTTACCGACTTCTATACTGCTTTTTTTGCTAAACTGCTTACCACTGTTAGATCCTTTCTTCTGCTAGTCCTATAAATTGAAATTTTAATTCTAATTAATTTTCTCCTAAATAATATACCATGTCTTGTAATTATCCTAACTGCCAAGTTAAGAGTGGGTCTGAACGCTTTGTGTCTTGCTGGCTTTGCGATGGGCTTGCCCACATGAAGCGTGCTGGATTGACAGGTAGAGTGTTAGATTTGATTGATGATGGTAAGGGTTTCCGCTGGTCTTGTCTGAAATGTAGGTCAACCGAAGTTGATCTTTTTAAATTTTTTAGGCAGTGTAGGAACGGTTTCTCTGAGATTGGTAAGGAGCTAAATGTTCTTACCGAAAAATTCAAACACTACGAAAACGTATTTAATTCTTTTAAATGCTTAGAGAATACGAGTATTCCCAATAGCCGTAATAGTAAACGGAAACGTATTGAGAGTCCGTCTGACGAAGCTGAGCCAAATCCTATTCCGACGACAATTATTTCTTCTTCCTCAGGGGAGTTGATTAGTTTCTCCTCACCTTGTCCTCAGGCTGTTGAACCTTCAACATCAAAAGCTGCTGCACAGAGATCAGTTCAAAAGGAAAGCAGCGAAAGCAAAAATTCTGCTGGGGTTTCTGTGGCGCTTGCTAGGGGGCTGGTTGTGATTCCTCAGAGAAAATCTATTTTTATATCAAGATTTTCCAGTGATACCACAGTTGAGGATATCAAGTTTCACATTTCATCTAAGGTTAAGACTGATGACATAACTGTCAGGAAATTTAACTTTAATTACAAGAGAAACATTTCTTCATTTAAAATCGATGTAACTTCCGAAAACTTTAATATACTTTTAAATAGTTTTTTTTGGCCGACTGGGGCTTTTGTTCGCGAATTCGAGTTTAAACCCAACATAAATAATCAAAACTTAGCAAAAATTTCTTATCCTAATCCGGAGTCAAAAAACTGATAAAAACTAAACTTGATATATATTACCAAAATGTTAGAGGCTTGAATACAAAACTAACTGACTAGCTTTTGAAGAGTTATCACTGTAATTTTAACATTATAGCTTTCACTGAAACTTGGCTTAAACCTCACGTTTTTGCTTCGGAGATTCTTTGCAGTGAATATCATATTTACAGAAATGATCGAGAGTGCAGGTTCGGTGGAGGTGTTATTTTTGCTGTCCATTCTTCATTACCATCTGAAGTGGTTAACGTCCCTATCATTGAGACTACTGAATTTAAGTGCATACGAGTGCAATTAGGCAAGTCTTATATTTATTTAGCCCTCCTCAGTCTGACTTGTCGGTATATAGTGATCATATTTTTTTACTTGGGATTGTGGACTCAATGCTTAGGCCTCCCGACTCATTGATTGAGTTGGGTGATTTTAATCTCCCAAACATTTCTTGGAATATATGAATATATTTGATGGTCATATCGTGCATTTAATTAACAACGCCTTTCTGGAGGAGATGACTGAACTTTGTCTAATCCAAGTTAATACCCTACCAAACAAGTTGGGGAGGGTCATGGATTTGGTTTTTGTCGGCAACACGTAAAGGGCCTCCTTAAATCGATGTGGTTTTACCTGAGGATGTATATCATCCTGCGATTGAATTGTCATACGAGATCATAGACGGAGAGCGGGTTTCTGGATCGAAAGCTTTTAATTCGAATGGTAGCTTCGATTTTAGAAAAGCAAATTTTAAAAATTAAATTGTGACTTATCTAAAATAACTTGGCCTTACTACAATGGCGATAATGAGCGTAATGTTTTGGACTTCAACAATACTTAATACAACTTATTTCTTAAACATGTACCTAAAGGTTTTTGTATTCGTGATGAATCAGCCCCTTTATGGTTCACTAAAGACTTGAGAACTTTAAAAAATAAAAAATCGCGTTCTTTTAAAATATATAAAAGTACTAGTCGTCATGTGGATTATATTAAGTATTCAGTCTTGCGACATAAATATCTAGAATTAAATAAAAAGCGGTATGAAAAATACTTGAATAAAATGAAAATGAACATTATCCACGACCAGAGTAAATGCATTTCCGTTTGCAACGAAATACCAAAATACTGTGTCATGTGATAATGAGATTATTGCCAATCTATTTGCCCAGTTCTTTAATCTAACTACAGCACTCAATTTAAATATAATTATACTTCCTATCCATACAAGCTGTGCCCCAATAACTCAATTAATATTCCAGTCATATCCTTAGATGATGTTTTTCATTATTTAATATCTTTAAAATAATCATTCAAGTACGGCTCTGATATGATCCCGACATCTTTCCTAAAAAAATGTGCAAAGCACCTGTACCTGCCATTATCGAACTTGTTTAATTTGTCCCTCCAACAAGGAGTTTTTCCGTCAATATGGAAACAGTCTTTCATAATCCCCCTTCATAAAAGTGGAAGCAGGTCTTCTAGTTTTTTTTTCTAATAGCGGTCACCCTTCGGCAGGCAATGGCAAACCTCCGAGGGTATTTCTGCCATGAAAAAGCTTCTCATTAAATACATCTGCCGTTTGGAGTCGGCACAAAACTGTAGGTCCCTCCATTTGTGGTATAATATAAAGACACACACCACAAATGGTAGGAGAAGCTCGACCAAACACTGAGCTATATAGTGTACGCGCCAAAATTTCCATTGAAAACTATCGTGCTATAGCTAAGCTCTCTTCTATCCCGAAGTTGTTTGAAGCTATTGTTACCAATCAAATGACTTATCCGATTTCCTCAATAATAGCAAATTGCCAACATGGCTTCTGTAAGGGCAAATCAACCATTACAAATTTACTTGAATTTACCACCCATGTTTCAAATGGGTTTAGGGAACACATTGATACTGATGTTATATATACCTATTTCAGTAAAGCAATTGACAAAGTAACTCACTCTTTACTCATCCGTAAACTAGATCTGCTTGGTTTTCAACCTGGGATCCTCTGTTGGATGTCTTCTTATCTCTCCGGTACGACGCAAAAGGTAGTTTTTAAAAATTTTCATTCCGAGATCATTGATGTTTCCTCGGGAGTTCCTCAGGGCAGCCACCTCGGACCGATTCTGTTCCTGCTATTCATAAACGAAATTTCTACAGTAGTAAAGTATTCTAAAATATTGATGTACGCGGATGATGTTAAACTTTTTAAGACTTATACCTCGGCTGAAGAAAGATCCTTGCTGCTGCAAGATTTGAACAGCATAGTCAATTGGTGCAGCATTAATTATATGCCGCTAAACCTTAACAAATCTTAATTCATGTGCTTTTCTCGACGAACCATTCAGCCGGCGTCCTACAAAATAAATAACTACGTCCTAGAACATGTAAACAGTTTTGTTGACCTGGGTGTTGGTATGGATTGTAAACTCAATTTTAATTTTCATATTAGTTCCACAGTTAATAAAGCAATGGGTGTGCTGGCTTTTGTAAAGCGTTGGTCAAAGGAATTCCGCGACCCGTATATAACTAAAACACTTTTTACTTCATTGGTAAGACCAATACTGGAGTATGGTTCCATAGTTTGGAATCCTCGTTATCAGGTCCACTCAGACCAACTAGAGTCAATACAAAAACAATTCTTACTTTTTGCCCTCTTACACTAGTCGTTTGAAACTTAGTAATCTTCCTACTCTTTTGAGTCGTAGAGAAATGTTAGGTATAATATTTCTAGTAAACTTAGTCAATGGATGGATCTCAAGTCCATTTCTTCTGGAGCAAATTAATTTGAATGTACCCTCCCGTGGAACGAGAAACTTTAAACCACTTTTCTTGAAACTATGCTGAACTAACTTTGAGTTGAATGAACCGTTTCGGGGTTTATGCCGATACTTTAACAATCATTCCAGCACCTTTGATGTATCGGACTAACTTTTTATAATTAAAGAACTATTCTATCCTCTCTTAATAACAACAAACGATCCAATTTTCTTACTTTGCATTTCTCTAACTTTGTATTCGGCTGATGAATTCTTATTCTGTAGCTGAGCAGCTTGGGATCTCGACGCTTAACAAACTTTCTTCTGACACGACTCGGCACCAAAGATTTGTATACATAAAAAACATCCGTACGTTATGCGGATTGAGCCCCTCGTGTCAGTTGGGCGGGAAAGTGGGTTTCCGTTGGGTTATAATAATAATTGGTAGATATTTATTTTTTAAATTTTTAATAAGCAAATAAATTTTCAATCTATTTGTCCCATGAACTTAACGATTTTATGGTATAAGGCAAATATTAGCAATTGATCAAAAAACATTATCTTGATATATTTAAGTTATTTCTTTGTATTAAGGTGCTCTGAAAACTAAAAAAATACTCAAAAAAGGAGATGGAAAAAAGATACCAGGGAAGATGGAGCGTTTCAATGATGGCATACTACTGTTGGACGCTTCAAAGAGACCTTCCCACAAGCGAAAATGTACCAAAAGGAATCTCACTGAGAAAAAGAAATGTGTTTAGTGCTTACTAATTAATGTATTTTACATAAATAAATTAGTTTTGTTACGCAATTATAAATTTAAAAAAATTTTTTTTAACCTTTTATATTTTATTTTAAGATGGTAACTTGTTTAACATATATGTACACCTACATTGTCAGAAAACGTGACGTTCTATGACAAAATTAAAGTTATTTCCGGATTCAGCACACCAATAAACATAAGAATCACACAAAAACAACAAAACAGCTCTCAATTTTTTTTTTGTAGACTTGTGTAATTGTGCATATAAATCCATGTAGAGGAACCGACTTTTAGTAGGCAATAAGCAGTTTATGTTGTTCATATTGTGTTTGTTTTCATTAAAAAAAATAAAATGTATATTTTTCTAATTAATTGAATATTGCTTAACGAGTTTTCAGTAATATTTATTCAATAAAACATTTTTTAACTGCAACATAGCTGAGCGTGATATAACACAGCAACACCGCACAGGAAGTGCCTACGGATTTTATTCAAATAACCTCTGTTAACCTTTTTTCATTCTAATGGCGTTCGTACAGGTCAGCTATTAAAATTACACTGTCAAACCGCTGGAATCCATTAAAACTACACTGTCAGAAGAGAGACAGGGCGCAAATTACAGAGAGATGGAACGAGATATCTTACTTGTAGAGTTGTATGGATTCAGAGAAAGATGTTCATAGAATAATAGAAAACTGTTCTCTTATTGCTTTTAATGGTTTTCAAAAAATTTAAAATTTTTCTACTTGTAACTTAGCCAATAAAGGCTTTCTTCAATTAGTTTATTTATGGTTTAAATATTGACTTTTATTGAATGTTCCAAAATTGGAAGAAGCCAATTTTTTTTTTCCAAGACATATACATACATTTTGGGGACACAGTGGTTGAGTGTGTAGCGGTGCGTGCAATTACTCAACATACCTCTGAGTTTGGGGGCCCACTCATGACTTCGCAACATGCATACATGAAAGGGAAGTATACTCAATAGGCGCTGGATCAAGTTGTGTCATTTATAGAAAACTCCTTGGAGGCCACGGAGTACACTTTGATATCAATTTTTGACATTGAGGGTGCCTTCAATAATATAGCACCTTCGGCGATCACTAGCGCTAGTTAATGACGTCATAACAAGGCACGTAAACAACGTCTCCACTAACACCATAAATAACAACCAAACAAGCATTTTCAAGAAATACATTATCAACAACAAACAACTGACCTACATGTAAAGAACAGATAAACATGCATTATCAAGAAATGCATTCTCAACATGTAAACAACAAACAACTGTTACGTGTAGATAAACATGCATTATCAAGAAATTCATTCTCAACATGTAAACAACAAACAACAGACCTACACGTTAACAACAGATGAACATGCATTAACAAGAAATGCATTCTTAACAGGTAAACAACAAACAACTGACCTGCACATAAGCAACGGACAAACATAAGAACATCGTCTTCCATATTTTAGCGATGCGTATACGATATCCTCATTCGAATATGCATATGCCAATATGAAGATTTCAAACGAGAAATCACATTTTTCCAAGATTCATTTGAATACCTGGGACACATAACAAAATATAATAATATAACGATGGATCCAAATAAAATTGAAACTATAAAGAATTGTCCAACTCAAGACAATTTAAAAGAATAACTATCTTTACTTGGCCTAGCGGGTTATTACAGGAAATTTATACAGAATTTCGCTACAATAACGCAACCTTTAACAACATTTCTACGCGGAGACAATGGTGGTGTAAGTAAAAATCAAAACACAAAGGTCTCAATTAATCTTGGCGAAGCAGCCCTCGAGGCTTTAACAGAAATAAAAGACGCACTAGAAGCACAAGTTTAACTATTTAAACCAGACTTCAACAAACCTTTTGAACTAACGACAGACGCAAGTAACTTTGCAATAGGAGCTGTACTCTCTCAGAACAAGAAACCTATTTCCTTATCCCTTGTCAAGTTTGGTTTTAAGACAAACCGGTTGCGAGGTCGAGAACGAAAAATGACACTGAAGATGGCACAACGCCGAAACCGGTTTGCCTTAAAACCAAACTTGACAAGGGATGACGAAAATTCGTTCCAAAACCAATCACTTCACACCCTGTCGGAAGCAACAACAACAAAAGATCAGAAACCTATTTCCTTTATATCTAGAACTCTTAGTCAAACTGAACAGAATTACAGCACGAATGAAAATAAATTATTCGCTATCGTTTGGTCACTTCAGAAATTATGAAATTACCTATACGGTATAGCAGATCTAACGATTTATACAGACCATA
This sequence comes from Philophylla caesio, assembly GCA_963971545.1. Lineage (NCBI taxonomy): Eukaryota > Metazoa > Arthropoda > Insecta > Diptera > Tephritidae > Philophylla > Philophylla caesio. The sequence continues at coordinate 68,682,831 of OZ020604.1, read as the reverse complement.
AGTCACTCTTCTCTTCGATTTTGGATACAAATTCGAACACTAAACTAAAACGATGGGAAAATTTCATAGAAGAATACGGCGTTAAGTTAGTATATAAACCAGGGCACCAAAACGTTGTCGCTGATGCAATGTCTCGCCAACAGATTAACAACACTTCAAGTTGCTCACAACATTCAGCTCAAAGTTCACCAACTGAAAAATTGAAATACGTAAAACAACCATTAAATACAATTAGGAATCGAATTCTCATAAACTACAGTGCAACCAAGTTAGTGGAAATCTCTTCGAAAAATATTTTTTCGTATTCACGACACACACTTTTTTATTCAACTAACGAAGAATTAATTGATAGACTGAAACGAACAATAAACCCAAAGGTAACATATGCTATTAAAATAGATGAACAAGCTCTATTCCACATAGAAAATGACATGATTTCAACCTTTCTAAATACCCTGAATGAATGAAAATGACAGAAGACATAAACAGACAGAAAGAAATCGTAATACAAACACACAGACGTGCACATATATACTCGTATTATAAAAAGAACTGGCTAACTTTACGCCAAATGTGTAAAAAATAAACTCAAGATTATGAAATCTGCTTAACATAAAAATACGAACGCAGACCAAACAAACAAGCAATTGGAGCCGCACCAATACCAATCCACGTAGGTAACACATACATCACCACAACTGATAAATACGCAAAGTAATTCTACAGTATGTAATGACAGATAACGAATCAACATTCACGGGCATATGTGCGAAACAAGTTTGCGAAAAACTACAAATTGTACATACAGTAACACCAAAATTTCATTCGACAATCAAAGGTCAAGTTGAGCGTACACACAGCATCCTGATCGAACTCGCTGAAGTCCTAGCACAGGAGTATAATCACTCACCGGAAGACGAAATTTTTAATGCGGTACGACAATACAACAAAACAATTCTCTCAGTCACTGGAGAGAAACCTGAGAATGTGCTCTTCAATGGAGGAGGGTATCCTGACATTCAAAAAAAACTCGAAGCAAATCAAAACAAAGTGCTTTCGTACCATAACAAAAAAAAAGAAGGAGGCTGTGTCAGAGACACGGCCATTAAGTTTAACGTAGAATACGCCATCCGATAAGACAGAAAACATATGTATAATGATAATGAATGATAAATAATACAAGCAAATGAATTTCTTTATTTGGTAGTTACTTTTGATGATATACATAAGCTTATGATAGGAAAATAGGATAAAAATGTTTTTAAATTATCAATTAAATTTCTCGCAAAAACGAAGTCAATGGTAGTTATCAATAGTAAAGATAAATGATAAATAACAGACCCAAATATATTTGTTTATTTGAAAATTTCTTTTTGAGAATATAGGCTTATGATAGGAAAAATAGGATAAATATGTTTTTAAATTAACATTTCAATTTCTCGCAAAAACTAAGTCAATGGTTGTGTTATCAATAGTTGTGGGAGCATCATTTCGAATATAATCCAAATTAAACGTATCGCTCATAAATTTCGCCAATCTAGTATTTGAAGTGATTTCTGTGTTAAAATCACCACCAATAAGCAGTAGTTGGCAGCGCTTTCTCTGCCTTTACTCTACTTAAATTTTCCCGCCTAAAATTATGCAATAAAATGAACGTCTATTGACCACTACTACACACTCAATCAAACACCACACACATATTTGTTTGGATGTGTTTATAAAATTTTCATTTGAGAAATTTAAATATTAGGAAGATATCAACCAATATGAAATGTATGTCAAACGAAAGCTAACATCTTCATTTGACTACAAAAAAATTAAAAAAAAAATTTATCGCGCCGTTTCCTTAAAATTAAAGAAATAGAGATTACAACAATAACAATCTGACATGGGTGCCCATACCGTAAGGTAAGACGTATTCTACGCCAAAACGTAAGAGTATCACTTACAAAAAAGGGGACGTTATATACTCTAAAACACACCGTCGAAACAAAAACGTACAAAATACGCGAAACATACAATAAAAGAAGACAGAGGTGACACAATTCACAAAGACAATAAACGAGTCTAAGCATGCAAGAATTAATAATTTTATTTTTAACCTCTACCGCCCTCTGCGACAGTATACTTGATTTAAAGGACAAAAAATATGTAGTAATAGAAACAGAGCCTCACCTGAGGTTCCCGTCAGCCGAGCTGTGAAATCGATCCGGCCACACAACATTCATTCCCGGGTCGGAATTTGCAAGTCGATCTTGTTCCACAGGGTGACGTTTATCCCCAAATGCTGGAAGGTGTACGTAAGGATAATCCAGGTACACTGCTATTTTAGGAGACAGTCTTCGGAATGATTCTGATGGAAAGGACGACTTCACCCAAACCAACGACATCATGCATCTCATTCTACAATGAGCTAAAGCTGGATAGACAGCTCGCAGCATTTGGGAATTGCCATGAAGCAGAGCTCGTACCGCAGAAGAGGACTACTGCGAGGAAGTTTTTCAAGCAATTACCCAGTACGAGGACTCGCGGAAATATGTAGTTTCGCTACCATTTCGACGGAATTTTCCAAAAGAGGTTTTCTTAGGGTGTTCGCGAAAAATAGCTTTCTCGCCATTCTTTCGCAGTGAAGGTCGTCTGGCAAAAAATTTTTCTTTACGAGAGGAATATACTTTAGCGAAGATTATGGTGGTGTTTATTCATCCTGCCCGCCTGACAATGGAGTAATCCTCAATGATTTGCTACTGCCTGGACCTATCCTACAAATCAATCTGACGATACTGATCCTCCGGTGGAGGGTATTCAATATCGATATCCAAAAATGTACCGTCAGATCCTAATTCAGCCTCAATAGAGTCAATTTGGGAAAATTGTATTTTACGATTCAAGAAGTAAACAAATTCGTCAATTTCAATTGAATACTGTCACTTTCAAGGTAAACTGCGCTCCCTATCTTGCAATAAGGACGCTTCTGCAACTAGCCGACGACGCTCACGAGTCGCTTCCAGTCGCAGGTAGACAAGGCTTAGAATCCAATATGAAAAATCAAAATTGGCGATGGGTACAGTTTTCACCGACGGAAAGGATAGAGCCATATATTCTGCGATGCTGCAGAAAAAGCATATGCGGCGGGAAGGAACTAGCTGGGATGAGCAGTTATCCTCAATAACACTTGAGCGCTGGTCAAAGTTCGCCATGGAGTACTCGGCATTATGAAAAATCACAATTCCACGATGGGTACAATTTTCACCGACGGAAAAGATAGAGCCATGGATTCTGCGATGCTTCAGAAAAAGCGTATGCGGCAGCTATTTACCTGCGCGTCGAAAGGAGAGACAGTGTAGCGGTCAAAACAAGGGTTCCACAGGTGAAAACCATTTCACTGCGTCGTTTGGAGTTGTGTGGCGCTGAACTTTTGGCAGAAATAGTGGAATCAGTGATTTCTAACTTGAATCTTTGATTTTTTCAGGTTTCTTGTTTCCTCCCACTTAATCCATTTCGAGACTCTAATGGCATACTAAGGGCCGGGTAAGACTTTGCGCTTCAAAAAAGCTAAGTTATTGCAACCGTCATCCGACTATTCTACCGTTTAATTGCCCTTTTTACGACAGATAACTCAGTTTATTCATGATATCTCCCTACATGGAGCAAACCAGTAAATGTTGCGGCTTATTCGAGCGCTATATGGGATCCCTCGGGTCAAAGTCATGATCAAATTGATCATACATAATTGCAAGGTTTTTACGATATACATATAAGAAGCAGGCGCAAAAACATATTATGGCTGCCCTTTTAAAAGAACGTACTACCTTCACGCGATCGTTCACAAATACGAAGGTAGATTTCGCAGGCAATTTTGAAATGAAAAATTTCTTTGCCATAAAAGCAATTCATCTCGAAGCGGCAAACGATTTAAGCACTCCCACTTTCTTAGCAGCCTTTTCGTGATCGTATTACGTAGGGGGTGCCCAAAAAATATGTATTAAAAAAGTAATTTAAAGCATTTCTTTCCAATTCCAAATCTGTTATAACGTCAAAATTCTTTCACCAACAACTTTCGTGGCATTTCATTCCAGCATCTGCTCCGCAAATGGGTGGGTTATCGGAGGCAGTAGTGAAGAGTTTTAAATCAGACTGTCGCAAAATAGCACCAGGGTTTAAATATACCTTGGAAGAGTTCACTACTTTGTTATGTCGAATTTATGCGTGCCTTAATTCCAGACCTCTTAGTCCAGCGTCGAGCCGTTGACTAAAGGACATTTCCTTGTTGGTAGTCATCTTTTAGTACCGCCGGAAATTTGATTCAACAAAAATGCACCATCCGTGGTCAACCGATGGCACAAGATGAAGCCTCTGCATCACTCCTTTTGTCAGCGATGGAAAAATGAGTACCTAAACGAACTCCAAAAACGAACACAAAGGACTTTCGACTAGGCGCCGAAAAACGAGTCCTAGTGGTGGAAATCCGCACCGAAAAGGACTCGTGACTCAACCAATCGTCAAATTGGTCCTCATACCATCGGAGAAAAAATATTAAAATTCCAGCCTTCGTCGCGTATGCCAACCAACAAAACTATGATAATAAGCTGTAAATTGAAATCCTTTTTCCCCTTAAAAATGTCCTTAAGTCCGAGCAGGGCGCCGAGGTGTTTACCATCGCCTGCCGACAACGCGGCAGCAACCACGACATCTTAACAAACTTTCTTCTGTCACGACTCGGCACCAAAGATTTGTATATGTATATAAAAACATCCGTACGTTATGCGGATTGAGCCCCTCGTGCCGGTTGGCCGGGAAAGTGGGTTCCCGTTGGGTTATAATAATATTGTTACGCCACGTTCCAAAGGAGCGTGGGTTATAACGCTAGGAGCTGCCTCTGTTTTTGCAGCTAGCTCCGCTTGAAAAACACTACAGTGGTCCGGTGACCGAAGGCTGAGGTTTAGATTGAATCCACCTGAGTGAATTCCGCTTCCTACTCGCTCGTTCAGCTTGGAACCGTGTGTGTATACAGCCGTCGACTCTGTGTCCAGTTCCACGACTCGTTCCTCTCTGGGATTCTTGTTTAGAACTTATTTCCAAAACATAGAAGAGGGGTGGTGTAGTCTAGTTTCCACTAATACATTGTAAAGAGTAGAATTTGATAAAGCTGGCTGCTTTTTTCTTGAAATCGTGTACGTTCACTTTAAACATGTTCGCTGTATGCAATTCAAACAAAGAATATGCTGGCAAGTTTTGATCCGGAAATCTATATTCTAGTACTGCGACGAAGGAATCCAGGTATGGAATTAGCAATGATCTCTTCCAAAGTTCTACATAGATCATTAGATTAGGGGTGGTTTGAGCGAAGATGTTGCAAATTTTATCATTGTAGATTCTGTCGACTCAAAACATTTAAAAGCGATAACAAGTAAAGAAATTTATATAAATTCTACTTATAAAGTCGAAAATTTAAAATAAATGGGTGATAAATTTTAAGTTAAATAGCCGAATCGTAGGCTGATTTTAAGATGGGCTGCAATTTATGAATGAAATGAGTTTTACGCACGCGCAATTTATGAATGAAATGGTTTAGGATTTATGGCGCCGGTGTATCTGTTGATTTAGTAGTTGCTGCGGGAATTGAGGACAGAAGTGTTCGCAATCGATATGTAAATATGTTTTTTTTTTTTTTTTTTTTTCATGGGCGTTGTGGTAGCGCGCTACCCTCAAGTGGCCCTTTTGAAACCAGGATAAGCCTGTTTTCCGTCGAATTCCACTCCCCACGGGACTGCCGTCAAGCATAACATCATGGGGGGGAAGGGCGGTTAGTCGCCGCTGCTACGCCATTGTTGCTTCTGCTTTTGCAACACAAGCTGTATTCCATATTTTTTTTTTTTTTTTTTTTGTTTTGTTCAAAGGGAAATATAGCCTAGCTTTTTGCGTCTGTAGCTCTTGGCGGTTGGAACGGCCTGGGTTCCAATCCGCCCCGACGCTTTGCATTCTTGATTCTTTGACTGCATTTATACCTGAGAAATATTAAACTTTTATATTACTATGGCTTTTCGTTGCTTAATTTTACGGTTGGAACGTCCTAGGTTCCAATCCGCATTGACGGCTGAATGTGAATGTTTCGGTATCGCTCGTGAGCCTAGAAAATCAGCTCTATTTTCGCATACGCAGTCGGAAAGTCCGAGATTCCGATCTGCCCATTTTGTTGAGCCAGGCGAGCAATCTGAGAGCGTCATTTCGCGGTTGGAACGGCCTAGGTTCCACTCCGCTGAGATGCCTAGGGCCTTTTTGGTAAGCTAAGTGCAGTCGGAAAGGCCTAGATTCCGATCTAACACTTACTACCACTCTTATGGTGCCGTTACTACGTATCCTGTGGCACTGTTACGTTGGCGCTTCTGCGTCTTTGTCTTTCTTCTCTTCTAAGAATCTTCATCGTTGTTGAGATAATGCCATTGGCTAGGTTCCATTCATCTTTGCCTCTTAGCATGTAGTTCACAATTGCTTCCGGCGAAAGGATTTCGCAAATTTGTCTTTGCAGTATGGCCCTTTGGTCGTTGAAGCGTGGGCATCTCAAGAATACATGTTCCACACTGTCTGCTACGCCGATCCCGCAGCAGTCACAGTAAGGATCAACCTCGTGCTTGAATCTGTGCAGATACGACTTAAAGCATCCATGACCGCTCAGAAATTGGGTCGTGTAGAAGTCAACTTCGCCGTGGCTTCTTTGAACCCAGCGCTCTAAGTCTGGAATGCATCGGTATGTCCATCGTCCGTTTGTCGCAATGCTCCATTTGTTTTGCCATTCGGCTAGGCTCTTTACTCTAGCTTCCTTGCGGGTGGCTTCAGTAGTTATCTCCGTACTTGAGAACATATGAGCAGACTCCTTAGCTAGTAGGTCTAGTGGGTACATACCAGCAATTACCAGGGCTGCTTCATCCGATACAGTCTTGAATGCGCTGCATACCCGGAGTGCACACAGACGATACGTTGACTTTATGCCCCGATAATACGATGAGTGACATACCGCATCGAACCACACCGGGGCTCCATACAAGATTTGACTTCTTATTACGCCTGCAAGCAATTTTTTGCTTCGTTGCTTTGGTCCTCTTGCGTTGAGCATTATTCTGGATAAAGAGGTCTTGTAGAGGCCGCCTTGTCTCTGGCGTATTCGAGATGCATTTTGAACGACAACCTTCTATCGATAATGATACCCAGATACCTTATCGCAGGCTTTGTGGAGACAGGATAGCCATTTACTCTGAACGTTATATCTTCCAGCTTTTTTCTACTTGAGATAAGAACTGCCTCTGTCTTCTGTTCCGCTAGGGCGAGCCCGTGGTTGTCGAGCCATTCTTTAATCTTCTCCACAGAAGCAGTAGCTGTTTCGGATATCTGTTGAAGTTGTTTGGATGTTATCACCACCGCAATATCATCGGCGAAGCCAATCACATTCACACCCTGCGGTAGCTGCAGGCGTAGAATACCGTCGTACATGATGTTCCACAGTAATGGGCCTAGGACTGAACCTTGTGGTACGCCGCCCGTAATTTCCAACTTCTTTCTTCCTTGCTCCGTGTCATACCACAGTATGCGATCTTGGAAGTAGCTCCTCATTAGCCGTCGCAAGTAGTATGATACTCCTATGCGCTCTAAGGTGTCCAAAATTTTTGCTAGCCGAGTTGAACGCGTTTTTGACATCGAGCGTCAAAATTAAACAATACTGTTTTGTTCCACCTAGCCATCTGGACCCACTGGTTGCTTTTCTCGCTAGCTGAATTACTTCTGTTACAGCCTGCACCGTAGATCTTCCCTTCCTGAAGCCATATTGCTCATTTGAGATGCCACCCAGTGTCTCCATCTCAACGTCCAACCTGTTACAGATAATACGCTCGAACAGTTTACCCGCCGAGTCTAGGAGACAAATGGGTCTGTAGCTCGATGGGTCTTCAGTGGGCTTGCCAGGCTTGGGAAGCAGCACCAGCTTTTGCTGCTTCCAAGTCGATGGAAAACGACCTTCAGCAAAACATGCGTTGAAGACTGAGGTGAACGCCGACGTATTTTTGCCGATAGCCACTTTTAAGACTTTGTTTGGTACACAATCGGGGCCAGGCGCTTTTTTTACGTTAATTCTTTTTGCGGCTTGAGTGACTTCATCAGCCGTTACCTTATCAAATAGGTGCAGATTTACATCGTGTACTGGAGAAACGAGCCGTCTTTGTTTGGGAAACAGAGTATCTACTACTGTTTGTAGAAACAGTGGGCACGTTGAAACTGCAGCTTTGGTGGTTTTAAGCTTCTTCATTACAACTTTGTATGCCGTTCCCCAAGGATTTTCTTCCGCATCATCGCACAGCTCGAGGAAACACTGACGCTTGCTTTCCTTGATAGCTTTTTTAAACAAGTTTCGTGCGGCCTTATAAATAATTTGGCATTCTAGGAAATTAATCCTTCCTCTTGCGCGTTGAAAGGATCTCCTAGCTTGCAAGCAGTTCTTTCTCAAAGCCTCGATGCGCTCATTCCACCAGTAGACGGTATTGGAGTGTTTATAAGAGGAGTTTCTCTTCATCGATGCGTCGCAAGCAGCCCTGATGTCTGTTATTAGCTTCTTCGCCATATTTTCTGCCGACCCCTGGTACTGTGATGTGGGAAACGCTTCCGCAAATAGATCGGCGTCGAAGGATGTTAATTTCCAGCCCCGGAAGTTTCCTGCCCTTTCTGCCCGTTGGGGTTTTTCAGTACCACGATTTATTTGGCAGATAATTGCGGCGTGGTCGCTTTGGGTGTAACAGTCGCTCACTTCCCATTCCGCTTTTCTAAACGTACTCCTGCTGACGAACGTGAGGTTGATAATTGACCCAAAACCATTTCGGTTGAAAGTGTATTGAGTGCCCGTGTTTAACAAGGCAACGTCTAGGCATGCCAGCGCCTCCAAAAGAGCTTTGCCTCTTGGAGACGTTCTAGGGCAGCCCCATTCCTGCGCCCAAGCGTTAAAGTCACCGGCTATTATGACTTCACTTCTATCGCTGGCATCCCTACCAAGGCTCATCACAATGTTTTCAAACGCAGCAATTGGCATGCTGGGTGGAATATAGCAGCTATAAATACATACGTTTTCTACCTTTGCGCACACGAAGCCTACCTCTACTGAGACGCATTGCATGTGTTTTGGTTCGTTGCCACACATCCATATTGCAGCCTTGCCATCAGCATTTTGAAGCCATGTAGCGTCATCCTTATGTTTGTAAGGCTCGCTAATGATTGCAATATCTATGTTGAGATCTTTCACGGTTTGCGCCAACAAGTCTTGGGCAGACTGGCAATGGTTTAAGTTTAGCTGAAGTAGTCTCATAGCTTTTTCATTTTCCGGATGGCTTCTTTATAAATCGGGCATTTTACGCCACCGGTGTTGTGGTCAATACGGTCCGTGCCTTTCTTAGCGCAAAGCAGGCATTTGGGCGTATTGTTGCAGCCTTTAGCGGTATGCCCTGTTTGTCCGCACCTAAAGCAAATGCCTCTGCGGTCCTCCGTGCTAGCGCAGTTTTTCGCGATGTGGCCAACGTCAAGGCACTTGTAGCATCGCAATGGTTGTAGCATTTCCCTTATTCTACATATTACCCAGCCAATTCGAACTATTCCCTGCTCGAGCAGAATCTTTGCCGCATCGGTTGGCAGAAGGAGCGAGGCGGTTTGCGTGCCTCCGTAGGCCTTTCGCAGTGAGCGAATGTCGTTAGCTTTTATATCGAGGTCGCTGCTTAATGAGTTCAGGGATAGGCATATCTCATCACTCGTGGTAATTTCGTCTATGTCGTGAATTACTACACGTACTTGCTCCGTCAGGGCCTTTACCTCGGCCTTACCGGTCAACAACTTTCCAACGGCAGCCTGCATCTTCACGGTGTTTGTGTCAGATGCCTTACCTAATTGGAAAAGTAAATCGCCGCTCGCCGTTTTCCTTATTTTTCTGACGGCGTCGCTGAAACTTATTAGGCTCTCTTCCGTCTTAACCATCCTCAGGATGTCAGCGTATGAGCAATCTCCAACGCTTTTAACCACGATGGCATCAGGACGAGCAGTCTTAATTTTTTGGCGCTTTTGTCTCACGACTTTCGTCCACTCCGGTACATGCGCCTCTGGGCGCAGTTTTCCTGCCGGGTTTTTTGTGATTCTTCCTTTCCCTATGTTCGACTCTTCGTTAGCCTTTTGGTTGCCAAGTCTAATTTTTTTTGTTTAATGTTCCGACTCATTTCGAGGAGAAGGAGCACGTGCGCGCTTTTCCGTGGGCTGACTCGGTCTTTCCACGGTCAAGCCCCCATCGTTAGTCTCTAAACCTTTTTCCCTGTTTAAAGGGTTCAGCTTTGGACTTCGTCTGTGTTGATTTCGTATCTACAGACGGTTTCCTTGCTGGAGTGCTGACGCTCCATATTTCTTCGCAGAGCTTTGCTATGTTGGATAATACATTTTTCATTTGCTGGTTTACATGTCTCTGCCCGTCCATCATTCTTCTAAGCTCTTCTATCTTGCTTTTCATTTCAATCGCCGCACTTGTGTTCTCCGGACCGGCTACGCTGCCAGCTTCGCACGGCACAACCTCGCTTTCTCTGCTTTCCCTATGAAAATCAGTAATTTTCTGGCCCTGGTGACTTAGGGGGTTTGAAGCCGTGCCTCCGATATCCACTACCGATGCGTTTGCAGACATCATTTTGTTCTCACCGCGATCAGCGGCTGACTCTCCATTTACCTTCTGTCCTGAGGAAGTGGGGCGCTCCGGTGACCTCATTGTTTTTGAGCTCCGCAGAAAAGGAGACTCCGACTCTGAGTTGACCGGCATATTTGCTCGGTCAGGACGCACCCAACTACCGCGAGGTGAGTTGGTGTCCATGCGCTGAGTCCTACTTATTTCTTTATTTATTTATTTATATATTTATTTATTTTAGGTTGTTTATTTTGTTGATTTTAATTTACCTTAATTAATTTATGGGTATTTTCTTTATATTGTTTTTATTAATCTACTCAGATTATTATTAAAATTATGTTATTTTAATTTAATTTAATTATATTTGTTTATAATTATATTCGGTTATTTTTGTATTGCCGGATTTATTACGAATTTAGTTTATTATATGTGTTAATTTAGTGTAGGCTTTTTATACTTATTAATTTCTTTGGTACCGCGTATTGGGTACCGTATTAGTTACCGAATATTGAGCGAGCAAAACTGCACGTCACTAGCAGTAGTTTGACAGTTTCCCACAGTGGCTTCGCAATATTCCTTTTTGTTTATTTATTCTCATGCACAGTTTTTGTGCAGCTTATATGTACACACGTATACACATCTGTATGTGGAAATATGTGCGTATGTAGATATGTATGTATATATATCTACACCCGTTCGTAAAAGAACCCCCTTCGAAAACAATAAATTAAATTTTATACTTAGCTGAAGATTTAAATGGTAATCCGCCAGCGCAGGCTTGAAGTGATGAGTCCCAACAGCTTTGGTCTATCTGAACACCACTAGTTTTATTATTAATTAACTTTTAACTAAGCAATTTTTATAAAAACTTAAGACCGCCAGAAAATGTTGTCACTTCACTTCACTTCACCGTACATATGTAAATATGTATAAATATAAGTATGTGCGTATATTTGTATGTACAAAGACTACATTTGTGTTTGAATTTACATATATTTTGGCATGTGATGTAGGTCAAGGTTGATTTATATGATTATGTAAGTACGAGTTCATTTGATTTTAAATATGCATTTATATATCTAAAGTATTTATATAAATAGGTATATATGTATGTATGTATTTATGTACAATGGGTATAGATAAGTATACATGTATGTACATATAATGGGTAAAATATTGATTTGTATTATGCTGAATGGGGTTTCTATTGTTGCACAGGTATGTATGTACATATGTACATATACATACATATGTATGTACATATATTTATTTATTTATTCCATTTCAGTCTACAGAAAACAACATATCAATGCAAATATATTTATTGGGGTACTATTTACGTATGTACATAAAATGTGTACATGCATACATATGGTACTTAAATACCTATTAATTTTACCTAGTATAATAAATGCTTAACAATGTATGAACAAAGTTTGGGTGAAGAAAAAGTGTATGAATGTATGTACATTAGGGTGACAGTTAATTTCGAAAGTGATATTTTCTTTGGTCTCAGTATTTTTTTGTGTGTAGTTTTATTTAAAAAAAATTCTAGTAAAATTTCAAGGTCGTAGGAAGAGGATTAGGGGGCGCGTCGGCCCCCCAAAGTTACACAAAATACGTTTTTTCACGCAAATTCTTACTTTGACTGCTTGTAACTTTCTCTGTGTTTTTTTTTTTTTAAACATTACTGGCGAAAGATGTTCATTAATATGTCTACAATAACATCTGTCAATAACATTTTTGTCTAATGTTAATATTTAATGAAAAAAACTTAAATATAGGAGAAAAAGTACGCCTCAATGTCGATTTATTATACTTAAATAAAATTACTTATATGATTCAAATTTTGGATTTTGTTCAGATTTATTTAATTAAAGATTCATATAGAAAATTCCTTATGATTTACGTAAGAGTAGCTTCAACAATTATATACAGTAAGACCTCGCTAGTCCGAACTTCAGACTTTTTTTGTTTACTTTTGTTTTCAAGTGTAAGAATTGTCTTTAAAAGTTTGCTTCAAATTTTTTTTGCCTGTATGCTGAAGCGATCTATAATATTGACAATTGTGACCGAGAATATTCCCGTTACAACCTCAACAATATTATTCTCAATGCTTGCGTAAGCTACCGACAAAAAATCAGCACCAATGTTTCTCGGAAAATAGATTCTTATTTTACAGTTATATGCAGCAGCCGCAAACATTTTTTAATAGCATTAAATTTGCAAAAAAATCATTCGAAGTGAATATTTGAATGTGAAAAGTCGAAAATGTCTGCTAGAAATTTACGTGAACGCATATATTTAATTGGTTATTGTACCAACTCATTAACGGGAAGTAAACTACCCTCCAATATAGAAGTGTTGAAAGTTTTGTTTTTCAATTTACGTGTAGTAAAAAAAAATTTACGGGAAAGTTCAGATTTAGTTGTAAAAGAACTATTCGTGTTCTGGGAAAAAGCCCGCATTCCGGTCAAGGACAAACAACACTGCATTACAAATGTAGAGAAATTGTATAAAGAATGGCAAAGCTTTCAAAAAGATTCAAAGAAGACTTCTAATTTCCATAAGAGCAAAGTAAACACGTGGGAAGAAAAATTGGATATGCTTTTTGACGTGGCGCATGCAAGTGCATTAAAAATAATGTCGAATCAAGAAGATATTGATTTCTTGATAAGTCAACGAAAAACGGGGCGCCCAGGCTTTATGTATGGTATCGATTACGAAGAAGTACGCCGAGAGTGCCGACTTGAAGAACGCAACAACAATTTATTACAACAAGTGGAGCGGAATAATCGTGAAATTGCATTAATTGGTTCGTTGTATGTTATTGTTTATTTTTTATTTTCTTTAAATTAAGTCGTTTTTATTAGATGAAACTGCAGAGTTGCTGTCATCTGAATCTTCAGAGAATGATAACAGTTTTCCAGATATGGAATGTGACCCACGTTGTAGTCAACCTCCAGCCAAAAAATGTAGGGGAACAAATAAAATACTAACACCAAAACTGGCGGCCGCACTCGATGTCTGTAAAATCAGTGACAGACATGCGGTTCATCTAATAAGCGCAGTCGTTGAAGCTCTGGGTAATAATGTTGAAGATTATATTTTAAACCGAACGTCTGTACACCAGGAAAGGGAACAAATCCGTGAAGAAAGAATTTCAGCATTAAAAAATAAATTAAAATTAAATGAGCTCGACGCTATCTGCCTTCATTGGGATGGTAAACTTTTGCCGGCGCTGACGGGAAATGATAAAGTTGATAGGTTGCCTATAATAATATCGAGCGGTAAAGTTGAACAGCTTCTTGAAATACCTGCACTTGATTCCGGTACTGGAAAAGAACAGGCATCCGCTGTATGCGATGCTATTTATGAATATGGTCTGCAAAATCACATCAAAGCTTTAGTGTTTGATACAACAGCGGTCAATACTGGGCGTTTCAATGGTACCTGTACGTTAATTGAAAATAATTTACAAAGACAACTTTTATGGTTACCATGCCGTCATCATATATACGAGATTGTTTTAAGATGCGTTTTCGAAGAAAAAATAAGCTGTTATGGAAGTCCAAACGTTAAAATGTTTGAGAAATTTAAAAATGCTTGGGCTAAGATTGATGCTAAAAACTATGAGTATGGCATCAACGATCCAACTGTCAAGACGTACATGAAAGAGTCTGCTGTTCGCATTATCGGTGCAGTAAATAATATCTTGGAAGAAAAACAACCCAGGGAAGACTATAAAGAATTCTTGGAACTCACTTTGCTCTTCCTGGGTCAAAAACCAGAAAAGACACATCCAAACAGCCTAATGTTTCGATCGCCAGTAGCTGTTCACCATGCAAGGTGGATGGCAAAAGCGATTTACTGTCTAAAAATATTTTTATTCCGTAACGAGTTCCAGCTTTCAGCAACTGAATTAAATGGGCTTCGTCAAATTTGTGTTTTTATTGCTGAAGTCTATGTCGAAGCGTGGTTTTCTGCTCCTTTGGCCATTAAAGCGCCATATCAAGATTTTTTATTTTTACAAAAACTTGAAAACTTCAAAAAAATTGATGCTGCTATATCTTATGTTGCTCTTAAAAAGTTCAGGAACCACTTGTGGTATTTAAGCCCTGAGGCGGTTGGTCTTGCATTTTTTGACAGCAACGAATCCCTTTTTTCAAAACAAAAAATGGTGGCGGCTTTGGAAAATGATTTTGAACAAGAGCAAAACACAAAGCGAGCTACAATAAATGATAGAGAAATCGTTGAAATATTCCATGACGGAATTGAACAGTTCGTCTCTGCCGAAACAAAAGCATTATTTGAAAGATTTCAAATAAATACTGATTTTTTTAAATTAAACCCAGACAAATGGGAGCAGGACCAATCTTATTGTAAAGCGGCTGAACTGATGAAAAAATTAAATGTTACAAATGACACTGCCGAAAGGGGGGTTAAATTGATGGAAGAGTATAATAAACTATTTACCAAAAATGAACGCCAAAAACAATTTGTTTTAAAAATTGTTAGCGATTACCGCCATCGGTTTCCGGACTGTAATAAAAAGACATTGTCTCAAGTGCTTTAAACAATATTAATAAAAAGAGAAATCATATACATAAGTAGTTTTATTTAAGTATAATAAATCGACATTGAGGCGTACTTTTTCTCCTATATTTAAGTTTTTTTCATTAAATATTAACATTAGACAAAAATGTTATTGACAGATGTTATTGTAGACATATTAATGAACATCTTTCGCCAGTAATGTTTAAAAAAAAAAACACAGAGAAAGTTACAAGCAATCAAAGTAAGAATTTGCGTGAAAAAACGTATTTTGTGTAACTTTGGGGGGCCGACGCGCCCCCTAATCCTCTTCCTACGACCTTGAAATTTTACTAGAATTTTTTTTAAATAAAACTACACACAAAAAAACACTGAGACCAAAACAATAAAGAAAAAAAAAATACTCCATACATTTAATTGTCACCCTAATGTACATATACATATATAAAAAAATAAATTTTATAATAATCAAATAAAATATAATAAAGATAAAAATGAAGTCAAAACAAAATAATATACATATGTATATTCTTAAGAAAATTGATTTAAACCAGCATAATAATCGAAAATATCATTGTATAAACTACATAAATTAAATAAGTTAAAACTTACTTTAAAATAACATCAAGCCAAGCCCTGACTGATATTGCCGAAAAAACAGCGGTGCGAAATCTCAAATCGTAGTTCGGTGGGAGAAGAGCTTCCAGTGGATGAGCTCGCGTTCACCACAGTGCGGGAAGCTGCGCGCAGAGCGAAGTGTAATGGAGAAAGTAAGTCCATTTGCACGCAGCGCCAAAGTGGCAAAATCGCCAGAGAGGACAACTTCTCCGAATGTTGTCAGAGCGGTTGCTCATAACTTAGCAGCCTCCAGGAGCGATCCTACCGCTGCAGAGTTTGCAACCATCAGCTGCTCTCCAGCAGGTGAAAGTGAAGTGGGGAACGCTGCCTCCCCCTTGGATAATACCGACGCTTTAAGCCTGCTCGGTTCCAGGATTGATGAGCTGGCTAAAATGATGGTACTCCAAAGGCACGTAAATCAGAAAATCAGAAACATGGTCTCAACACTGGCGGACTTACAGAAAATGGCGAAGTCGGAGAGCCTGAAACCAGCAACAAACTCCCAAGCCTTTTTGGCAGCTGTTAATCAATTATGTATATAAAAACGCAAAATTTCAATTAATTCGACAAATAACTTTTATTTTACTATTTGGCCGTATTGCAAAGCTAAGGCGTCTTCTTCTTCTTAAAAATGCCGCAAGAGAGTGAAGTAATTATTACCCTCAACTTTTAATCAAACCGTGTATACGTACGTATATAAATGCAAGGAATTGTGTTTGGAAAGAATGTATTTATGTATGTACAAGATCCTAAGCTAAAAGGCATACACATTAGTTCGAACATACATATAAGTAAGTATATGTTTGTCTAGCCCTACTTAGCTTAACAGAGAGTGAGATCACTTAAGTAGAGTTATTTAATACAGAGTAGTTTGTACATACGTACATATATATGTTTGTCTAGCCCTACTTAGCTTAACAGAGAGTAAGAACACTTAAGTAGAGATATTTATGGCTAGATACATGATCGCGGTGAATTAGATTAGAGTAACCAGATGATAATTTGAGCAAACTGTTGAGTTTCGTAT
The DNA here is from genome assembly GCA_963971545.1 of Philophylla caesio. Taxonomy (NCBI): domain Eukaryota; kingdom Metazoa; phylum Arthropoda; class Insecta; order Diptera; family Tephritidae; genus Philophylla; species Philophylla caesio. The sequence goes on along the minus strand of OZ020604.1, from coordinate 68,665,948 downwards.
TTGAATACTAATATAATATGCGCGTATACATTTTAAGATTATATTTGCTGCGGTGTCGGCTGCTACTCCGAACATTCTCCCCCCGTTGAAAGGACAGAGCTTTCAACAGAGTCAGTAACCGGAAGGACGCATAACTTAGTAACTGCTCGACGGGTGACGCCAGTAGATGTACGGAGGATAGCTACCCTTGCTACACCATCTGTTCCGGAAATGATTTCGGTCACTCGAGCTAAGGGCCACTTTAAGGGCGGCGAATTTTCTTCTTAGATGCACACAATATCGTTGATTTTGATGTTGGCCTGCGGCGTACGCCACTTTGAGCGTTGTTGAAGAAGAGTAAGATACTCTTGACTCCATCGCTTCCAGAAAATCTGTTGTATCTGGGTGACACGCTGCCAGCGATCAAGGCGATTGTAGTTCAGTGCTTCAAGATTAGGCTCCGGGAGGGCCGTGAGCGGTCCACCAGTCAGAAAGTGTCCCCGCGTTAGTACATTCAAGTCTTCTGGATTTTCTGAAATAGGCATAAGAGGTCGAGAGTTAATGACGGCTGAAATTTCGCAAGCTAATGTGCGCAATTCGTCAAACCCCAGAAGGGATGAGCCCAATGAGCGATAAAAATGCTGCTTAGCCAATTTTACAGCCGCTTCCCACAGACCAGCAAAGTGTGGTTAGCGGGGAGGTATGAAACGCCAGTCGAACCCGTTGTTGATACAGAAATTATGAACTTCGGATTTGTGATTTTCGCTTAAGACAACACGACGTAAGTCCTGCAACTCATTTTTTGCTCCTACGACGTTGGTCGCGTTATCTGACCAGATGCAGCTTGGTATGCCGCGCGTGGCGATGAATAGCTTCAGAGCAAGAATAAAGGCATTAGTTGAGAGATCCTTTACCAGCTCCATCCAAACTGCTTTCGTTGAAAAACAGATAAATATGCTAATGTAGCATTTTTTGGGTGCTTTGTTTCGAGTTTCCGGCTTATAGTAAAATGGGCCACAGTAATCCACACCAGTAATGACGAAGGCACGTGAGGCTTGAATGCGCTCCTTTGGTAAATCAGCCATTATGTGCTGAACAAGTCGTGGTTTAGATCTACAACAAATGATACACTTTCTCAGGGCTCTTGAAATAGTTTTTCTGCCACCAATCGGCCAGAATTGCAGGCGAATGGAAGCCAGTAAAGATTGTGGACCTGCATGGTGATGTTTTCGATGGTAATGGGTGATAATAGAAAATGTAAAGGGATGGTCCTTTGGCAGAATACAAGGGTGTCGTCCTTCAAAATCAAGACTTGAATGCTTCAAGCGACCACCGACACGAATAAGGCCAAAGTTATCCAAAAATGGTGATAACGAGGCTATACTGCTGGAGGCGTGGACGCATGTGTTTTTCTTCAAAGCGACATACTCCGGCCATAACTGTGCTCTTTGAACGAGGCGAATATCTTCGACTGTGAGCTGCGGTCTTAGTGGTGACTTTTTGATGTTGATGAACCTGCTCACATGCCCAAAAATTCTTTGCATCATGGAAAATGAGTTGATGTATTTGAAACTCATTGATATATCGACTCTATTGTTTGAAGTTATCATAACCCTTTGACGAACCTCAGGAAGTTTTGTTTGAGACACAGAGCATTTTGGCCACTTGTGTTCCGATGCTTTCAAGAATGTTGGTCCATACATCCAAAGGGGTGATGTGAAGAGTTCTCGAGGTACAGCACCCTTTGATAATATATCAGCTGGATTCATATCTGTAGGAACATAACGCCACTCCATTGTTTGTGTGAATTGCTGTATAGCACAAATTCTGTTAGCAACAAATACATTGAATTTAGATGGCTCTTCTTTGAGCCATGAAAGCACGACTGATGAGTCTGACCAACAATAAAAACGACTGTCAAAAAGTTATAACTTTGCTCATTCTCCAACTAATTCCACGAGCAGGGCTGCAGCGCAAAGTTCCAATTTGGGGATAGTAAGTACCTTGAGAGGGGCAACTCGAGCCTTCGAACACAGCAGATGGGTTTGGACATTGCCATCTATTATTGAGCGGGTATAAATGCAAGCGCCATATGCTTCTAGACTCGCATCGCAAAACGCGTGAATTTCCAGTTTGGCTCCCGGCTGCAACACATAACGAGGAAAGGATGCATACTGAACATCTGCAAAATCTTTGCAAAATGTGGACCACTAGTGACAATGGTAAGCTTTCATCCCAATCAAGCTTGTCTCTCCACATGCGTTGCAAAATGATTTTCGCCTTAGTTAAGGTTGGACCAATCAATCCGAGTGGATCGTAACAGCGAGCTATTGTTGATAACACAGAACGTTTAGAATGTCTATGGGTTACAAGTGGAGGTGTGAATGAAAACAGAAAATTATCCTTGACAGGATCCCAAACAAGCCCCAATGTATTGGTGACTTCACTGCCGTCATCAAATTTTAAGAGGCCTTCCTTATCAGAATCGGGTATGCTACGATGAACATCCGTGTTGCTGGAGCACCATTTACGTAGTCGAAAATTGCCACGGGCAAGAAGACTCGTCGATTGATTTGTGATGGTTAACACCTCATCCAATGAGTTACCTCCAGATATTAAGTCGTCCACATAAAAATCACGAAGGACGATTTTTGAGCCAATGGGATACGTAGAAGATTTATCGCACGCGAGTTGATGCATTGTCCGGATCGCCAGAAATGAGGCAGGCTTAGTTCCGTAAGTAACTGTATCTAACTTGTAAAGAGTATGCACTGGAGCATGTTGTCTGGGGCAGTAACTCACACTCATCGATACATTTTGCTGATGTCTCCAGTAAGTGCGATTTTAAACATGCGGAATCGCATGAGTATGTTAAATAGCTTCGGCTGAATTGTTGGTCCTGGCAGTAGCAGATCGTTCAAAGATGAACCCGAGGTTGTTGCTGCGGAACCGACAAATACCACTCGTAGCTTTGTGGTAGTACTTTCGTCTTTAATTACACAATGGTGTGGCAGGAAATATTTACATTCACGAGCAGAAGAACTCGGAATGAGTGACATGTGGTTTAAGTCAAGATATTCTTTTATAAAGGCACAATATGTTTTTTAAGGTCAGAATGACGTGTGAGTTTTCGTTCAAGGTTATAAAACCGACGACAGGCTTGCGAATATGAGTCACCTAGCAATTCCAAGCCGCCTTTGAATAGCAGACGTACCGAGTATTCGCCTGAAGGCAGGCGGACATAGTGTTGTTGGAAGTGCGCTTCACACTCCATTTCCTCTTTAGTCGCCTTCGAAATTGGTTCGAACAGATGCTCAATCTCCAAAAAACGACGAACTAATTCATCCAGTCGAGAATTAGGTGTTAAATCGAGAGGTGCACTGCTCCTGGATGACCTTTGACCTACCACCAACGATGAAAGTTTGGGCGTTAGTTGACCGCCGCCGGATAGTACCCATCCAAAGAGGGTCTTTTGAAGTAAGGGTAACCCAGGTGACAACTGAATCTGTCCTACGCAAAGTAGCTCGAAAAAAAGTCCAGCTCCGATGAGCATATCTATGTGTTGTGGTACATGAAAACTGGGATCAGCAAGCTGAATGTTTGATGGGACCTTCCAATCAGTGGTGCTCACAGAAAAACTAGGTTGGTTATCAGTGATTGTTCGAACAACAACTGCGTTGATGGTTGTGGTAAACTCTGAAATCCGCGACTTCAGAACGATATCGACGGAGCATCCTTCTGTTGAAAATTTGGCATCTCCTATGCCGGAAACTGAAACAGTGGATTTGGTTTTTTTTAATTGTAGTTGGTTGGCGAAAAAACTAGTGACGAAGTGAAGCTGTGACCCGGAATCCAAAAGAGCACGACATGGTACGAATGTCCCAGTCCCAGCGCGATTTTTGATAAGAATTATCGCTGTAGCCAGAAGCACTGCATCAGATGGCAAAGGGGTATGCGGCGGGACGGACAAAGATGCAGTCATGGCATTGGATTGCGGGTGTTTGGCGGCGGTAGACCAATAGCTGAAGCTGCGGAAGGACGGTCAAAATGCAAAAGGGTATAATGCTTCGATCGGCAGGTACGGCAGGAGCCAGATTTACAGTCGCGCATCTGATGACCCTTCTTCAAACAATTGAGGCAGAGACCGAGCCTTTTAGCTTCCTTTTGGCGAAGGTTTGGCAATAAACTTGCAAATTGTTTGCATTGGTAAATTGAATGTTCAGACGAGCCCCAAAATATACATTTACCTAACGAGCTATTTGAAGCGACAAACGATTTTCTTTGAATTGTACTCACGGTTTTATCAATTTTACCAGGTTGATGCATTAGCGTATTTGTTGCATGTTCCACGTTTTCAAGAGCGCGGCAACGCCTCTCCAAGAATGTGACGAATTGGTCCCAAGATGGTAGCTGGTTAGTCGTTGAGCTCTCCTCCCACTTTGCCTGAGAAGCCTTGTCCAGTTTCTGGACCAAAAGTTGCACGATCATGCCATCTGAAATTTGCTCCTTGGAACCCAACGTCTGTAATGCGCGGATGTGAGCCGTAACCTTGTCCGTTAGTTCCCGCAGCTTGCTTACATTTGAGTCCACCTTGCTAAAACCAAATATTTCTCTGATGTGTGCCTGGAAAATTAGTCTCTTTTTACAAAAACGTCTTTGAAGAAGATCTAATGAAATATTATAATTCGCCTCGCTGATCGCTAGTGAACGAACAGTATCCAGAGCCGCACCACTTAAGCAGGAAATTAGATTTTGTAACTTGTCGACATTCGTAAGATCACTGTCCTTATCGAGGACAGACGTAAACATTGAATAAAAGTTTGTCCACTCGGTGTACGTACCACTAAACTTAGGTAATGTCAATAGCGGTAATCGTGGACGACTGGAATTCACGATTATACATAGATTGCGTCTCATTAGCATTCATCCGGAATGTAGAGCAATCTTGAGAGGCACCGCGTTTGCCAATTTCACGTAGAAGCGTGGCCTTGAGTTTAAGAAATAGAGCATAAAATCTTCTAGGCAGACCCCTGGCAATGCACTCTACGTCTAATTCTTCCAGACTCGTATGAGTTGCCGTAAAGCTGGACTTCAACTCCCCCAATGAATCCATTATTGCTGTCAAGCTATATTCCTCCATACCATTCTACCTATCAGTGTCCATTTCTTCTACTAAGCTTTCAATTCTGCTAAACATGGATTGTGTTTTCAACTTTAGAAATGTCAGGCGATCTGCAGTGCACCCTGAGTCATTTCTAGATGATGTTCCATTATTAGGCATTTCGAAATTTAATGTACGTGTCGCTTTGTAAACTGTACGATGAATTTGGAAAACAGTTGTAGCTGTTTCTTAAAACACGCCACAATAATCGAGAGATGTCTGCGATATCAACTAACGGGCCTTATATACAAGCGCTATTGTTCACCCTTCTCAGGACGATCGCCTGATGTGCAGAAATTACAATTAACCAATATAAAGTAGTAACGCACTAAATTCCTTTTTCCAAAAAACACGACGATCACGTCGGGGTCATCAATATTAAAACTCCCAAGCCTTTTTGGCAGCTGTTAATCAATTATGTATATAAAAACGCAAAATTTCAATTAATTCGACAAATAACTTTTATTTTCCTATTTGGCAGTATTACAAAGCTAAAGCGTGATCGTCTTCTTAAAAATGCCGCAAGAGAGTGAAGTAATTATTACCCTCAACTTACATATAATCAAACCGTGTATACGTACGTATGTAAATGCAAGGAATTGTGTTTTCAAAGAATGTATTTATGTATGTACAAGATCCTAAGCTAAAAGGCATACACATTAGTTCGAACATGCGTATACATTTTAAGATTATATTTGCTGCGGTGTCGGCTGCTACTCCGAACAGTGCGTAGGGATACCCCAAAATCAGTTGCAAAAGGAAAACCTGACGCTTTTATAATTTCCAAGAAAGGTGAAACGTCCTATGCCGATATACTTCGGAAAATAAAATCTGAGCCTAGCTTATCCGAGTTCGGAATTCTCGTCACCCGTATCCGCAAAACACAAACAGGAGAGGAGGCAGGTAGGTCCCAATACAAAGACCTGGTTAAAAAAGTGCTGACCGAGATAACCGTTGAGAGCAAAGACCTGGACGAAATATCTACCAGAGAAGACGTTGTACAGGCAATTAACGAGCAATTTGCGTCCATAAATGTAGATGTCTCGGCAGTGAAAAGTCTTCGCAAGGCATATGGCAGCACACAAATCGCCACGCTAAGTGTGCCTGCGAATACCGCAAGTACCCTTCTGTCGAAAGGTAAGGTGAAAGTAGGCTGGGTTGTGTGCCGTTTACGACAGGTATTGCAGCCAACACGCTGCTTCCGATGCTGGTCGTTTGGCCACATTTCAAACGAATGTACAAGTTGCGATAGATCCGAGCTGTGCAAAAGATGCGGTGGCGTAGGGCACGCAGCGAAGGGCTGCGTAAATACACCTAAGTGCCTGCTATGCACGGAAAAGAAGAACCGTCTGACCATGTCTCGGGAGGTAACAGGTGCCCGTCATACAAACGATCAATAGCCAAAATGCTAAAATGAAGCTTATACAAATATCATTGCCAAGCTGCTCAGGACCTACTGAAGCAAACGGTGGCAGAAACTAAGACGGACGTGGCTATTATATAAGAGCCATACAAAATCCCCACAGCTTATGGGTGGGTAGCCGATGCAACCAAAGGAACAGCAATATGGGCATGCAGAAACTTCCCCATACAAAGTGCGCATCCTGAGTTTACAGGTAAGGGTTTTGTTTGGGCGATTATCAAAGGTTACCACATCTGCAGTTGCTATGCACCGCCAAGCTGGACGCAGCAGGACTTTTAGGAGTTACTGAACAAAATAGTTGAGACAGCATCCGGTCGACATCCTTTAATAATCGCTGGTGACTTTAATGCCTGGGCTACAGAATGGGGTAGCAGAAGAACAAATGCAAGGGGTGCAGCCCTGCTAGAAACCTTCGCTCCTCTAGACCTCGTATTGGCGAATCGCGGAAATATCAGCACATTCCGGAGAGATAACAGAGAGTCTATCATTGACATAATATTAACGAGTGGCTCACTGGCGGGATGCACAAAGTGGATGGTCAGCGTGCAGTACACTCACAGCGACCATCAAGCAATCCTGCTAGATATCTCTAGAGACAACCGCACCGACCAAAGCGGTCACGGTAATAAACACCGTCACCGCTCTTGGCGCCCGGCAACTCTTGACAAGGACCTGTTTACTCTTGTCTTAAGAGAAGCATCCAACAAGGTGTCTCCAGAACAAGAAGCAGTAAAGGAGCCTGCGAGCTGGTTTCCAACCTCACAATGGCATGCGTCGCAGCGATTTCACGTAAAATGTTTAATACAACCCGTAAACAGGTGTACTGGTGGAACGATACCATCAGGGAGCTAAGAGCGAGTTGTCTTAGAGAAAGAAGAAGAAGTCAGAGGCAAATAGCGATGCCAGGACATGAAAGTAGACGAAAAAGATTAAAAATTTTAAGAAAGAAATTGAAAGATGAAATTCGGAGTAGCAAAAAAGCATCATTTAAGATTCTTTGCGACGAAGCTGACAAGAACCCCTGGGGAAACGCTTATAAGGTTGTAATGTCAAGAATTTCTAAGGCGCCTCAGGAAAAATGCCCACTGTTGCTAGACGTAATTGTAAAATCCCTGTTTCCTTATCGTGATACGGTGAGGCTACCACGCGCTCCCGCTTCCGTTAGCGGAATTGTCGGGGTGACTGCTGATGAAGTAATGGAAATCGCCAAAGCGATCGATGACCGCAAAGCAACTGGCCCTGATAACATCCCGAATAAGGCTCTCAAAATGGCCATTGCGGAGAACCCGCAGTTGTATGCCAGAGTGATGGAGTCCTGTCTTCAGCAAAGAGTGTTTCCGCAGGTGTGGAAAAAACAGAAGCTCGTGCTTCTTCCGAAACCAGGCAAACCGCCGGGTTTACCTTCATCCTATCGACCGATCTGCCTACTCGACACCTTGGGTAAGGTTCTGGAGAAAGTCATAAATAACCGATTGTTACGGTTCACTGAAGACGAAATGGGATTATCACCACGTCAGTACGGCTTCGGTAAGCGAATGTCGACCATAGATGCAATACAGGAAGTAGTCTCAATTGCCACAAATGCAATTGCTGGTAGAAGATGGAGAGGGGCCGATAAACTTTACTGTGCCACAGTAACACTCGATATTAAAAACGCCTTCAACTCTGCAAACTGGGAACACATCCTAACAGCACTCCTAAAACTACAGCTTCCGGCATACATATTTAAGATCACACTGACGGGGTGAAGGCTTTCGATGCTTACTCCTCGTAAAACAAAAAAAAAAAAAAAATACACATGATTTGCAGTAATTTTCAAAAAATTTGCGAATAACTTATATATGTATGTATAAAAAGCGTAAAAATTATGTGTCAGCAAATGCAAATCGCTCTTCATTAATTAATAAAACAAGTGTTATTATTATTTGACCAATACAATTCGGCTTTTTACTTTATTTTTCCAATATCCAACGAAATTCATAAATTTCCTAATCCGTAATGCCGTCGGCAAAACAACAAGTGGATTATACTCACATTTGTGCATTACCTAAATACATATTCATAAAACAAAAGAGGGGCGGCTTCAGTCATTAATTTCACAAATGCACATAAGTTTGAATATACATTTTATCAAACATATTATATTTATTCGGCTTTTTATTAAATTGCGGAAATTATCTCAAAATAAGTCTATTTTTTTTACATATATGAGAATATACAAGCTGTTAAATTTCTTTCGACTTCACTCAACTCTGTTAACTTGCCGCTCTTGCTATTTCCCCTGTTAGCTCTGACGAGGTGAACTACCCTTACATATTTTGTTGGATTTTGAGAATTCACACTGATTTTCGCGTGAATATCTTCTCTGTCAAATATAAGTTCTCTGATTGCACCAAATCACTTTATACTTAGCTTGAAGTGCACAAAGTTGATTTAATCACAATTAAATGAAATTCCTTTTAATTAATTTGATATTTAACTTGTATTATAACAATATTTGAAAGCGAGCAAAGTAAACACAACCACACAGCTTGACGTTTGCGAAATTCGCGCAAGTACATAATTATATTTTGTAAGCGTAGCTATTGTATTTTTTAATATAAACCAAATGTCTTCCAAGTTTCTAATTAAAAAATCATTACCAGTTTACTACTAATTATTTACTCTTTAAGAAAGGAAAACAAATTCTAACCCGTTTTCCATACTTCGTAAAACAACCCATTATAAAGGAGTGTCAAAAATTGAATGTCATTATTTACCTAACCTTTTATAATTGAATAATGTATGCACCCTATGTTTGCCATGCCAACCCTGCTTTAAAATTTATCGGTTTGTTTATTCAAAAACAATTTTGATGTTTTATGTGCAAATGTTATAAAACAAATAAAACATTTAGCATTAATATTATCTCGAATAAAGTTAATTACGCTAATGTTGGGGTGTTCGTACGCATCCAATCACTGCAGTCGGAATTAATCTATTTGGGCTAAATAATATTTGTGATTTTCGAATAAACCGGCAATTGAAAATAATGGTAGCAAGTTCGTGTATACTCATTATTCAAGCCACAATTTGTATTGATAATGTACAACAACGTGCAGTGATCTGAATTGGGAAGCTTGCTTGCCAATGCACTGTAGTGCGTTTCTGTAACTTTCGTTATGCATTATAACGAACGAAATAACGAATTTAGTAGTGTAACGAACGGCGGTGTTTCTGTAAGTGTGGTGATAAACATTTTCGTTATAATATTCGTTATTGTTTTCGTTATCATATCACACACAAAAAATATAGTGATATTCTGCAATTATAGATACAATTAAGTATAGAAAGTAAAATTGTATTAACATATATAATCTTTGTTTAATTCTATTGGACTCTGCCAAGCTTTTAGGGAAAATTATATATTTGCACATAAGCTTTGAATGTGCGACACACCATTGTCTTGCTCATAGAGCAAACGAAATCCTGCCCAATATACCTTAAGTGCGATCCTGTCGCATAATAAAGCAATGCAGCTGCCATCCTCAATGGTTTTGGAATAATAGTTAGTCTTACTCCGTCTTTCATGTGAGGGCGTATTTCATTTCATATCATTAGAAGCTACCTGGAAGATAGAGTTTTGGAATATTCTACCGACGCTGAAACTAAAAAGTATACCGTTACTGAGGGGGTTCCCCAGGGCTCAGTACTATGTCCAATATTGTGGAACATAATGTACGACGAAGTCTTCCGCCTACCGCGCCCCGACGGAGTAGACATAATCAGGTTCCCTGATGACATTGCACTGGTAGCAGTAGGTAAGCAAATATCAGATGTCGAAGTCAAAGTGAACGCCACAATAGAGACGGTCACTAAATGGCTACATAGCGTAGGCTTATCTGTAGCAGGTGGCGGTATTTAAAGTAAATAGCCACACTATTCGATCCTCCCGCCAGTTAAAGTACCTTGGTGTGATTATCGACATTAGGTTATGTTTCGGACCACACGCAGATTATGTAACACATAAGGCGTCAAAAAATTACGGTGATCTATCAAGAATGCTCCTAAACATAGGCGGACCTAGAAGCAGCAAACGTTCCATTTTAGCTACAGTATTCAGCTCAGCCTTGCTGTATGCAGCGCCAGTCTGGGCTAAGTCATTGAAAGTAAAAGCCTACCGGAAGCCTTACGAGACTGTGTATAGGCTACTCGCTCTAAGAGTGACGTGTGCGTATAAAACAACTTCGGATGACGTGGCAATGGACGTCAATGGTATGACTCCCTTCGATATACTGGCTGAAGAAAGAGAGAGAATATTTCAGCGGAGAAAGCAGTTCGACAACGAAGAGGTAATTACTATCCAAGAAAAAGCGTTATCCTTAGAAAAATGGTGGGAGCGCTGGGATAACTCCGAAAAAGGAAGATGGACACACACCCTTATCCCCAACTTTCAGAAGTGGGTCAATCAAAATCACGGGAAAGTCAACTTTCACCTAACCCAATTCCCTACTGGCCATGGCTTCCACAGAAAATACCTTAACCGCTTCGTGCTGGACGATTCCGCCCTCTGCCCAACGTGCAATGTAGACGAAGATGAGAGGCACGTCTTATTTTCTTGCCCACGATATTCAGCAGTTACGATTAACATAAGTACTCTATCTGCAGATCCGCTTAGTCCGGATAATATAATCGATACAATGCTTAGCTCTATCCGAGATTGGGAAGCAATAAGTGGCGCTATAGCAGAAATACACAAAAAGCTAAGGTACGCGGAGTGGTCCCGAAAAAGCCGGTGAGATTTCTACCACTTACACAGCGTACTGCATCATTCGATTTTCCCCGGAACCACGTCCGTTCCGACAGAAACGATCGCTAGGGAGATTTTAAGTAATTTACATCGTCAAAGTGTGAATAATACACGGGTTTGAACCGAACGCACGCAAAATATGACTGGATACAAGCTCTACGTTTGAGTAGGTTATCTTAAGCGTCAAAGTGAGGAAATTATGAGTCTGGAACCAAACGCTCTTCAGCTGCAGTTTATTGCGGCTCCTGGTATTCGTTTGCTGGACCACCAAGGTCATGCTACTCGCTGAGTCTGCGCAGCGAGGGAACTTGTCCATCAGGCTCGGTTTGTCTGCAGAGTTCATAGCCGGGCAAAAAGCCGCTCGGAACCAAGTCCGTTCCGACGGTCTCGGCTTACTATAGCGCTCTTTAAAGTGTCAGCAATGCTGAGTAGGCGAAAATCAACTAATCTGTGAAATTGGCTGCTCGGATTCCCGTCCATTCCGACAGCCTCAATGAAGTTTAACTTCGAATTATATAGATAATAAAATTAACTTAGAACATTTAAGTAGTGTCAGATGTCAGGTATATAAACGCAATTAGGCGGACATTACATAAGTGGGCGGGGACGACGGACCCGACACGGGTGGGCTAGTTAGACCAACAGAGGTGGTGCCAAGTAGATGCGACTTCCACGGACTGCATCAAGACGGTAACGGACTGCATCAAGACGGTAACGGACTTAGAGCTTAGTGCTCAAACTACCTCCCGACGAAATACTTGACGGTAGTACCGGGAGGGGAACGGGACGTGACAGTAGGAGGTTTAGTGCAGGTTAAAGTCCCACACTGACGGGGTGAAGGCTTTCGATGCTTACTCCTCGTAAAAAAAAAAAAAAAAAAATATTGATTTGCAGTAATTTTCAAAAAATTTGCGAATAACTTATGTATATAAAAGCGTAAAAATTATGTGTCAGCAAATGCAAATCGCCGCCGGCATTTTAACATTTTAGCAAATCTTATCATATCATATGTACGTACACACAAATAACGCTCTTCATTAATTAATAAAACAAGTGTTATTATTATTTGACCAATACAATTCGGCTTTTTACTTTATTTTTCCAATATCCAACGAAATTCATAAATTTCCTAATCCGTAATGCCGTCGGCAAAACAACAAGTGGATTATACTCACATTTGTGCATTACCTAAATACATATTCATAAAACAAAAGAGGGGCGGCTTCAGTCATTAATTTCACAAATGCACATAAGTTTGAATATACATTTTATCAAACATATTATATTTATTCGGCTTTTTATTAAATTGCGGAAATTATCTCAAAATAAGTCTATTTTTTTTACATATATGAGAATATACAAGCTGTTAAATTTCTTTCGACTTCACTCAACTCTGTTAACTTGCCGCTCTTGCTATTTCCCCTGTTAGCTCTGACGAGGTGAACTACCCTTACATATTTTGTTGGATTTTGAGAATTCACACTGATTTTCGCGTGAATATCTTCTCTGTCAAATATAAGTTCTCTGATTGCACCAAATCACTTTATACTTAGCTTGAAGTGCACAAAGTTGATTTAATCACAATTAAATGAAATTCCTTTTAATTAATTTGATATTTAACTTGTATTATAACAATATTTGAAAGCGAGCAAAGTAAACACAACCACACAGCTTGACGTTTGCGAAATTCGCGCAAGTACATAATTATATTTTGTAAGCGTAGCTATTGTATTTTTTAATATAAACCAAATGTCTTCCAAGTTTCTAATTAAAAAATCATTACCAGTTTACTACTAATTATTTACTCTTTAAGAAAGGAAAACAAATTCTAACCCGTTTTCCATACTTCGTAAAACAACCCATTATAAAGGAGTGTCAAAAATTTAATGTCATTATTTACCTAACCTTTTATAATTGAATAATGTATGCACCCTATGTTTGCCATGCCAACCCTGCTTTAAAATTTATGGGTTTGTTTATTCAAAAACAATTTTGATGTTTTATGTGCAAATGTTATAAAACAAATAAAACATTTAGCATTAATATTATCTCGAATAAAGTTAATTACGCTAATGTTGGGGTGTTCGTACGCATCCAATCACTGCAGTCGGAATTAATCAATTTGTGATAATGATTTTATTTGGGCTAAATAATATTTGTGATTTTCGAATAAACCGGCAATTGAAAATAATGGTAGCAAGTTCGTGTATACTCTTTAATCAAGCCACAATTTGTATTGATAATGTACAACAACGTGCAGTGATCTGAATTGGGAAGCTTGCTTGCCAATGCACTGTAGTGCGTTTCTGTAACTTTCGTTATGCATTATAACGAACGAAATAACGAATTTAGTAGTGTAACGAACGGCGGTGTTTCTGTAAGTGTGGTGATAAACATTTTCGTTATAATATTCGTTATTGTTTTCGTTATCATATCACACACAAAAAATATAGTGATATTCTGCAATTATAGATACAATTAAGTATAGAAAGTAAAATTGTATTAACATATATAACCTTTGTTTAATTCTATTGGACTCTGCCAAGCTTTTAGGGAAAATTATATATTTGCACATAAGCTTTGAAGGTGCGACACACCATTGTCTTGGTCATAGAGCAAACGAAATCCTGCCCAATATCCCTTAAGTGCGATCCTGTCGCATAATAATGCAATGCAGCTGCCATCCTCAATGGTTTTGGAATAATAGTTAGTCTTACTCCGTCTTTCATGTGAGGGCGTATTTCTTTTAACAATGCTATTGCAGGATCTTTTTTGAATCTAAAAAGCTCTTCAAATCGCGCTTCCTGGACGTGAAAAGGGTCAGTTGAGTCTGTAAGGTAACGTCTATGTATACGTAGCATATTTCGCTGGTCAACTAATATTGCCAGTGTGGCAGTTGCAAGCATAGTCACAAGCTTCAAAATAATGAAATAAGTTAACACTTCACATTTTCACACATTCTTTATTTGTATATACTTACTTTTTAAATAAATAATTAAACAAAACAATGCAAAAAGTAAAATTTACAATTAGAATTTGTGTAAACAAAACAGCTCAGCTGTCAACGACATAATAAACAGTGTTTTGTGTCCACTGTTTCATATACTTTATAACAACTCACCACAACCATAACGAAAGGTGACTTCTCTGAGTTACAGAAACACTTCAAAATAATTGTTCGTTTTAAACATTTCGTTACGCAAAAGTGATATTTATTTCGATATCATAACGAAAAGTTACAGAAACGCACTACTGGTCCGGTATTTGTTGGACAAACGTTAATGCATACAGAGTTCGATAGACTTTGTGCAGTGCCGACGCGAAATTTTGTGCTAATGGAAATTTTACCTTTTTGGTGAAAAAAAGTTCTTATAAGAATTAAGAACTGTGTGAGTGAGTAGTTAAAACTCTCCTTAATACGAAAGAAGTGGTGAACCAAATATGGCGGAGCGAAATCATTTAACGGCTAACACTTCGTCGGTAGCACCTGGTCGTTAGCCATGACCCAAAAATAAGAAAGGGCAATATTGATGAAACTATTAGGCAGTAAACTAAGGAGTATTGTTGACATGATGACGCAGCCCAAGCGCTCCATTCATCAACCGATTCGGGATTTGGTTGATGAGATTGTTGAAATCTACGAAGAGGTAAGGATTTCGAAAGTCATAGGTGAAGGAAAGGAGAGGTCAAAAAGCTGTAAATGTACTCAAATCTTGTTCCTTTCAAAAAAGCTAAGCTTGCGTCAAAAAGAGGCATAGAAGACGCCCTTTCAAATGAGACGAATGCGCCAAAATTTTTCCAGTAAAGCGGAAATCTCAAAAGATTAATAATAATTCACAATTTAATTGAGCTCGAGACCAGTTTATGGAAGAGATTTTATTTGGAAAAACAAAAACAGGTTTTTAATCCAATAAAAATCTTAACAAAATGTATATGCATGGTGATTTCCGAATTTCCGAGGTGCTGTGTGTACTTCTCGGTTGTCTAGGGTATCTGTAAAGAAATGAACCCTATCTCCTCTATGAATTATAACACCTTCGATTTGCTTCACTATCATTATTTATTCTTCCTCTTCTTACGTAATGCTATCTCGTAAGCGTAGAGCTAGAGTAGGCTTGAGCCCTACAGCTGGCAGCCGTCTTAGTGGTTTAAACCCACCTCGACGCGTGTCATGTATGCCTAGCTACTGCCCATTTAATTTTGCTACTGCTCCTTTTATACTATTTTGCGCGTAGGTAGACAATTATCCTTATACTAACGATTTCATATATTGTATGTACAAAGTAATAATTTGATCAGGAGGCCCTAAAGGCCACCTGCAGACTTAAATGAAATGGGTGTTGGTATAAAACGGAGTGAGACGAGGCGGAAATTGCAGAGTTATGGACACTTGCGTCTTTTCAATGCCACAGGATAGTACGCCACAGTTTCCTTTGCTGATGAGACTCTATAACGTTGAGTTCCCCGAGGCTGAATGCCAACACTGAGCCCGGGATCAGGTGTTCCTCGGCCCGCAACCCACCTTCGGCTATCGATGCCACCATCAGAAACTGGGTGAATACTTCGCTCAGCAATTACTGGGAGGCGTCGAAAGTTTGCAGATGGGCAAAACTCATGTTACCATCAATCTCAAAAGGACTATCAAAACACTTGCTCTCGCTTAACAGGCGAGACTGCAGGCAACTTGTTGGGTGGTGACCGGTCAATTCACGTGGCATAGACACCTGACAATGATAGGCGTACATGACAACTCCTTATGCTCATCCTGTTTTGAAGGGGAAGAGACGGCGGAACACTTTCTGTGCTTCTGCCCCGCCTTTGCAAGAACTAGGTATGAGGCATTTAATCCCGATGTGTTGAGAGACGAACACCTGAGCTCTTTGACACCCCAAAATCTGCTAACATTTATTCGTAAATCTTGCAGATTTAAAAAAGATAAAAAGGAACATGAAAACAGTACAATGGACGGCATGTAGTCTGAGTGCTGTTTTCTACACACGTAGTTTCGTGTTTGATTCCAACAAAAAAATAATAAAATAGATTGCAAATAAAATATATTTATAATAAAAAAAATATAAAAAAAATATGTTGTATGTAGAAAGTAATAATTCAATATAAGTATATATGTACATGTGTAGGTACTTATACAAAATTCAGTATGTTCCCAGCAAAAAGTGGGACCTTGCCAAAGGTAAAGGACTACGCTACGCTGTAACCAAGCCTAGTAACCAAAATGGTCCAAGTATATGAAAAAAAAAGTTTGGTCACCCGCTGCATAACATACAACTACTTACTTTACTACCTTGCTTGGACCATTACGTGGACAGTTACACTCGATCAATTTTTTAAATATATAAAGAGGACTATCCGATGTACTAGTTATACCAGACCAAATTTTTGACTAGTTTCACAAAAGCATTCTTTAGACTTATGACGATAGACTATATTAGATGCCTAATACAGCACTAAAACCAATAAATATGCACAATCTGTTAAGTAAAAAGTAAACACGCCTTTATTAACGGGAATATGAATATTTTTATTTGTACTTTTTTAAGATTTACTGCCCTCTTAACTTTTTCTTACTTTTATAATTACTAGTTGCAATCCTCTCTTCTTCAGAGTCGGAAGCTGCCCACTTCTTGCAGGGGATGCGTGTCGGGGAGCAGCTCGACGAAAACGACCCTCAAATGACGGAGTGGGTCCTCTTTCAAAAACCCAGAAGAGGAGGAGAAGGAAGATGATGGCGAGGCGCGGGCAGAGGAAACCCTATTGTGTGGCGAGTTAAACTTCTGTTGCTGCATCATGCAAGCGGCCCAGGTCTATGGAGGTTACTACAGAAGCCAGTGGATGCAGCGACATCCAAATCAGCTGGCGGACGCTGCAAGAAAAGGAAAACTGCGGCGACATCCACCAGTGCTTGCCCCAATGCCTCTTTCAGGCAAAGTGCGGTCTTACCCCATTATAATCTTGTGGAGAGCACTCAAGGACAGCGGCGGAAGAAGGCGGTATCAGCCAGACAGATCTCGAATGGCACGAACCCTTTGCCTAAACACAAGGAAGGTAGTGACGCGGAGGTTGGTCAAGGCTTAACCACCCCCGCCATGCCCTTGCATAAGGAAAACCTCCCTTATACGTCAGCAGGACTGGGGGCCCGGTCAACTTATTGTGAGACCGTGAAAGACCCTCCGCTGGTTACCGTAATTAGGAGAGTTCGACACGGCAGATGACTACTGCAAAAGTAAAACACTGCAAGAGCCATCTGATCCGAGTCGTCATTGTCTCCGACCCTGCAGCCAATGCCCGTGGGTATGAGCAGAGGGATGGAACCATTATGGTGAAATGCCTGTCCTAAGCAAACTGGGATTGGCTCAAGGCTGTGGTGCAAAGAATCCCGCACAAAGGAGAAACACGATTCATTGTTTTAAGTGAAGAGTGCAAGCCTCTCAGAATAGCACTCTGCTGTGTTCTAGATCCAGATCTGAAGACCGCAGATGTGCTTTCCTGTTTCCGTGCCAAAAATCCGGGAGTAGACACCAACTACTACCAACTGGCGCCAGTTAGCGAAAGAGAGAAATAACTGGCGTGCTGTGCTAAAAAGAAGAAGAAGACACCAACTACTGGCGTGTCATTTCTCACAAAAATAGTAGCAACCTGAAAGATAGAGAAGGTGCTACTCTGGTAGTGAAAATGGACCAGAGCTCCGTGGATATCCTCGGATCGAAGTACGAAAATCGCCTCAGTGTCTTCTTCGGGACCGTCTCATTTATAGTTGATCCCAAATGAGTGACCAAGGCGATGCATTGTACCTTTTATTTATTTATTTAATTAGTGAGTCTATTGAACATATAAAAGTTTCCTTACAGACTATTAACAATATTATGCTTAATAACTAAGAAAAGAAAATTTCAAAGTCTAAAAAGTTGAATCCAAAAGATTCTTAAAAACATTTTTTGAATAAGAAAAATCTAAAAGAAATAATACCTTTTTCGATATTATATTAAATTTACCAATGCCACAGGCAATAGGGGCATTACGAGCATTTTCAGTTTTGTAATTAACACCATAAAACGGCAAAAAATGTCGTAAACTTCGCTGAGGAATGTTAAAATTAAGTTTTACTAATAGAATGGGGCAATCAATAGCGCCATTAACCAAATTAAAAATAAAAGACAAAGATAATATATGTAGATCTTCTGGAATCCAACGATTTCAAATTTATTAAAAGTAGGCGTGAACTATACGCAGGTACTGGTTACGAAAAATTTAAAGAGCGTAAAGCAAACTTAAGGAATACTTTTTGGACACGTTCGATTCTATTTATTAAATTGGCATGGTATGGTCTCCAAATGATCGTGGCATATTCTAAGTTAGAGCGTACAAAAGACGTATATAATAATTTAAGCGTGTAGGGATCAGAAAATTTCGTGCTATTACGCCTCACAAAACCGACCATTGCATAAGACTTTGCAACAATATGAGAAATATGACTGTTAAAAGTAAAATTAGAAGAAAAAATTACGCAAAGATCCTTGATTTCATTGAGAGATTCTAAGACTGATGAAGCAATACTATAACACGTAGGCACAATATTGTGAATTTTAGCAAAAAAGACTTTAAAGCATTTGCTGATATTCAAAGGAAGGCGGGATTTAATGCACCAGCATTGCAGCTTATCTAAATCAGCCTGAAGCTTAATTGCATCAGCTGAGCTTTTTATAACCGAAAATACTTTTAAGTCATCAGCTTTCAGCAGAAAATTAGCAAATGTGAAGCAATTGGTAATGTCATTTATAAATAGCACAACGAGTAAAGGACCTAAAATACTCCCCTGAAGAACCCCAGAAGACGCTATAAAAGGCTTAGATGTTGCACCATCTACCATGACTACACAGCATCTATTCAACAAATAAGATTTAGTCCACTGCCAAAAATTAGAATTAAGCCCATGCTAACTAAAATCCAATGCGAAACTTTATCAAAAGCCTTGGAGAAATCTGTATAGACACAATCAACTTGAAAACCATCCAAGAAGGAATTAATACAGTACTCACTAAAGACAGCTAGATTAGAAGCAGTCGACCGATTGGAGACGAAGCCATGTTGATTTGGCGAAATTAAGCTCTTAGATACAAAATAAATTTTTTCTACAATAATACTTTCAAAGACTTTTAATACTGAAGATAACTTTGATATTGGCCTATAATTGCATACATCACTTTTATTCCCGCTTTTGAAAAGCGGAGTAATAGAGGTCAATTTCCAATCGTCGATAAAAACCCCGGAAGCTAGGCAATTTCTTAGCAAAATGCCTGACAAACCATCAACATCGGGGTTAACAAACGGTTTCAATTTGGAGATACCATTAGCAACGTCTTCGAGGGACAAATTTAAGGATCCAAAACTAAAAGAGGAATTCACCATGAGTCCGTAATCAAGTGTTGAAGCGCCAACATCACTGGTGAAGTTCGAACTGAAAAATGTAGCCAACAGATTGGAAACGTCAGCTGGGCAACGCGCAAATTAACCTTGAAAGAAAACTGATGGAGGTATATTGCCACTTGAATTCTTAGACTTTATAAACTGCCCAAAGATCTTCGGATTTGATTTAAATTTAGACTCTACATCAAGAATGTAGTTTCTGTAAAGAAATTTGTCTAAGCAATTAAATTGCTTCTGATAGGCTTCATATTTAAGACGAAATAACTGGTTCCTAGTTGATTTAATTTAAAAAAAAAATTATTTCTGAGGTTTTTAAATTTTTTTAACTCCCGAATAGAATATTGTTAATACATAAATCGATTAAAAGCGTTTTAAAAATTAAGAAAGATTTTGCAACGTCAGAGCCATCAAAAGCTTCTTCCCAAACAATGTCGAATATTAAATCATTAAATTTAGAGTAACCGCAGGCTGAGTAGTTAAAGCCAACTATTTCAGCGGACTGATTAACTGAAAACTCGTAAAACTCAAATTTTATAACCAAGGGTACATGATGTTTATCACAAACTGATATTGGAAAGTAACATTCCTCAACATTGCAACTTATATTATCAATTATAAATATGAGATCAAGAACTCTATTCAGTTGATTAACAAAATTATTAATTTGCAATAAATTAAGACTTAAAAGATTGTCAAGCAGATACTACTCAAAAGAGGCAGTAACATTAATTGGCGTTAGGCCAAAATTTGAAAATAACCGCACCATATCACGTTAGATAAGTTAAAGTCGCCTAACACACACAAATGGTTATCGCCTAGCTTATTTAAAACTAAAGATATTTTATTATCTGCATGCGCACGATAAAGGTCATCATTGCCATTTGGAGGGCTATAAGATACCAATAAGAAAAGAGAGCCCTTAGAAGAGGGCCCACGAACACAAATATATAGTTGATCGTTAACAGAATTATTATTAGCTAATTCCACAAAATGAGCGCTCATCTTCCGTTGGACTGCGATAAGAACTCCACCACCTCTCATACAGCCAGTTTTCGCCGCATCTCTGTCCTTAAGATATACACTGTATAAATTGCAGTCAAAAAATTCCTCGTCACGGAAATCCGGATTAAGCCAAGTCTCAACAATAACAAAGATGTCATAATCCAACTGAGAGCTAAGTGAACGAACAGCTTCTGATTTAGTTCGAAGGCCAGAAATATTCTGGAAATACACCTTCAAACCACAATTTCCGCTAATAGGTTTGTTAACAATTACCCAACTCTCTGTTGTAACTCCTCCTTGCAAAAAAAACGAAAAGGGCGTAAATTAACATTGGCAGGCCAAATCTGAGGTGAAAGCAAGTTGCTGTAGAGCGCCGCAGACACTCCTTACTTAAAATTAACATGATTAATTTCAGAAGACGGAGTTGGTTTCTTAACTAAAGCATAACAATACAGATTATTTCTGTCAATACCAGTGGGCTTGTTAAGATAGTCTATTATGTTATCTGGGGATACGGTAGGGAGGAATGATGATAAGTGAAACCATTTCTTCACGTCTGCCACCTCTAAATCAGAGTTAGTGCTCATACCAGAAACACTCATTTGCTTGCGCCGTTTGTTATTCACCACTTTCTTCCAATCCGCATGGGTAAGTAATAAAGAAGATGATGTATTATGTCCACTAGCCACTGCATTTGGCTGTGACGAAACTGAAACCGAAGATGAAGAAGTCGAAGCAGTAACAGGACCATTATATAAATAATGTGCAGCAGTAGTTTTATCAGCAACAACCACATGCGAATAAGAAGACGAAGAAGTCGAAGCAGTAGCATTGTCACCAACAACAGCTTGCACATAAGATGATGGGGTGAGAGTCATTATACTCTGCGAACTTGTTTTAGCGACTAGAATCGGTAATTGAGCATTATCAGCATTACAAACAGCAGCTATTGGCGAAGGTTTAGCAGCAGCAGCATTGATGCCAGCGAAAGAAGTATTGGAGACAACCCTCTCAGCAACAGGCATCTCAGTTGACACTTGCTTAGAAGTAGAATACAAAGCAGCACAAGAATCATTGTTTACAGCAAATGGAGACGGTGATAACAGTTGAGTTCGCGTACCCAACGTTGATGTTTTCTCCTTTGTAGAAACTTCGTAGGCAAACCGTTTTTCTCTGTTTCTGTTGTTGTTCCCAGCAGTTAGCTTATTCGCACTCAAATTACTATTAGTATAATGCATAGAAGTTATTATATTTTTTAGAGCATCGAATTCCTTCAACAAGTCTTTCAATTTAGCATCAAAGGCATTTGTAATTAAATGAAGATAACTCAGATTCATTTGCAGCTCTCTAAAGCCGCTACTTCTCTTATAAGTAGAAGGTTAATCATGCTGCATACAAAATCCCACATAACAGCTATTCAGGAGCCCTGGGTTTTTAAACAAAAATCCTTTGGTCTAAGAAACTTACGTGGGCCAACATCCTATATGACGAAAGCTCAGTCAGACCGAGGGCTTGTCTTATAGTGTCTTCTCACTTAGCTATAACTAAGCTTGTACAGTTCTGCTGTCAGGACTTGGTGGCAGCGAGGATGAGCTTCAACTGCAAAAATGGGTGGAAACATTTTATTATTGCCTCCGCGTACTTTCCATATGGCTCTCTACTGCCGCCACCTCCCTGGAATGCGGCCAGTCTTGTGGAGTATTGCGAAACGTCGGACTGATGCTCTGTTGCGATACTAATGCCCAGAATAAATTCTTGGGCCAGCCTTTGACTGTCACTCATAGTGAGCGGTAATTTCTTCTCTACCGTGTCCATTTTGTGATATTTTCCTAGTTTCGAGTTGAAAACTTATTGTTATTTTGCTACTTAGAATTTTCGGTTCATATCTTTTTGCATAAGCGGGCAAATAGTGACTAAGAAGTTTAGTGAAAAGTGCTTAGCCAAAATAGCCCCAGGGCCTTCCCTTGTGGGCACAAATCGGTTTGCCCGATAGTGCTGGAATCAAAAAAAAAAAGGAAAAATCAAGAAAAAGCTAACATTTATTAACACTGAACTTATTTTTCCCGAACTCCCTACTGTAAACAAAAGAGATCCTAAATTTGTGGTTTTAGAATCCGCTGACCAAAGCAAACCTCTATCTCACTATTCATGCTTCGCCTTATACAAATCAATTTGTGCAGTAAGCAAAGAATTTGAAAGTTTATCAGAGTTGCGTGATGGGAATATTCTTTTACTAACAAAAAATTAAATAACAGCTGAACGATTCCTCGCTCTTAAAAATCTGCCAGGCATTTGTGCTGTCAAAGTCAAGTACCACGAAAATCTGAACTACAAGTCAGTTGAAGAAATAATTAGCGAGCTAAGTTCTCAAGGAGTATTAAGCGCTTTTAAATTCCAAAGAAAAGCTTATAACGAAACGTTAAGTCCAACTGGAGTATTATGGTTGACTTTCGATTTATACCACCTTCCTAATGAAATTGACATCGCCTAGAGAAATGTAAAAGTTAGACAGAATGTACCAAATCCCATGCGGTGCAAAAATTGTCAGTTGCTAGGCCACACAGTAAAATTCTGCAAGCGTTCACTCCCCGACGAAATGCACACGCACCTTCTAGGCAAATTGCTCTTTCGACCACCCCTTTTCATCCACCAAGTGCCCAAAATTTATTCAGACAAAGGAAATACTCAAAATCAAAATAACAAAGAAATATACAATGTGAGAAGCGATAAAAATTCACAAGAATACAGCTCTTTCCAAACCCGAAAGTTCTCAATCTTTTTCCTCTATTGTTTCTCAACGCGATGTTAACGAAATACGCTCTGAACCCATTCTCTGAACTGCATTCCAGACCGACTCTCAAAAACTCGATGACCCTCAGAAAATAAACAAAATACTCCCCGTATCGAACTCTCCAACTCAATTAACACAACCAAAATCTACTTCTTTTGAAACCTATACTTCCACTAATCAATCACACAACATTACACTCATACCAGAAAGCCCCCAAAGCTTTTCTCAACACTCAATACATAAACATGCTCAACGAACAAAATTCCATTCTTAAGTCTTTTTTACACTCTATGTCAACACAAGATCTCAGCTCATCATTAATTACTCTCTCGACCTACAAAATTACAACCACAACCCAAATCACATTAACATCAATACACAAAACTATAACTCAGGCGATACTACAATGTCAGACGAAGAACTTTCAAAGGAATTTACCACCAACATAGAAGAAAACAATCTATTATAAATGCATACATCTCAAAATTTATATAAAACCAATCTTTCAAGTACATATTCAAAAGAAAAAAAAGTTACAACAATAAATCTTATATTAATTTTTAAAACCCTTTAGTAAGTCTAAATGACCTCTATATTGTAATGGAATCTAAACGGATACTGGAACAATTTCCATGAGTTGCAACTGCTCCTGCAATATTATAATATTGTATCACTGCAAGAAACGCACTTGTCTTTTAACAGCGCACCCTCTCCCCCACACGCTTATGTTGCATACTACCACAATCTGGCATTAAATACATCAAATAAGCAAGGCATCTGTGTTTTCGTAAAAAAAGGAATTCCCCACACATAACTGAACATAACCTCTTGAACTTACACGATTGCCATATAAATAAATATAGGTTTCAAAATTACTTGAATAGCTATGTACATTCCTCCTAATAAAAATTTCTTCTTTTATGAAATTCCGTCAATATTAAGAAATATTTCCACCCCAAGTACTTTACTCGGGGATTTGAATGCGTGGAGCTTCTTATGGTGTTCCGCAACAGAAAACTCAAGGGGGAAGGTAATTGAAGACGTGCTATTGGCATCGAATCTTGTAGTGATCAATGATGGCTCACCTACCCATTTTACGACGCACCAAAGTTTTACGAATGTAGACGTAACATGCTGTTCAGCTAACCTTGCACCAAAAGTTTCATGGAAAATCCTCAAAAGCCTTCACGGAAGTGACCATTTTCCTATTATTACCACTATTGAAATTAAATATAGAAAAAATGAAAAAACTGCTGAAGTTTAACACAGAGAAGGCGAACTGGCCTAAATTTCAATGATGAGGTTTCTCAGCAAACCCCTGTCTCAATTAATATAAATAAAGAAGCAGCTAACTTAAAAAAGATTTTTCGTTCGTGAGCCCATTGGTGTATACCACAAACAAAAAATAGCTCTTTTAAACCAACTGGTGGAATGCCAAAATTGCTCAGCTTAGACAAAGAAAGCAACAAGCTTGGGCGGAATTCAAAAAACACCGTACTGAAATCCAATTGATGATTTACAAAAAGGCAAACGCTTCATTTAGGTATAATTCTAAAAACGCGAAAAGAGATTGCTTTCAGCAAATAACCAATTCCATTAGCCCTCGCTCCTCCCCCAGGCGAATTTGGCATAACATTAGGTTACTTACAGGAACAGCTAGACAAAGTCACATTTTAGCCATTAACACAGATAGAGGGACAATTCTAAATACGTTTAACATAGCCAAATATTTTGCTTCCACTTGGTCAGAATATTCCAAAGACTCTAACTTCGAACAAGCATTTATTAGCCAAAAGAGCAGCCCAGCTGTTGGCTTATCTGCTGCGGCAGAGATTGAAAAATCATTACACTCATAGAGCTTAATGAGGCATTAAATAGCTCAAAAGGTAAAACACCTGCATTTGACAGAAGTCCTTAATTCTATCTGTTATTGATTAGGGTCTATCCATATACGGTTTCTGCTCCAAAAACAACATTGCCAACGTCTCTTCAATTTATCATGCAGCGGTACGGAAAAGCCTCCGGTACGAAAATAAGAAATCTCCTTGGTGAAGCTGGACTCCCCACACTCAAAGAACGGACCACACATGTTACCTTACGGCTTATACCAAAGCTTTTTATCTCAAAGAACCCTATACTGATCAACGATATAAAACGAGCTCTAAAGAGGAAAAGGATTTTAAAACGGCCGTCAACAGTATGTAAAGTTGTTAATTTTTCTAAAGATCTTGCAATTTCGCTTAAGGCAATTTTTACCAAAACTCCGCAATTTCCTATTTGCAATATTCCTACGCCGTCATTTAATACTTCGTTACTTGCCCACCCAAAACAAAATACTACCGCAGTGCTATACCAAAAATCATTTTTAAAAATCAAAAGTAGCTTGGCAGCACCGACGGCTCCTCATGCAACGACACCACCTCTTTTGCTGTAGTATCATAAAGTGGACACACAATTAAGACCGCATTACTCTTCCCTCACAGCTCTATTTTTACTATCGAGGTTCTTGCGAAACGCTTCGCCACATATTATGCAATCTCGTCCAAAGGCAAATACGTCATTTGCACTGATAGCAAGTCAGTGATACAAGCACTGCTTAATACAAAAAACTGTGAACCTCTCATACAGCAGATTCGTGATAAGCTTATTAGGCAACAATCAAAAATAAAAATTATGTGGATTCCTGGCCACTGTTGAATCAATGGCAACGAATTTGTCGACGCAACAGCCAAACAAACTCGTAGTTCACATATCGAATGCGTTAAAACCTATGTTAGATCCGACATTCAAAGAACTGTGGAAAATTATATAAAAATAATATCAGCGCAAAATTGGTCAACATATCAGCATCCATACGCAACTATTAACAGAAGTAGCATGGTGTCTTCTATTCCAGCGGGACTCTCAATAGAAGAAATTAATATTTTCACTAGGTTGCGCCTACAACACACGGCAATTACACACCAACATCTGCTTAGTGGGAGTGCAGCTCCACTTGGCCAGACCTGCAACTGCCAAATGACGATTTTCCACATCCTCAATGAATGCAGTAATTACTCAAACGCAAGGAGCAACTTATTACAAAACAAAAACCTTCAGACTTACTAACGGAATTTACCTTAGATAACGTAAGAGTTATTTATAAGTATTATACCAAATTGGACTTTTATATAAAATATAGACAATCTTATAATATACATATGTAAGTAGGTCAAACATCAAAAACAAAAAAAAAAATTTTTGTTTTCTTTTTTTAATTATACATTACGGTCAGGTCGATAGCCTTTATTGCTAGTGCCTCTAAACTGTAATATAATTATTTAAAATTATATTTCTATTAAATAAATAAATAAATAAATAAATAAAAAAAATCTTGGGCAGCAGCAAATGGAACGCGAGGGCAGATCGGCTTTTCGAGTATATACTGTCAAATGGGCTAAGCATCTTGAATGTGGGCTCTCAGCCAACAGTTTTCACGCCCAGGATACAGGAAGTGATTGATCTTACTTTTTTTAACCCTCGGTTGGGGTGGTCAGTCCTCAACTGGAGAGTCCTGAGTGAAGATTCGCTTTCGGACCACAGATATATCCAGTTTCAACTTGGTGAGAATGCTATGTGCTCTGCGCCAGTACGAAACTTGAAAAAAAACGGACCGCCCGCGTTTTGCGGTGGAGCTTGGAAATCAGACCTTGGCGCCACCTAGAATACGATCCACTCATGCCATTAATGAGGCAGTGGGTATTTTAACGACTGCTCTACGTGATAGTTTGGATAAGGCCTGTCCGGCTCGAACACTTCTAAACCGCACGCCTGTTTCCTGGTGGAACAAGCAGCTGCAGAAGATGAAAGTTGAATCGAGAAAATATCTTAACTGGGCCCTCAAAACTAATCTTGAGATGGACTGGGAACAATATCGCTGCACGCAAAAAGAGTATAAGAGGCTAATTCGCTCTGCGAAAAGGGACTATTTTAAAGAATACGGCAGCGGGATTGAAACCTTGGGAGAAACAGCTAGACTGGTAAGAGATCTGAAAAAGGACTAATCCGTAAAGCTGCGTTCACTCAAGCGCCTGATGGCTCTTTCACAGAGACTAGGACTGAGACCTTATATCTTCTTCTAGATACTCATTTTCCTGGAAATCAGGTGATGGTTACGCCTTATTCTCCTTCGATAGGAGAGGGAGGGAATGCGAGAACCACCGCGACAATCTAGTGCTGACATCATTTATGCCAAAATGTCTGGAAAGATAACTAGAGCTACGCATTCGTATGGAGGCGCTCTTATCACAACCTTTTGTCTTTGCATCAACATGCCTATCAGGCGGGAAAATCCTGTGAGACGGCTTTGCTAATCTGGTTGCCAAAGTTGGCAAGCTCGTTGAGATGAAACAGTTCGCCTTGGGCACTTTTGTAGAAATTGAGGGTGCTTTGACAATGCCAGCTTCGATGGCATGTGTACTGCTGCTCTATTAGGATTCAGGCAGAAGGGGAGCAATACCTAAAGTGCGGAGTTAATAAGGGTTGTCATCAGGGCGGTGTGCTTTCCCCTTTGCTCTGAAGCTTGGTAATTGATACTCTTCTTGTCACTCTTGATGACTCGAATATCTACGCTCAGGCCTATGCGGATGATGTGGCCGGCATAGTCATGGGCCCATCTCTGTCGGCTGTTTGCAGGACAGCGCATACAATACTGAATAAGATTGACACTTGGTGAGACGGTAATGGGCTATCCGCAAACCCAACCAAAACTAGTGTTGTGCTCTTTACTAGGCAGAGTAGGATGGATGGCGCCACTTCCCTCACACTTAAGGGAGTCACAATTCAGACTTCTCTCGAAGTGAAGTATATAGGAGAAATTTTGGATGCTAAACTGTCGTGGAAATCTCACGTTGAGCACAAGACCTCTAAAGCATTGGCAGCTTTCTGGCAGTGTAAACGGGCAAAACGTGGGGTATCCGCTGGATATATAGCTCTATGATCAGACCCATAACCAGATATGCTTTAGTGGTATGGTGGCGCCGACTCTCAATAATTAGCGCGGGGGACCTTCTTGCTAAACTTCAGAGAACAAACGCCGTGTGATGTACATTCTATACAACACCTGGCGCTGCTCTTGATGCATTGCTGCACTTACCGTCACTTTGTATATTCATACGTGCGGAGTCCTTAAAGGTCACCTGGAGACTTAAAAGAAATGGATGTTGGATTAAAATGGAATGGGGCGAGGCGGAAATTGCTGGCGGCAGAGATATGGACATTTGCGTCTTTTCAATGCTACTGGATAGTACGCCAACGTTTCCTTTGCTGATGAGACTCTATAACGTTGAGTTCACTGAGGCTGAATGCTGGCTCAATACCAACACTGAGCCCTGTCTTACACGTTGCTGAACCATTACTGATGGCTCCAAAACTGACTCTGGGTCAGAATCTTGAGTTCTTATAGAAGATAATGGGGATAAGCTTCACTTTTCTCTTGGGGAATATGCCTCGGTCTTCCAGACCAAGGTATTTGCCATTCTCAAGTTCATGGACTACATGGTGGAAAATAGGTGGAGGGGGAGGAGTATACGTGTCTGCAGTGACAGCCAAGCTACACTCAAGGCATTGTCCAGCCCTCTAACTACTTCCAAACTAGTTCGGCAGTGCAAGTCTCGACTAAACTATGTTGGTATACATAGTGAACTTGCTTTACTCTAGGTGCCTGGTCACTCGGGAGTACCTGGTAACGAGACATCTGACCATTTGGCCAGAATTTGCCAGATCAGGTGTTCTTTGGCCCGCAACCAGCTGTAGCACTCCCACCTTCGGCAATCGATGCCACCATCAGACACTTGGTGAATACTTTGCTCAGCAATTACTGGGAGGCGTCGAAAGGTTGCAGATGGGCAAAACTCATGTTACCTTCAATCTCAGAAGAACTAAAAAACACTTTCTCTCACTTAACAGGCGTGAGTGCAAACAACTTGTTGGACTGTTGACCAGTCACTTCACGTGGCATAGACATGTCAGTGATAGGTGTACATGACAACTCCATTTGTCCATCCTATTTTGAAGAGGAAGAGACGGCGGAACACTTTCTGCTTGCAAGAACTAGTTATGATGCATTTGGTCGCGACGTGTTGAGAGACGAACAGCTGAGCTCTTTGACACCCCAAATCCTACAGATTAAAACAAATTAAAAGGAACATGAAAACAGTGCAATGGACGGCATGTTGTCTGAGTGCTGTTTTCTGCACGCGTTGTTTCGTGCCTGTGTAACGTCAAATCTGGCATCCCCACAATCATCACTACATTTTTGTACTAAAAGTGCAATCGCAGCCAACATTGCGATATAAAAGAAAAGAATAAAATAAAGCCATTCTTTGCGCGCACTTAAAACCGAACAGTCGTTTGGTTTACTTTAAACATCAATTTGCGGATTTGTTAAACGCACCGGTGGTACCAAATTTTAAAACAAACAAACATTTAAATAATTTTTCCAAATTTTAAGTCACGCCATAAAAAGCGCCGTTAGTCACCGTGCAAAACAGCGAACTTTTACGTACAGGCTGCATGTGATGGCAAAATTGCAAAAATATCACACCATGCATTCGTATAACGGCATACAAGCCACGCCATAAAAATCGCCCTTAGGCACCGTGCAAAACAACAAACTTTTTGTAGTACAGACTGCAGCGAGGGAATAACAGCGGGAAAATAAAGCAACAACAACATATTTAACAGTACACCAGCGCGGGACTACAGCAGACAGCAAGACAGAGCAGCGAGACGAATAGCAGTGGGGTATGATGCACAGTGTGCAACAATTAACGAACATTTTTTTAATAAATAAATAACAACAAAAATTAATTAAAATATCCTTTCAAATAATTACATATATATCAAAATATGTAAATTAAAATTTTCTATTTTTTACAAAGTTTTCAAAAACTTTTCGCAATTATATATGTTAATTAAAATTAAATTTTTTAACCACTTTTTATTTATAATTTTGCAAACTACATATTCATAAAAAAAACCTTTCGAGCTTATACATTTAAATTATATCACTCATTTTATTGACATTTTTGCAAACTTTTTCACAACATTCAACAAACACAAATTGAACACAAACTGTTATCTTCTGCTTGCATGTGAAACAACACCCCTTTCCTCTTGCATGCTTACACCTTTTCATCGCATGATATCTTTTCAGCGAACTGCAATATTTGACTTTTTTTGTAAGACATATATATTTTTTTGCCAACATTATTGTGCGGTGAGTGGTAGCTGGTTACAGCTTTAAGTGCTTTAACTTTTTGAGGTTTTCGGTTATGTCAGATTTTGAAATACAGTTTATTGAATACCAAGGTAATTTTGTTAAAATAACTAAGCGAATTTTGAAAAATCGACTATTGTCAACAAACGTAATTAAAATCAAAGAATACAAAGATTCTCTTATAGCTTGTTAACATGAAATTGTTTTACCTTTAACCGATAACAAATCAATACATAATTGCCAAGATATACAAGCAAAGTTAGCACGTTGCAAGGAGCTATTAGTGAAGCGCTTTTTTAAGTTAGATTGCCATATTCCAATTCCGAAGGACGCATTAAGCCTTATATGCCAAACGAACGTAGTCAATTCGGAATCAGAAGAATTCGCTGACGCTCAGTCAGAAGCATCGTTAGATTTTTGTATCAAAAGAAGCACGTCACTTCCAGATTTAAAGAACTCATTATTTGTATATAACGCTTCACCAGCAGATACCAGCTCACCTAATATTACCGATTTCTCTAAAACTTTTTATAAGACGGCTACCGTAGAACAAAACAGTCATTTATTTCTCTATGTTCATCAATAATTAGAGAAAATTATAGCGGGGATCCATTAGCGCTCGATTCTTTTCTAGATAAAATAAGTTTGATAGAAGACCTAGCTGAAGAAAACTTACCAGTTCATTGATAGCATTTTTAAAATCAAAATTAGAAGGAAAAGCTCGCGAAGCATTGCCGACACAAATATAATCAGTTAACGACAACAAAATCGCCCTTCGCGACAGGATTAAACCTAATAAATCAAAAGTTGTTGCAGGAAAAATTTTGGCGTTACACGTCAACAATAATAACTATACAGATTTTGCTAAACGCGTAGAAGAACTAGCCCACTCTTTGGAGCGTTCCTTAATTATCAAAGGAATGACCCAACAA
This sequence comes from Philophylla caesio, assembly GCA_963971545.1. Taxonomy (NCBI): domain Eukaryota; kingdom Metazoa; phylum Arthropoda; class Insecta; order Diptera; family Tephritidae; genus Philophylla; species Philophylla caesio. The sequence continues at coordinate 68,634,171 of OZ020604.1, read as the reverse complement.
AAAGCTCACGAAATGGCCGTCGAGCAAACCGTCAACGCTTGTAACTAGATTAAATGCCAAGTCGGACCTATTAAAGTCAATTCTTGCCTCAACAATATTTTCCGATTCCAAAGACGTGGTAGCGAAGTTGATAGTCGAGCAAAATAATGAAGTAAAAGAACGTCAAGTTTTAGCATTTCGAACACGTGGTAGTAACTTCTCTAGAAACTTTCGGTGTAGTTTTCGTGGTCATAGTAACTACAACCCAAGTCGCAATTTTACTGGTTATAGGAACAGGTTTTCTTCAAGCAATTACGGAAATCAACGTTATCGACCAGCAATGGAAATATCCATCAAGGCAGCAGTAATAATAACCGTTTTAACAATAATTGGAGTAGCAATAGAAACAACAACAATAATAGCGAATCTTCAAACAATAGGGGTAGAAAAGCAATTGTCCGTGCTTTAAACACGCACGGCCCTCAGGAGCGAACACTGGGGGAGCAAGAGATGGACTACTAATCGATTTTTCTTCAACAAAAGGCGTTTATTGTTTAAATTTAAATTATTCAGATTTTATTCAATTGCAAATTTCCGGGTCTAATAAATTATGTACATTTTTGGTCAACACGCAAGCCGACATTTCCTTAATTAAAGTTTCAAGTTTCAACAAAAGTTTTCCAATTAATACAAACGACATTATACGCATCACGGGCGTCACTGCCAACACTGTTTCTACTCTGGGTAAAATAACGACAAACTTAACTTTTTCTGACTTTTCTTTAAAACATTCCTTACACGTGGTTAACGACGACTTTAATATTCCAGCAGACGGTATACTGGGTAAAGACTTCTTAAAAATTAACAAATGCGTTATTAGCTATGCGAGCAATTGCGTTTACTTCTGGGTTGGTAATGAAAAAGCCCGATCGTTCACGGAACTCAAAACGAGACCTGCGTAATTCCACCCAGATGCGAAGTTTTTCGACTTTTTAGTCTAGGAAGTTCACCGGAACCACGTTTCGTGGAGTCGCAAGAAATGGACAACGGTATATTCACTGCAAGATGCATAGTCAGTACAAGCAACCCAATCGTCAAAGTCATAAATACCACAAACGATATAAAATACGTAAACAACTGTAACATTCGGACTGAAAAACTTTCTAATTTCAACGTTTATTCCATTAATAAGACTAGAAACGATAACAACCGTAAAAAAGAACTGATTTCCGTTTTGAAAAACAAATTCCTAGTCATGCGGAAAGCAAATTACTAAACTTATGCATATAATACGCAGACATATTTGCACTTCCAGACGACAAAATGACATTAAACAATTTATACGAACAAAAACTACGATTGACAGACAATAATCCAGTTTACATAAAGAACTACCGTTAACCATATACCCAGCGTGAAGAAATAAACCGTCTAGTTACGAAATTATAAGAAAACGAACTAATTGAAGAAGTTATTCAAATTATAATACGACCTCTAATTGTTGTTCCGAAAAAAGATGCTAATGGTCAAAGAGGGTACCGTATGTGTGTAGATTTCCGTGCTGTTAACAAAAAACTGATTGCCGATAAATTCCTTATCGCTAGAGTAGACGACATCTTAGATAATATTCGCCGAGCGAAGTATTTTTCAACTTTAGACCTCTTTCAGGGTTTCATCAAATCACATTGCATATCGACTCACTTGACGTAACATCCTTCAGGTCTGACCGACGAGAATTTAGATGGAAAGTGCCGTTTGGTTTAAATGTAGCGCCAAATTCATTCTCATGATGACAATTGCTTTTTCTGGTATTCCGCCCAATGTGGCATTTCTTTACGTTGACGATATAATAGTAATTGGGTGTAGCGAAGCACATCACATAAAAAATCGCGCTAAAGTTCTTGATACATGCAGAACCTTCAATTTAAAACTTAATCCAAAAAAATGTAATTTTCTTCGGCCAGAATTTACTTTCTTAGGCCACAAATGTTCAGCCAAAGGTCTGTTGCTAGACGCCAGCAAAAAAATGCTGTAAAAAATTATACAAAACCGACTGACAAAGACGCGGTTCGCCGTTTCGTCGCATTTGCTAACTACTACAGACGGTTTATACCAAATTTTGCGTCTCTGGCAGCGCCTTTAAATCAATTTAGCAGAAAAAAAGTTGATTTTAATTGGGACACTGCGTGTGATAAAGCATTTGAAACGCTAAAATCAGCGTTAATTTCACCAAAATTGCTTCAATACCCAAACTTTACGAAACAATTTATTATTACTGTCGATGCTTCGAAAAATGGGTGCGGTGCTATATTGAGTCGAGAACAGCTAGGGAGCGATTTGCCTATTTGGTATGCTTCTAAAGCATTCAACAAAGCAGAACAGAAAAAACCAATTATAGAACTGGAATTCTTAGCTATTTATTTTGCAATCAAGCATTATCGACCATACGTTTACGGAACACACTTAACTTTTAAATCGGACCATAGGCCTTTAGTTCATTTATTCAATATGAAAGACCCAGCCTCAAAGCTAGCAAGGATACGTTTTGAATTAGCAGAATATAACTTTACCATCGAGTACATTAAGGGTAAAACAAACGTAGGCGCATATGCACTTTCACGCATTCATTTCGATGATATTAGAGAATCTACGAAGCTAGTTCTTGCAGTTAAAACCAGAGCTATGACGAAACAAGATTACGGTGAAGACTTACAAAATAAAAACAATACAGAAAATACAATTCAGACAATAAACGTTTACGATAAATTTGCCTACAATTACTCAAAAAAGGTACCGCGGATTAGATCATTAATAATTTACGATAAAAATAAAAAAAGTTCAACTTTAAAAATATGTGCGCACATAAAACATAAGAAACTCGAATTAATTAATGTTGAGAATGCTAACGAAATAATAAATTTAGATGTATTACTTTCGAGACTAGAACAAGAAGCCAGCAAACCCAACATTAAAATTATTGAATGGCCTAAAGATGACGAATTTTTCACACATTTTTCTATTACATATTTAAAAACAAGCGGAAATAAACATTTAAAATACAAATTATACTAACAGACACTGTAGAAACTGTAACTGACGACGACAAAAAACTTAAACTAATGACAATCTACCACTACGACCCAATTGCAGGCGGACACTAAGGAATGACAAAATGTTATGCATTCGAATAAAGTATTATTCGAAACACATGACCCGCGACATTGCTAAATTCGTATAAAATTGCAATAAATGTCTTTTAAACAAAGTAAAACCAAAAACAAAAGAAAATTTAATTTTAACACCAACTCCTACTCGACCATTTGATATAGTATTAATAGACACGATAGGCCCACTACCAGAATCCAAATTTGGAAACAGGTTCGCTGTTACTATGGTTTGCGATTTAACAAAATACCTGGTAACAGTAGCTATACCAGATAAATATGCTTAAACAGTTGCTTCAGCTATCCTCGAAACTTTTATATTAACATATGGCATAATGAATTCAATTAAATCAGATTTAGGAACTGAATTTAAAAATGAAATTTTTTCGGAATTGGCCAAACTTTTAAATATCAAACATGACTTTTCCACAGCTCATCATCATGAAACTGTTGGAACAATTGAACGAAACCAAAGAGTCTTTAACGAGTACTTGCGTGTGTATCTCAATGAAACATACGCAGACTGGGACACGTACATATGTATATAAAATATTTTGCCTTCTATCATAATACAACGTCTAATACAGTTTTCGATAACAAATTAACTCCATTTGAATTAATTTTCGGTAAAAATGCTATTTTACCACATGAATTAAAAAAAATTAAAATAGATCCAAATTATAACGTTGCAAATTATGCTAAGGAAGTAAAATATCGGATGCAAAAATCGAATGCGTTAGCTACAGAGCTAATTAATAATCATAAAATTCGAAGGAAACAGACCTACGACTCAAACACACGACCAATACTAATAAACGAGAATGACATGGTTCTAGTACAAAAGGAACCCCGAAACAAACATCAAAACATATACCAAGGTCCATACGGTGTGAACGTAACCATACTTGACATAGACAAAAACAAATTAAAAACTATTCACAAAAACAGAATCCAAAAAGTTACTTAAAATTCAAAAACAGTTTAATCAAATATTTCACTTTTTATATTTCTAAATTAAAACAAATGAATTTCTAGTATTAAAATGTGGAAAAGGTTTGCAAGTCACGTAGATATAAGTAAAATAATACATAAAAATTAGTAATTTTTAAGTTACATTAAATGAAGACCTGGGATCCAGGGACCTCACAACTTCTACCATTAAACAAATATTGTTGTTTTTCCAAATAAAAATCTCTCATAAACTGGTATCGAGCTCAATAAAATTGTGAATTATTATTCATTTATAAGGCTAATAAAAAACTTAACAAAATTTGTTTGTAGTTGGCTTGTTTAAGGAAGATGGAATAACTCGGCAAGCGTAGCACAAAGCTGTTGTTGTTTTTCCAAATAAAAAATATTCCCTAAACTGGTCTCGAGCTCAATAAAATTGTGAATTATTATTCATTTATAAGGCCAGTAAAATCTTAACAATATTTATAATAATTAAGTATAATTGCATGAGCAGCAAGACTCGTGGAAATGTGAATAACGACGCAAATGCCTGGTGCAATAAATCATTTGATCACAATATGTTTTAGTTGGTACTGGGTGGTATTAAAAGTGTAACACAAATGCAAGCCAATGCAGAAAGCCTCTTTGATGAACTCTATAAAGTACTAGCCAGGGCATATGATGCATCAATTAACAGAGAAGGGCGCAAAAATAACTGCAACCCGGTTTTCTGGTGGCATGCTGAAATAGCAGTTTTGCATTCTGATTGCAACAAAGCCAGAAGAAAATACCGAAGAAACAGATCAGTTCTTCTAAGGGGTCAGTTTAAACAGTGGCTGTTTCACCGATGGCCTTCTTACATGTCTTCAATGTATGCCTGCGAGATAGTGTTTGTATGATATACTCGTTAGGCAAATTACTGGAACGTGTGATCTGCGATCGCTTTTTGAAACACATTGACACACACCAATGCTTGTCGGAAGCCCAATACGGGGTTTGAAAGGGAAGATCAACAGTCGATGCCATTTGCCGAGTCACTGAAAGAGCGGAAAAAGCTATATCAAGCAAGCGCTGGAAGCACAGTTCAAAAGAATACGGTGTAGTAGTTTAACTCATTAAAGTAGTCGCACATTATTGTTGCTTTTAAGGCGATAAATACCCCACCGTATCTTATAAATATAGTGGAAGGCTATCTTTCTGACAGTTTTGTTTTATAATACTGATCTAGGTAAAAATAGATATGATGTCAGCAATGGAAGTCCCCAAAGTTCAGTTCTCGGCCCACTACGTGCTACGTCTACCTGCTCCAAAAAAAAGTGAAGGTAATCAATCGGATATGCAGATGATATTGCGGTCATTATTATAGCTAAGGACATGGAAAAAACTCGATTGGTCACGAAAGACACGGCTTTACCAATTTATGACTGGCTCAAGGACAAAGGGATACAGTTGGCCACCGCAGAAAACCGAAGGTGTGCTTTTAACAAGCATGAAAAAAGAAAAGTACACGTCTAGACATCAATGTTTATTTATTCAAAACTGCATTACGGTATTTAGGTGTTATGTTAGAAGATGGCAAATGTAGTTGCACCTGGTCAAAGTCGCATGAAGTTTCTCACTAAGGTCACACAATCAGTCGTTATGTACGCGGCCGCTGTATGGGGCCACGCGCTTCAGTATACATCATATGCTAAAAACTGGAACTCAGTATTTCGGCTCAGTTCCCTACGCGTATGTAGCGCTTTCCGCACGGTTTCATGTGAGGCGGCTTGTGTGATTTCTGGCACTATGCCTTCCGGTGTGCTGACTAACGAAATCCAGCGCACCTATCAGACGGCCCGAGATAAAGGCAGAGCACAATATACGAGACAGCGGCCAAACGCCAAAAAAGCTTTACCCAATGGCAACAACGTTGGGCCATGTCGTCCAAAGTCGCTGGACTTTCCGACTCATCCTGAGTATCGAAGCTTGGCTAGGCAGATCCCACGTCAAAAAAGACTTTTATATGATCGAGGTGCTAAGTAGGCACGGATGTTTCAGAGAGTATTTATACAAATATGTGAGACTGTGCCGGAGACCTCAGAACACATATTATTTTCTTTAATCCTTTGTTTGGTTGTATCTTCCACAGGAAAGCGGTGCATTCTCTGCTACGAATGCGCTCCTGAACCGCTTATCATCTTAATTGGATGGGGGATTATGGAAATGGCGTTATAGAATTCAGGCTTTTCTTCATGCCCTCTCTGATGAAATGCGAGTGAAGTCCCGGGGAGGTGGCTTCACAGGATATTCATACGAGTATCTTGATGGATAGCGCGCAATTCCAAAGTCCCTTAAAAAAAACGAGTATATGATACATAAAATGTGCATTCTCTGCAATGAATGCTATTAGTCTTGGATAAGTAAACGTAAGTGACAAGTCCCAAAGAAACATCCGATTTATATAAATTCTCATTTCTTTATATGGTACAAAACGATTAGAGATAAACTTTAAGTACATGGCTGCATTTCATGCCATCTTACTTACTTACTTAATTGGCGCATTAGCCGCCTAAGTGATTTTGGCCGAGGCCAACAAAGCAAGCCTATCTCGTGCTAATTGGCGCCAATTCGAAATCCCAAGTATAGACAAGTCTTTTTCCACTTGGTCTTTCCAACGCAGAGGAGGTCTTCCTTTTCCTCTGCTACCACCGGCAGGTACCGCGTCAAAAACCTTCAGGGCTGGAGCTAGTTCATCCATTCGAACGACGTGACCTGCACTATATCTACGTCATTGTACAGCTCATACAGCCTATCGTTCCATCGTACACGGTACTCGCCGTCGCGAAGACGCAAAGGTCCATAAATATTTCGAAGAATCTTTCTCTCGAACACTCCAAGAGCCCTCTCATCTAAAGTTGGCATCGTCCATGCTTCTGCGCCATACAATAGGACGGGCATGATAAGAGAATTATAGAGTATGGTTTTAGTCCGTCGAGAGAGGATTTTACTGTGCAATTGCCTACTCAGTCAAAACTAGCACTTGTTGGCAAGAGAGATTCTGCTTTGATTTCAAGGCTGACGCTGTTATTGGTGTTAATGCTGGTTCCTAAGTAAACGAATTCCTCTACTTTTTCAAAGTTATCGCTGTCAACAGTGATGTTAGATCCCAGTCGTGAATTCGCCGACTGTCTATTTGATGACAGGAGATACTTCGTCTTGCTCTCGTTCACCTCCAGACCCATTCGCTTCGCTTCTCTATCCAGTTTGGAGAAGGCAGATCTAATTGCGCGGTTGTTACGGCCGATGGTGTCAATGTCATCGGCGTACGGCAGAATTGCACACTCTTATAAAAGATGGTGCCTGACCGATTCCTCATCATACCAGTTGTTCTTTCAGTGTAGACAGCGAGAAATATGGTTCCACTGCTCGGAAATATCGTTCTGTTGATTATCGCTCTCAGAGAGCAGGAGTGCAAGCCGAGTGGCGAAGTGGTTGGCTGTCTGTTGCGATTGCAGCTTTCCAACGTCGAGCTTTCCTTGTGTCTATTTGCGTGCGCTTTTTGCTGTACAGAGGCGCGTGCGGATCTTAGCTGCCACAAGAAAATGATCCGAGGCGATGTTGACTCCTTGGATCGTGCGCACATTTAGGACACTTGAAGCATGCCTTCCGTCTATCACAACGTGGTCGATTTGGTTTCGTGTCTTACCATCTGGAGACAGACGCGTAGCTTGGTGAATCTTTTTATGCTGGAACCTGGTACTACAGACTACCATGTGTCGGGCCCCGGCGAAGTCGATCAGTCTCAATCTGTTATCATACGCTTTGTCGTAAAGACTGAATTTCCGACTGTGGAACCATAGAAGCCCTAGTGGCCCACCTTGGCATTGACATCGCCAAGCACGATTTTTATATCGTGGTGGGGGCACCGCTCATACGTGCGGCCATGGAGATCGTAGAAGCGATCTTTGGTACCATCGTCCTTCTCTTCCGTCGGGGCGTGGGCGCAAATCAGTGAGATGTTGAAGAATCTCCCCTTGATGCGGATTGTGGCGAGACGTTCATCCACCGGAGTGACGGAGTACTTTACGGCGCAGTCTCTCTCCCACCACAAATCCGACACCAAATTTGCGCTCCTTTACATGGCAGCTGTAGTAGATGTCGCAAGGGCCTATCGATTTTTTCCCTTGCCCCGTCCATCGCATCTCTTCGATGGCGGTGATGTCAGCCTTCGCTCTGCTGAGGACATCAACCAGCCGGGCAGAGGCACCTTCCCAATTAAGGGTCCGTACATTCCAGGTGCATGCCCTCAAATCATTGTCCTAAATACGTTTGCTGTGGTCGTCATCAAAAAAGGAGGGTCTCATCCGAGGCTTTGGTTTCCTTTTCATTGGAAGTTGTTTTTTACGTGGCGAGTTTCAAACCCTGCGCACAACCCATTGCTGGGGGGTGAACATTTTTAGTTCTTTAATATAGCGAGCCACTTGCTCCAAGACAGACGGACGCTTGCAGCCGCACCTCCTGGTGAACAGACGCTGCGGACTTTAGTGGACCCTTAAACCGGATATGTCGGAGTGGCTCCACTCCAAGCTCCCTCTCTATTAGCCGTGACCCATGGCTCCACACGGGTTGGTTACCGTATCTCGCACATGGGTGCACGAACGTGGACGTAAGAGTAGGGATTGAGTACAGCCGTGCAACTGTAATAGCATACCCAGAAGCACCACTGCACCCCATTGTACCCCTTACCGTATCTCGCACATGGGTTGCTAACGTTGCCCAGGGTGTACGAACGTGAACGTAAGAATAGGGATTGAGTACAGCCGTGCAATTGTAACCGCATACACAGAAGCACCACTCTACCCCATTGCACCCTAGTTGACAAAAAAGTTATGAAAAATAAATGCATGTAAGGTATTCAGAAAAATTTCTAATAACAATTCTTTAATTATAAAAACGCATTATATAATAATAAAATAAAGCTATCCGACATACATATGTATATACCAATCTGATATTTTGGGTTATCAGGGCTGATGTAAAACTATTGCAATCAGAATCAGAATTTCGTAACAGCCCTGAACAATTGAAAAGTGTGTTACTAAATTATATTGATTTCGACGAATAAGACGACGTAACAAAATAATGATCAAATAATATTTTTCATTTAATAAAATGAAAATAAAATTAAATGATACTTTATGGCGATACAGAAAGCAAGTAAAAGTATTTTACTGTTAAGATTAGTAGCTACAGTTTTTGCATCAAACAATCCATATATGCGGAGAATATGTGTTCAATAACTTTAGAAAAGTTATATCAACGTTTGAGAAAAACAGCTATTTTGAGTATTTTGGGAATATTTAAGATTATGGAAAAGTGGTAAAGGCAGTGCCTTTAAATTTGCAACACCGACTATTTGGCGAGAACCAGGAAATCATCTCGAAGACTGTTATTTTTGTAGCGTAAACGTAAACGGTTTAAACACTAAAACTTGAGCTAAATGGCAGTACCCAAGTACTAGTTGTGTTCAACGCCCAGTGAAAACTTCACCTGACTTTTCAGTGCCTAAAAATATATCTGAACCCTTAGAGCAAGACTTTGAAGTACCAAGGTCATCACAAAATGATTCTGATTTTGAAGGTATGTCAAATGAGCCGAAATGATTTTCACAAATTGAGTTAGATGATCTTGTAAGAGATTTAAATCTTACTAAGCAAGCTTCAGAATTGTTAGCATCAAGACTGACAAAAAAAATTTGCATTCCTTAGATACTAAAATAAGTTTTTATCATTTTTCCGATCAAAACGGGCTTGAAACAATACGAACCAAACGACTGGCGTTTATTCATTGACAGCTCAAAACGTAGCCTAAAATGTATTATATTACATAATGGAAATAAATCCCTGTTTTATATGTATAGATAAAAATGGGAACTGCTTTTCTTACATTTGCCAAAAATTTCCTAAGCTCATTTTGGAAAAGATTAAATTAGACATTTTACGAAAGATACTCAATTTAGAAATTCTATGACTGCGTTAGAACTAAAGGTTTGGACAGTTTTCGTCTCTGTGATGCAGAATTTTCTCGGAAATAACAAATCTGAAAATTATATTGAACTTGTAAAAGACCTTCTGCTACGATTAAAAAATATGGGCTGCAATATGAGCATAAAACTCCACTTCCTCCATAGTCACCTGGACAGGTTTCCGCAGAATGTAGGAGATATGAGCGAAGAGCAGGGACAGCGTATGTATCAGGACTTACGCGCCATGGAAGAGCGATTTCAGGGATACGAATATGATGTCTGACTATTGTTGTACTCTAATACGTCATTTTCCGTAGTCTACCCATCAGAGAAGAGCTATAAAATGAAGTTTTTTAGAACTCAATGATTAACTATTATTTTAAATAAAGTTTTTCTTAGTAAATACATGTTTTTTTCAGAAACTAAGAAAATAGAGCTGATACAAATTTTTTAATTATATTTTTTAAAAAAGACCATCATACGTAGACGTACTGTAAACTAGTGCAATAATTACACCGGTTTTATTTACTAAAATGTTTGAATTTTTGCGTTTTATAACAGAATATGTTTTCCATATGAAATTCGGTATGGATTAACTTTTTTGAGTCACTATTATTCTACAAAAAAAAAAAAAAAAATTAGCAATGCTACCGCTTCCGAATTTTTTCGAGAAGCGAGGATCCTAAAAGTGTTTCTGATTCATTTGAGGTGAAAATCTAAGGGAATTTTTGCTTCGGGTGCATATTTACGTTCGTAAATTATAAAACGAAGTTTTATAAGGTTTTGTCAATAGAATACTCTTTTTCAGCAAAGTAAAGTTGCGGCCGCACTGGTTTGAACTTCAGAGGTATTACCAGATTAAGAGTAATCAGGTTTTACATATTACTCTTTAGTAAAACTTTGCAAAAAATTAATTTGGGTCAAAACTAAACGAATATATACGTCGGATGGTTTAATTAATATACATATATAGAAAAACATTTGTAATCAAAACTTAATTTGCTTTACATTTAACATTTGGCAATACAGCTGACCGAAGCAAAATACCGATTATTCACGAAAGAAATAAGAAACGAAGATCGACGTGCGCTTGACATGGAACTATGCAGCATAACATGTAACCAGTATGTAATCAGGTCCCTTCGAAGCTTGTTTAAAATATTGTGCAATTAGAGAACCGGTCCTCAAATTTTTGCAGGGTAGTTCAATTAAATTTACATATGTGTGTATGTGTGTTTAACTTTTATAATTTTTATTTGATGTAATTTACTAGTATAAAATAAAAAACGGTCCCGTCAAAACCGTGGCAGGCCTCAGAGTACTTTCCGCCCCCCGTCACCGTTAAGTTGGTGGTGTAGGTTTTGGTTGAGTTACGCTCCCATTTTACGCTGGTCGGCTCTGAACGCATGACCCCATCAGGGCATGCATCAACCCTCGCCATGGCCCCCTCGATGATAACCATGGGACCATTTCAAAGGCGACTACACATCAATTTCTATTTCGGGCGGCGGAGGTGAGTCAAAATTGAACACCAAAGTTTGCTCATCTGAGCAGGCAGTATCTCTCGCCGGGGAGAAGAAACCGTCTCAAGCTGCTGGCCCCATTTATAGTGGGGTTAGTGCGCCCAGCACTAGGGCTCCGGTGTGGGGGTTGGAGTGTCGAAACGGAACCCTACTGACTCTAGGTCCAAGCTTGGGGGGTCATCGACCAGTAGGGTAGCCGAGTCGAAAACGACCCCGGCTACAACAAATGGTAGAAAGGGGGCGGGCTGATATGGCGGGCAGGAGACTGTCCCGCTGCCTGAGAGGCACGCGAAGACCCTCGAGTGGACTCGTGGGGTGCTGATCGAAATGCAGGCCGAGGGAAAGAAGTCGGCGACTAGGAGCGCAATTGCACCCTCTTCAATCAAGATACCGAAGAGACAAAGGTCTCTGGATGGTGAAAACCCGGCGGTCAAAAGACCCAAGACGGGAAGCCCACCTTTTTCCTTCAGCGAAATTGCTAAACGGGCGTTGTTGGTCACCCATGGGGTGATTGACAACAGTATGGAGGATGGAGCCATCCCCAAAAAAAGTGGAGATGGGTTGCTGCGGCCATAACCACGGTGTTCATGAGGGCGGTCAGGGAAAACCCTGGCCCTCCTCCAAAGTGTGAAAGTGCCGGGTGGCACCATGGTATCTAAAAGCGGATAATCTGCGCTGATGAAAGGTCAGCGAACGTCTACAAGGCTGAAGTGGCTCTGGTAGGGGAGGTCTGGAAGGGCGCCAAACTGGAAGCTGTGAACGAGAAGGATCTGCCTTCGCGTCCGCGCACCCGGGTCTGGCATCGTGCAGGGCCTTCCACGCTGGAAGAAATTGAGGAGCTTCTCCGGTACTGCAAGCTGCACCTACCGACGCACAACTGGAGGGTGGTCAAGGTGGAGCGTTCCGAGGACTCGAACAGGCAGGCAGTTATACTGCTGAATGCGGAGTCGGTCGTCCCCTCTCCGAGTGCCAGGGGGTTATAAACTACGGCTTTGAAAAGGTAGTCCGCACCTTCGGAAGTGCACAGGGCCGAGGAACCTTCGACAGTCGACTCCATGATCATGGACGTCGAACCCTCTTCAGCGGGTTCTGTCATGAACATTGGCCGCTTTTTTGACAGAGCGGAAGAGAGAACCTTCTCTCCGAACTGGCGTGGATGGGGGATATCTTGGATGAAGATCCTACAGATAAACCTCCAACACTCTACAGCGGCGTCCGCAAACCTTATTATCCACCTTGAGCAAGGTGGAGCCGACATAGTCCTGATACAGGAGCCGTGGCTGAGCAGTAACGGAATCTCTGATATCAGGACGCCAAACTATAAGCTGGTGGCGCAGATACAAGCAGGTAAACCTAGATCTTGCATGATCATCAGGAAAGAACTAAAAGCATTTATTTTGCCCAATTTCAGCAATGAAGACATTGTCACCGTAAGCCTGGAAGGTGGCGCGGGTAAGCTCTGGCTTATATAAATATTTTATTAATCCCGAAAGAGATGAATGCCACAATTTAAACAAAAATTTGATATAAACAAAACGATCAGAGATAAACTTTAAGTGCATGGTTGCATTTCATGCCATCTTTGCTTTCATATATATCTCGCTAAAGTTGACAAAAAAGTTATGAAAAACAAGTAAGAAAAGCTAAATTCGGGCGAAACCGAGTTTTATATACCTTCGCGATGGATTTTTGTATTGGTGGTGCTCATAATTTCATAAAAGCCCCATTTCTTTGTTGCAAATCGCTGCTAGTATTAAACTTTACTCAATTTGTTCCAATAAATACTGAAAAACGAAGTTTTTTGAATATTTCAAAATTTCCGTTACATGGAAGTTGGGCGAGCTTATGGTACGACTTTACTTTAAAATTATTGACGGTGATGCTAGTGATGTCAAGGACAATATGGTACGACTTTACTTTAAAATTATTGACGGTGATGCTAGTGATGTCAAGGACAATATGTTCACCAAATTTAATTTAATTAAAATTTCATAAATACCAAATTTCTTTGTTCAAAATAGCTCCAAATACCAAATTTCATTCAATTTGCTTTAATGGATACCGAAAAATTAAGTTTTTGCGTGGTTATCGACCGATATTGACCATTTTCAATACCAACCTACCCTGTCTAAAGAGCAATCTATGTACCTAATTTCATTGAGATATCTCAATTTTTACTCAAGTTATTGAAACCACGGACAGACGGACGGACGGACAGACAGTCCTCTTCCCCTTTTTATTTTGATCATTTTAGTATATATAAGTCTATATCTATTTCGATTATTTTTTGCTGTTACAAACAACCGTTATGCGAATAAAGTTTATATACCCTTGTGTACAAGTACGCTGGGGTATAATAATTACATGTATGGTATTCAGGAAAATTGTTAATAACAACTATTTAATTATAAAAACGCATTATTTACCATATATACCAATCTGATATTTTGGGAAACTATTGCAATAAGAACCAGAATTTCCCAACAGCCACGACAAAAATAATTGTTAACTATAACACAGGAGAACACGATTTTTTCACCTTTAAACTGCCATTACTTTTTAAATTTTGTATCGTTTGTAGATTGTAAAAATCAAATTGGCTTGCCAAAGTTGTTGCGTTTTTTCGTATAGTGGTTTTTTTCCCTTTTTCAGATCATCACTGAGCTTTTGGCTCTATAACTTTATATCTTGAAATCCTACATAAAAAAATTATATATTGTAATGTCCACTTTCAATTGTATTTAAGTTGTACGTATCACCCGGTCTATGTGTATCACCCGGTATATATTATATTATGTTGACATGTATTTTGACATATCACCCTGTTCCATTGAGACGGCCATCTTGGCCTTCTCCCGATGACAGCGAAGATGAGCAGACGTGCCTAGCTCAAAAAAAAGGAACATAGAAAATAATCCTAAAACGGTAGAGAAATCCGAAGTTAAATAAAAAAACCGTTTATACCCTCAGATGTGGGGTGCTATCCTCTAACTACCCAATAAATATTTAACCGGTCAAACGACAATTTTGGAAAATAAGGCGAATGAAGTTAAGCACAAAAATGCCAAGTACGAGGACTACGGCAAAAACGACTGGAGTAAGCAGCGAAGTTGGTGCTTTTACCACTTCAACAAATAAGGCAGCCCAAAAAGTCGGATCAGGTGCCGATACCCAAAACGCAACTGCACCGGCCGCACGTAGCGATTCCACAGTATCTGGAACACCAAGTGCCTCCGCTGCCACTGCTGTTCTCACCGCCGACCTAGTCGATGAATTTGTTTCCGCTGTTCCGAAACCTGCTGCCACCGCTGTTCCGAATTCCTCTGCCTCCGCAGTTCCTGCTGTTGACCCCTCCGCCGGGTTTGTGCGTAACACTCCAGCTGCTGCCGCACACTCTGCCACCGCTTTCGCTACAACGGCCACCTCTGAAATGTATGATGGCCATGGTGCCATCGAGTTCAACGCTCAAGATCACGTCGACCACGTCAACACACCGATCAATGCGTCCCCATCTGATGAACTTCATGATCTCCAGCAGCAACTGAAAAGTTTACGACTCCGACAAGAATTGGCAGATCTTCAAGCTCAGGTCCAACAAACAGAAATGTACCCAGGCGTGCGTAGAGGTAAATATATACATTTTGATGAACTCGACGCAGCGGTCCCGAAATTCAGCGGCGATAACCACCATGACATTATTCGGTGGTTTTTACAATTCGAAGATTATGTCGATGCTAACAATTATAATGAAAGGCATAAGTGTTTAGCATTGAGAAAATGTATGACTGGTACTGCCAAAGAATTTGTGTTAAATCAAGGCCTCGCAACTTACTCAATGTTGAAGTCGCTGTTGTGTGCCATGTTTAAACGCAACTGTTCACGACAAGAGGTCTACCGCCAATTACGACTACGCAGGTTAAAGTCATCTGAGTCTTGCGTGAGCTATGTGGTCGCAATGCAGTCAATTGCTGCCCAGGCGGATATATCAGAGCAAGAACTAGTTGATCTGATAATAGATGGAATTCCCGACAACAGCAATAATATTAGCATCCTGTATGGCGCTGACTCAATAAGCAATCTAATTAAACGAATGGAGCGTTACGAACAACGCCGGCAAAATGTCGTAGTGCGCAAACCATCAGCCGCGGTGACACCACGCAGTGAAGTGAAGTCCACTGCCTCCGAAGACCTTTCGGCCGTACGCTGCTTCAACTGTTCGCGCTTCGGGCACTATCAAAGCAGCTGCCCAAAACCACAACGACCAGCAGGCTCGTGCTTCACCTGCCACCAGCTTGGACACTCGCATCGAGATTGCCCGAAGAAGAGAAACCAGCCGACCAATGTTGCAGCCATCTCTGCAGACGACTATGATTACTTAGAACCTAAGCAAGAGGTAAGTGTGGCCTTTTATGAGCACAGTCGAAGCAGATGGTCGTTTTACAAATATTATCTCTCTTTTCGATTCCGGCAGTTCGATTAGTATTGTGAAAAAATCGATTGCTGAACGATTCCTAGAGCAACCACATATTGCGAAGCCAACAAAGTTTTGTGGAGTCGGCAAAAGCAGAATCTATTCATTTGGCACTGTATTGTGTGCAATAAAATTTCGTGAAACAACTAGACACATTAACATAATGGTGGTGCCAGATGAAACATTAAATATACCAATAATTCTTGGTCAAAACTTTTTGATAAAATTTAATATTCACTTAATGAAAATAAATCATTTACTTACTGAATTTAACAATGAAAAAAAATTTACTTTGAAGAGAAATGGATTTAATAAAGAGAAATGTAAACCTCATGTATCTGATTCGACTACTTGTGCAACTGTTGATGGTGACTGCGTTGAGGAACCGGTTAGTAATAAGAATAAATTCAACGAAGTGTTTGGAAGGTGCGGTGAGAAGCATGATGAAGAAAGGAACTTAGGAAAAGCGAACGACTATTCAGATAACGAAATTGACTTGTTCGGTTCAGTAGTGAAGGAAATAGGTGCAATTGACGAAAGCGTAATTCAGTCGGAGGTAGATATAGGGCCCGGTTTAAATAAATATGAACGTGACACTGTAATGAAAATGCTGACTAGTGAGTATTTATCTCCCACCTTGATTGTAAAGAAGCCCTACGACTATGAGATGATAATCCGAACGACTGACAATACTCCATTTTATTGTTCGCCAAGGCGATTATCCTTCAGGGACAAGGAACAGGTACAAAAGATAACTGATGATCTCATTGAACGTCAAGTCATACGTCCTAGTAGCTCGCCTTATGCTTCGGCTATAGTTTTGGTGAAAAAAAGGAGTGGTGAAACCCGTATGTGCATCGATTATAGGGCTCTAAATAAGAAAACAATTCGGGATAACTTCCCACTACCTCTAATAGAGGACTGCATTGATTATATGTCAGGGAAAAAGTTGTTTACACTCCTGGACTTAAAGGATGGGTTTAATCAATTAACCATGGAAGAGAGCTCTGTCCTGTTAACTTCTTTCGTAACGCCACATGGACAATTCGAGTATCTCAAAATGCCATTCGGACTTAAGAACGCACCAGCCAATTTTCAGAGATTTGTATATAACATCTTTCGGGATCTGATAGACGCCAAGGAGATCTGTGTATACATCGATGATATATTAATAGCTTCCGACAACTTCGAATGTCATATTAAAACCCTTAGGAAAGTGCTTAGGAGAGTATATGAGAGAAATTTGGAACTAAAGCTTAGAAAGTGCAAGTTTTGCTACAACGTCATTGAATATCTAGGTTACCTGGTCACTCCATCAGGGATACAACCATCGGAGTCTCACATTAAAGCAATCGCGAAATACCCAGTTCCTAAAAATCAAAAGGAGCTTCGTTCTTGTATCGGCTTGTTTTCCTACTTCAGAAAATTCGTACCATCCTTTTCAAAGATTGCTAAGCCACTCTTAAATTTATTGCGTAAAGACACCGAGTTCATATTCTCAGAATCTTGTTCAAAAGCCTTTACGGATTTAAAAGGAATTTTGGTAAGTGCACCACTGTTGGCAATTTATGATCGCAACCGTGAAACACAACTTCATTGCGATGCAAGCAGCCTTGGTTTTGGGTCTGTTCTGCTACAAAAGCAGAATGATGGGAAATTTCATCCAATTTCATATTTTTCGAAGTCGACCACGCCAGCTGAGTCCAAATACCATAGCTTCGAATTGGAAACATTGTCGATCATTTATGCTCTTCGCAGATTTAGAATATACTTAGAGGGTGTGCCCTTTAAAATCGTAACAGACTGTAACTCGTTAATTATGACGTTAAACAAAAGGCAAATAAATTCCCGAATAGCCCGATGGGCATTAGAGTTGGAAAACTTTGACTACTCAGTGCAGCATAGGGTTGGAACCAACCTTGGTCATGTAGATGCTCTCAGTAGAAGACCATTGCTAGAGAAAGATAATAATTGTCTCAATTCAATCCAAGAACGTGAAACAGTTGACGCTGCAAGCCTTCGGAGACACCACTCTCCAAAACCACAGATCTTATTCAGCTGTAAGGGTGAAATAAGTAATACAAATGAAAGCGAGGTACTAGCTGCCCTAGATTTGGATGATGTGGATATTCGAATCCAGATTGCACAGAATCGGGACGAGAAGCTCAAGGAGCTTATGAATAAGCTAGAGAATGGGGAGGTTGTAGGATATGAACTTGTAGACGGGCTGGTATGTCGTAAAATTGGTGGGAAGCTTATGCTTTGTGTCCCTACTGAGATGCAAGAAAACTTAATTCGTACGATCCACGAGAAAATAGGTCACTTAGGTATAGATAAGTGCTACAATCAGTTACGTAAAGCTTATTGGTTTGAAAAGATGAAAGATAAAATTAACAAATTTATTCGGAATTGCATTAAGTGCATTATTTATTCTGCACCAGCTCGTTCTAACGAGCACAATATGTTTAGCATACCTAAAAAGCCTATACAATTTGACACTCTTCACTTAGACCACTTTGGCCCTCTTCCAGCAATTAAGTCCAAACGCAAACACATACTTGTCGTTATCGACGCTTTCACGAAGTTTGTCAGATTGTATCCCGCAAATTCGACCAGTACTAAGGAGGTGTGTTGCTCCCTGGATAAATATTTCAATTATTATAGCCGTCCCAGACGTGTCATAACCGACCGCGGTACTTGCTTCACCTCCCTTGAGTTCGGCGACTATTTGTTGAAAAAAAATATAGGTCATGTAAAGGTGGCAGTGGCATCACCTCAAGCTAACGGTCAGGTTGAGAGAGTCAATCGTGTCCTGAAGGCAATGTTGAGTAAACTCACCGAGTCTACCGAACATGCCGATTGGACTTCACAATTGTCTCAGGTAGAATACGCCTTAAACAACACGGTCCACTCAACGACTAAATACACCCCTAGCGAATTACTCTTTGGTGTAAGCCAGCGAGGATGCATTGTCGATGAATTTACGGAACATATGGAGCATAAATTGTCGGAAGAAACCGCTAGGGACCTCGAAGGAATCAGACAACATGCTCTCGGAAATATAGAACGATCGCAAGAGTACAATCATGAATACTTTTTAAAACACAGTATCCCCGCAAAGACATACTCGATAGGGGACTTTGTAGTCATTAGGCATATCGACACTACCGCAGGAACCAACAAAAAGCTTATTCAGAAATATAGAGGCCCATACGTTATACATAAAGTACTGCCAAACGACCGCTATGTTATAAGGGATGTAGAGAACTGCCAACTGACACACTTGCCATACGATGGCGTTGTTGAAGCTATAAAAATTCGTAAATGGTGTTTGCCAACTAATGACCAAACCAAGCCGTCACCAACAGCAATAGGTCACACAACCTAAAAAAAAAAGAGAAAGAGAAGAAAATAAAATAACTGTCAGCTGATTGAGGTCAATCAGTAAATCAGATTGGCCGAGATGTAATGTCCACTTTCAATTGTATTTAAGTTGTACGTATCACCCGGTCTATGTGTATCACCCGGTATATATTATATTATGTTGACATGTATTTTGACATATCACCCTGTTCCATTGAGACGGCCATCTTGGCCTTGTCCCGATGACAGCGAAGATGAGCAGACGTGCCTAGCTCAAAAAAAAGAACATAGAAAATAATCCTAAAACGGTAGAGAAATCCGAAGTTAAATAAAAAAAACCGTTTATAATATTCTAAAACTAGATGGTAATATCTTTAATTTGAGACCATATATGTAAAATTCTGAATATATTTATTACACGCCATTAAGGAATTGGTGAAAAAATACTTTTCGGTAAATTTGAAAATTTTGACAAACGAAAACAGAAGAAACCAAACCAACTACCAATATTATATTTTTACGTTATAGAAAATATATTAAAGCCAAATTTTGATATATTTCGAATTTATATTGCTACTAATAATAATAATAATATTTTTAGATTTCATTTAGATTTGTTTTATTTATTAATAATAAGGTTGTGCAATGAAATTATGAAAACTTGTTCTATGATTCAGCTTTTACTTGCCCTGACTGAGAATCGAACCTCGAACTCAGCGGCATATCGAGTTCTAGCACGCACCGCTACCCACTCGACTACAGCGGCCACTATTGCAACTAGCTTTAGCAATTTAACCCTAAATACTCAAAATCATAGTATACATCAAAATTTAATTTACAGCCCCAGACTAGCATATTTTTTATCGCTTGTTTTATAATTGGTATAAACAACATACTCGTAGTTTTCAAAAATTTTGAAACTGCAGTGACTCAAAATATGAACATCAAAATTTACAACAAGTGTAATACTAATTTCTGACTGCGCCGTAAACCCGAGTTTGTGGTTTTGAGTTTAGGAACAAAAGTCCGGCGTTCTCATTGCGATGTTTATTAAACTTTGAGTTTAATTGACATTTGTTTATTTACTTCCCAATAAAAATATTGTTTTGATTATATTAAAAAATGTAAGTTTATGAACAAAAGTCCAGCGTTCTCATTGCGATGTTTATTAAACTTTGAGTTTAATTGACATTTGTTTATTTACTTCCGAATAAAAATATTGTTTTGTTTATATTCAAAAATGTAAAATTAACACAAAAACATATACATACATGTACGAGGGCGGTTTGATAAGTCATTGACTTTTTGAATAAAATATATTTTTTCGGCAAAAAGCGCTCTATTTTTTAATATAATCTCACTTTCAACTCTATACACTTGGTCCCGCATTTTTCCATTTTTTTTAATTCCTTCCTTGTAGTAGCTTTTCTCAAGGCTCTTCAAAATAAGTGTTTGTTTCTGTGATGACCTCTTCATTTGACACAAACCTCTTACCACCCAGCCATATCTTCAAGTTTGGAAATAGGAAATATTCGCAGGAGGCTAAATCTGGAGAATATGCTATATTAAAAATTCATGGATTTTGCCATGGTGGCAACACACGTGTGCACCCGCTCTTATGGTCGAGTGTGAGCAATCGCGGCACCCATCGCGCGGATAACATTTTTCATATCGAAACATTCGCACTAAATGTCATGTATCCGCTCAGTTGAGATGCCTACAGCTTCAGTGACCTAACGCACTTTCGTTTTCAGGACATCCAATATCATTTCATGGATTCTATCAACGATTTCGGGAGTAACGACTACGTTTAGGCGAGCTGAACGTTCGCAGTCACTTGTGCTGTCACGACAAAAACCGAACTCAATAATTCACTTCTTAGCCATTGAAATTGATTGTGCAATGCCCCTATAGTATTTATCCACCTTTGGCCAAAATTGTTCAAATAAGCATAAAAACCATAAACACCAAATAAAAGTAGTGTTCAAAGGGAGTTAGACGAAAAATAATTGTATAGTAAACTCCGAGTTTATGAGCAGTGTTTGACGTTAAGCTCCAAAATATTTCATAAATTCGAGGTAATGGCGTAGTCAGAATATATTGTAAATCAGAGAAATACAAAAGCATTTTTTTTTATATATTTATTTCAAAACCGTCTAAGGATAAACAAAATTAAAAATATCTATTCAGTCCTTCTCTGATATAAACAAATATTGATTTAAAATGTCCCAAAACATCCTGCAAATTATCCAAAAACTGTATCATCCTTCCACCGTTCAATATAAAACTTAGCCACTTTAAATATTTTGTAAAAGCCCTAACACGCGATGGACAGCATTTGAATTTTTAATACAAACAGTCCAGGTACATATGTATATAATTTCATTTGCATATGAGTTTCACAAATAATTTCATAGCTTATATTATACGTTATCAATAAATTAAAATTCAACAAGAAATAGATCAATAAAGTAGGACCCGAGAGTTAAACATTTTTCAGTTTTTAATGTCTAATGTTAGCAAACATTTTTACTACTATTTTTTTATAAAATAAACTTATATTTTATGCAACTCTGTTAATACTTAGTAGTTTTAAATACAACCCTGGAATCCGGTGTTCCCAGCTGTGAGTAATTTCCGGGAAAACAAGTGATTGTTGTCTAACTTACTAACGATGCAGATCTGAAAGCGAACATATACTATTTTGCTCGTTCACATCGCTCAACTTTCAGAAGCGATTTGTTTACATTTCTCGATTTTTTTTAGGAATGCAATTGTGCGCACATACACAAGCACGAAGAAAAAGTTGAATTGGCTCAGAGTTGGCTGGAGATCAACTTTTGTTGAAAGCGATTGGTTAAGCTGCCCTTTACATTGTTCAACTACCGCATTAAACATAAAATTTGAAGCAAAGTTGTATAATGTAAACGGCCTTTAACTAAAATGGATACCAAACATCGAGTCTAGAAGCTGACGCCTGCCGAGACACCGTTACTTGACATTTTTCTGATTTGACATTCGGGGGCCATCATTATATATTAGAAACAAACCATTATAGCACCCGACTAAGATACATATTTTAAATTAAAATTAGCAATTTTTGTTAATTCTTAGTGTTTTTTGTTTGTTTTTATACTTTTGCATTAGCATTTAGTTGTGTGCTTTCATAACAACAAAATATAAGAAATATCAAAGACTTAATAGCTGCAAATTTCACTATTTTGTCATTATCCATTTTATTGATTTTTCATTCTTTTTAATAATCTAAACGATGTCAAAGCACGAGAAGGCCCAATCGTGGATTTTTCATTCTTGAACGTAAGCAAATATAAAAACAACTGTCCCTTCTCTTATGTATGTTTTATCAAGGTATCGGATCGAGCACTCTAATTTTATATGCAGACAGTAGCTATAACGCAAACGAAAATAGTTTTAAAACCTATTGTAAATTTAACCAGATGTTAAACTTGTTGTAACAAAAAGGGAATTGCAACTAAGAATGTGAATAAACAAGGACTCATTATTCTATTGGATAAATTCGTATTAAAAAGACATATTTATTATCGCACCATTATCCACCCCAATATGAATGAAAAAGTATTATCGATTAATAAATAACTTACGAGCTTCATTATGGTTTCGAGGGGTTCATATATTATAAAGTCAGCAACAAAACTAGCGCATTCCGTTTCATTACCAATTAAAGGAATTTGAAGAAACGCAGTAGGTCTTATCGTTGTGCAAACCATTTTCTGAAAGTTGTAAGTAATTTAAGCTTGGTTTGTTTTGAAATACTCATACCTTAAGGTTACCTGAACATTGCATTCATTACGTAAGGCAAGTACCAATGCTCTTCTCTTTGGATAAAGTGTAGTGAATTGCCTACGAAAATTTTCCGTGTATAACAACAGCAGTCGTTCTTTCGGCGACAAAGTGTAGTAACTTGCTGGATAACATTGGTTTGAATTGGCGAACTCTGCCGCTGTCTCCGGGAACGACAGGTCTATACAACCTTTATCCCATATAGGCTCAATGTCAGACCATTCTTCTTCGTCTTCAAATTCTTCTTCGGACAAATCTTCCTCGGCGATCAATTCCTCTTCCAAAAGCTCTTTTTCAAGAGCATCTTCTATGTGTCTCACTTCGATTTCTTTCAACTTTACATCATGCTTTTTTGGATCAATACGAACAATAACTTCTTTTTTTTCATGTTTTCTTTTCGGCGGCATGGTGATGAATAATAACAATAATCAATTAAACCGCTCGTTTGCAACTAATAGCACCTATTCACATACGTAAATAAAAATATGTTCACTTAAAGATTTTTTAAGTTTTATTTATCGACTGTCAATGCCTTTGAACGTAGTAAAGCATCGCTAACTTTGTATGAAAATAGGGGTAAGTGTGCAACCGCGTTTATATAGTAGTGGTATTCAATTTAAGGTCGCAAACTAATAGCATTTGTTGCAAACTTCGCAAAATGGCAATGTGGCAAAATAAATTTTATATGGAATTTGTTTTGAGATAAAATTAAGTTTTTGGGTCTGCTGAATCCGAATCTGAAGTCAGAATTTTCGGGTCAGCCCAGGTTTTCTCTGCAGTACGTGGTTTGTCTGAATTCCGGCATTTGTAAAGTGTCCAAAGTTAAAATTTTGTCGTAGTTAGTGTGATAAAGTGTTTCTACAATGTCGTCATTATCATCTGAAAATTGTGGAACTGGCCAATTATTCTCATCCTCTGATAGGAACTTAGGCCCGTTGAACCAACGCTGGTTGTCATCGAAGTTATGTTTGCAATTCCATTTGGTGCGTTCGTCTGCAGGCATCTCCGTTCTTTTATGCAACGAACTGGTTGAACTTCCTGGTGTTTGAGCGTAGCCTAAATAAAATGTTTTTGGAGTCCATCCAGAAAACTCTGCGGCATACTTTGATGAACAGTTCCGAACCTACGAAAATGGCTAGCCGTAGTCCTGAAACAGCAGCTAACAGCTCGAGCCTTGGCACAGATATAGGCTTCAACGCTGCTACGATGCTAATAGTGTACAGTGCGTTCTTGTATACTAGCATTCACAAATATATGCAACTGATTGCTTTGGTTTTTGCAGAAGACCGAGAGACAGCGAGCAATTCATATGCTATTAATCGAGCGAATGCACCTTACCCATTGAAATCAGCTGTTGCATATATATGTTCTGTAAAATAATTTTAGCTTGGATAATAGCAAAGCCAAGGAAACGTAGAGGGTCAAAAATTGTCATAATGGACATCGAATTTTTCATTTGAAAACCGCCTTCTTTATGAATCCAACGTACAGTTGTTGCGAGACTAGCTAATGCCTCTTCGGAATCAGCACTTTGAAGCCAGTCATCAAGAAACGTATTTTCGGTGATGGCATGTACCGCATCGGAATTCCGATCTGCAAAACGTTCAGCATTACGGCTCTTCACAAAATTTGCTATAGATGGCGAGCACGAAGCACCGAACGTCATAACGTTCATCACGTACACATCATAGTCACGAGATAGGTTACCGCTACGCCACAAGAACATCTGCGCCACTTGCTCCTCTTTTGTAATCCCAATCTGATGGAACATTTCGCGTATATCTCTGCATACGGCGAAAGGTCGTTCGCGAAAGCGCAGAAGAATACCCAGAAGAGACTTCAATAAATCGGGTCCTTTGAGCAGCATATCGTTAAGTGCAACGCCCTTAGCTTTCGCCGCGGCATCCCAAACTAACTATTTTTGCTAGCGCTACGAGCGGTATTTACTACTTTCTTCCTTATATAGCCCTTTTCTTCGTAGTCTTGTATCTTATTAACTAAAAAACGCCTTACTGATGAATGTCGCCTCATTTTACTTTCGAAACACGAAAACCTACGTATTGCCATAGGGAGAGAATCTGGAAGCTGGGCAGCGCGCACTCATCGTCCTTAGAGATAAAAGGCTTGGCGTGCGTACACTCCAATTGAGTCTATTGGACTGAATTGGCCGCATTCACATATGTAAAGGAGTGACTGATTGGCTATAGTGCGAACATTGCGAAGTTTGTACTTTTGAGAAGGTGCAGCAACGGGGGTATATATAAGCTAATAAACTTCGAGTCTAACTCACTTTGAGTAATTTGCCCCGTCCCCCGCAAACACAAGGAACCTGTTGGCCCTTCTAAACCTATATCTTGTGCCAATTGAGACTCAATAAAGGTGCAAGAGGCTCCCTCGTCAATCAGCGCAAACGTATTTATTGATTTCGTATCACTATGTAAAGTATCTTCCACGTACCTGAAAAGTGGTTTTTGTTGTTCTTTCTCAGCTGTAGTACCGGGTACGTGATATAATGTTGTTTGCTCACGTTTTTTAATGGCCACCGACGTTGTAGAATGTAGTAAAGGGTGATGGGCCATTTTACAACCGTCCCCGCCACAACGCCTTTTAGAACTGCACCGCCGAATAAAATGAGGTTTGAAGCAACGTAGATATAACTTTTTCTCAAGGATGAATTTCCATATGTCACTTGGAGAGAGCAAGATAAACTAATAAAAGTCCGAAAGCTTGTAACTGCCGCTGCATTTCCCACAACTAGTTGTTTTATCGATTGGCATAGCTTCATGTATCATTATTCTTGCCTTCTGGGATTCGCGACTTCCCTTTCTAGTTTCGCTGTTAGGGTGTGACGACGTTACGTCTCCACCACTTGAATTGCACACATAGCAAGACTGAAAAGCCACTCATCGAAAGCAGCGATATCAACGCGGCTCAACGACATGCATCGCTGGCCCCAGCTTAGCCATTCACTGCATGTAAACTTTGCAACCAATTCATTTAGCAGAACTGGATCGTTTAAATAGTCCGTTAGACCGACTGCTTGCATCGTGGCGCGGTAATTTTGTACAGCCAAAGAGAATGAAATTAAAGTTTATAATTTATTCGACTGGATCACTGGCTCTTTTCTTAAATTACGCTGCATAGTTTGATGGATAACATCGGGTCTGCCATATATCATACGAAGAATGTTGATTGCTAGGTTAACAGTAGACGGCACCATCAGTCTACCACGAACTGCTTCTAATGTTAGGCTCTTAAAGCATTTCTGCAATCTGATGAGGTTTTATTGATCACTTAACCCGCACCGAATTGTAGACTGTTCGTAGTTGGTTATAAATAACGGCCAGTCTTCAGGTCGACCTGAAAACATCGACAAATCTTTATTTAGCATCTGACGCCATTGTTGAGTAGTTGGCACTATATTCCATAATATCGCATTTGAGGTTAGGTTTGACGACATTGTACGTGCTGGATGGAAGGTATGTACCTGGTAGTTCCGCAGTGTGGAAACCAATAAACGTAAAGCGGCGAGGAGCCATATAAAGGCGTTATAATACTCGCAGGAGTTCCTACAATACCTGTTGATGCAATATGTGTAGATTGTTGGACAGCCGTAGATGCGTGACGATTAGGCGCGGTGCCGGCGGTGACGTTTCTATACCTATGCTCCAGCGTGGCCAATTTCGTCAGCCTCAACTAACGCACTGTCCTGAAGATTTGCACTCGGCAGTTGCTGCGACGGTGTGGTTGTTGGAGCATCCTTCATTTTCGCTACTCACGAAATCTTTCCAGAATATTAACAACGGCAGTGCGGCGCATGGTCGAAGCATATCCTAAAGCTCCAAATGCAATAAAAGCAAATACTTGGCGAGTTAATTGCAAAATAACTTAAGCTGAAAACTTTATTTAATTTAATAAGCTTCACAATGCATAAGTATTTAAAATTCAATTTAAACTTACATTTTGTATTTCTGCTGCGCCAATGCGCTTTCGTTAACAATCAATGAGAAAAAGATCTTAATTTGTTCAAACTTTACAGATGTTGATTAGCGAACAGGACGAAAAAGGATGTAATAAAAATACGCAACGGGTTGCCAATGCGACCTTTCGCAAAAACATTATTTACTTATTTAATTATGGAAAACCTACTTTGTTCAATATAAGCATTAACCAATTACTGAAAATCACGCAATTAGGCAACCGTGTATTTGTTCTTTTTAAGAAAAATGTAAGTGACGTAGCGCTTTCGTTTTGTTTACACTTCATTCTTGTTTCCATAATCGGGGCGATTTGTTCCCAATTGGGCGCGTGTAAAAAGTTTATATTGCGGAAACCAAATTCCATAAACAATTTTTGATAATTTCCAACGAATTTTTCTCAATACATTTTTTTTATATGTAATTACAATAATTCATTACACTCAATCACATCACTCTTTCGGTGCTCTTGTTTCGTTCTCCTCTTTATTATAATTTTGCTTCATATGACAGTAAACAGACATGGTCTCAAAAGCACTACATCTCTGGCAGAAAAAAATTTTTTCTAAATTTTTATTGTGTTCATATCAAACAACAACAACCTAAAATCAGCTACAATCAGCTGAGGTAGGAGTATTAGCTATTTAGGTAAATATCACTTGACCATCGTCAGACTTCTTTTCGAGACAAGGATTAAAATTCTACAATCAGCTGAGGTAGGAGTATTAGCTATTTAGGTGAATATCACTTCACCATCGTCAGACTTCTTTTCGAGACAAGGATTCGAATTCCCACCTTTTTTCCCCGGCAAGCTGTTACTGTTGGTTACTTAAATTAGAACTAAATAATAAAATGAGTAGGAAATTAACTAAAACACCAATTTTTTGCACTACTGTGAAATTTGTATGCATACACAGTAACAACATAACACAATTCAAACGGAGCATAAAACACAACTCGGACAACTGGAAGTCTGTGCTGATGGGTCTCTGCAGTGTGGACGAGCGCGCAATCCGGCTCTACAATAAGTCAATCTCCTTAATGGCCGTTCGCGGGAATTAAATTCCAAAGCGGCCTCAAGCTTGGGCATTGGTCTCAGCAGAACCGTCACTACCATAGGATATCCTTGACCCCATCGAGTTGGCGAGGCTAAGGAGAAGCAGCGTTGCGTTGACCTTTTGATTAACTATGCTTCAATCATAGTTCTCGCGAATTGTAGTGGGGTACTAAACTACGGTTGCTACTCCATCATTATTAAAATGCACAAGAAAAAATTGGTAGAGCGAAACAATCGGAGCAGACGGGCAACGCCTCGAGCGGGTCAGCTGTTAAGACCACTCGAAGAGGACCAATTTCTAGCATCGGAACCTGAGGCGGCGGACTATGACCACAGTTATAACAGCCGCCGAAAGAGACATCGTTGGCTCAAGAGAAGGTATGAATTCTGCTAATTAATCTACACAACTCGAAGACAGCCTCGGCTGACCTTCTTCTTCGTCTCAGCTAAAGGGCTGGGGACATCATTTTAGTGCTAAAGCCATAGACCGTCGGGGATGACGGACTGAATTATGATGCCTACCAAATGGCAGGTAGGATCGGAGCTTGTATTTATTTTTATTTTATTTATTTATTAAGTCAAACATTCAACCATAAGTTATTTTTACAATATTTGACTATATAATTATATTACTTATATTAGTATAAAACTTAAAATAACCATTAAACAACATTTTATAATAATTATTATAATAAGCAGGTAAGTACAGAAGTTAAAGATTCAATGGTAGTAAAGTAAATGTTAATAGATTAAATAAAACATTAAGCAGTAGATTGATAGTTGTATTTATAAAATAGTTTTAGTAAAAGAAGATAATATATTTACAAAATATTCCGTAAAATAACACCGCAATACCTGTCTAGAGCGCAGTGTTCCCTTTATACTTCCAATTTCAAGCGGCAAAGTGCTCAGACAGAGAACACAAAGTATTGAACAACTATATTTCATTTGGACTATGTTGAGAGATAGGGATGATTTGGAAAACTGAAGCCGATCCTTGAGATATCGTGGCCTATTGTAGCTATGATTTTGTGAAGTAGTAATAAACATTTAAACTTGAGCAGATCGTCAAAAGATAAGAACACAATTTGCTTCGCAAAAACAGAAATATGGTCACTACGTGTTTTACAGTAGATGTACCTAGCGATAGTATAATACAATATATTAAGTTTACTGCGATACACTCTATCACAATTAGTATACAGCTCACAACCATGCATTAACATTGGTAACAAGTACGTTTTAGCTAGAAGCAGTCGAATTTTCACGTGTTTAAAGTGTTGAGTAGTCCATACACTTCGAAGCATGCCACATACTTTGCCTTTAACGTTAAATATGTAAATCCTCCATTTCAAAGTTCTATTAAATATAACCCTTAAATTGTTGACAATATCAACATCCTTAATCACTGCTTTATTAATCTAACAATCACATCTTCGACAAGTTTGAAAGATTTTTTATAAAAGCGAGATTTATCGGAATTAAGGATCAAACTATTATCAGAATCCCACCTCATTACACATTTCAAGACAATATTCAGGTTGTTGACGTAATTGAATGGAGTCAAACGGACAACTAACATATAATTGGACATAATCTGCATAAACATGGTCATTACTATGTTGAATCACACTAAACAGGTCATAAATATACAATACAAACAGCAAGTAGATAATAATAGAACCTTGAGGTACACCTCTGGTTACAGGTATGCATTTGGATGTAGTTTGGAGTTACCAGCACATACTGCTTGTAAGCGATCACTGAGGTATGTTTTTAAGATTAAAAGCTTGTGGTTCAAAGTGTCAAATGCTTTGGAATGGTCAAGTAAAGTTAGAAAGGTCATGTGGTTTTTGTCAATATTCTGTATAATATCGTCCTAAACTTTTAAAAGCGTCGTAGTTGAGTTGGTTCTGAACCCCGACCACAATGGGTGTTTATCTGGCTATGCATGATACGCCCAAGAACTTTAGACATAAATGACAATATTGCAATTGGTTGATAGTCACCATTTCTTTATTAGTATAATCGAAGCACTCTGCCTGGAGTTAGGGAAGATAGACGTGGTTAAGACAGTGTTCAAAGCGTGAGTAATAGGGAAATATATGGTAAGATTTTTGGTAACAAACATTTGAGAAACTTCGGATTAATACCATCAAGACCAGTCGCATTAGATTTAATACTAAGTATGGGCTGAACTATTTCACACTCATTGACACATTTGAAATAAAAACTGGACATCACTACATCTATATTAGAACTATAATTCTCATAACATATATTACACAAGAAATCTGACAAACACACAAAATGTTCATTTAACAAATGTACATCAACTGAATCAGTAACAGAGTGGTTCTTGTTGCAAACAGTGTTGCCGTTTTGATGGATACATTTTAGCGTTAAATATTGCGGCATACTTCTTATTTTGGCTCAGTACAAATTTGAATAAATATTCATATGAATTGAAATTTATATTTCTATAACATACGAGTATATTTAGAATTAGTTATGATTCTCAATTATTATCAACTTGTTTTAAAAATAGATGACATCTTGTCACCCAAAGTTTGGCAAGATTGCTTTATATTAAACTGAGCAACCATTTCGACTTGGCGCGTTATTCCATTGTTGTAAAATTGCACTGTATATGTTTGATAAATTTTTAAAATATAATTTGGCACGATTTTTTGCAATTTTTTCCCAGCAAAAAAAATCAACAGGCAAGCCTTCTTGTTATAACTAAGGCATTTCTACTAAGAAATAACATTCATTGGTATATACGAATTTTCAGGTTTATTAAAATAACCAAAAATTCGTGCCGAATTATTTATGTTCTTTGTCATTGTTCCTTATGTATTTAAGTACAATATTTTTTTAATAATAAGACAAGTTTTAATTTATTCTTTCGGGATTGTTTTTATTTTACTTGTATAAATGTTAAGTAAGTAATATCGAATTTCCAAGTGCAAACGTTTTTTTGAGCGTAACCATTCGACGAAAATTGTCTTTAATTTGACTAAAATGTAATGAAAACTTCTTATATATACTGTAGGAACTTCTTCGAAAAATTATAAATGCCGAGATACTCTTTTTTTCAGAGATGAATACGTTTGGATACATTTTAAAGTTTTTGACGGGACTTCCGTTTTCGATACGCATTTTTGCGTTTGCAGATCAAATTTTTAATATAGTTGTTGAACCAAAGTTGTTTTTTATCATCTACTAATTTGTATACAACAGGCACAAACTGAGTAAACTGGCGTTAGATTCGAGGAAATTAATTTGATCATTGCTAGATGCTAAGTTGCAGATTAACTTCTGGTCGACTTTATCCACCGCTTCTTATAGTCAATACGTGAAAAGTCGAGCTAGAAAGGAGCTAGTGTCATAAGTCGATTAAAAGTCAAAGGTTAAGAAAATTAAGTCATGCTTAGAAAAACTAGGAACAGACAATTGATCAAAACGAAGTATTTTTTGGATCATTAACAAAAAATATTTCCAACAAAGTACTACTAGATTGCGGCGTGAAATGTGTAGGCATTGAATTGTTAGCCGGAAAAAGACCCAGGATTTGCATGGCTAGGGCAAACTTACTTTCACACAGTAGGTCACTGTTAAAACACCCTGCAACAATGTAACTATTATTAAGAGTTAAGTTTTCAATAAATTCAATAAATTGCGCGTAGGCTATGCGCCTATTTGGTCTGTAGACAAAACTAATAAGGATTTTATCATACTTAGATGTAATGTCAATAAAGAGATATTGGATTTGTTTCGAAGTTTCTGAAGTATACTTACGGGAGCAAGACAGCCTACTTTTGACAAACACAGCAACAGCACCACCACGTTTAACTCTATATAAACGGAAGAGTGTATATCCATTGACACCAAACGAATCATCATTGTGCTACGTAGAGAACCATGTTTCAGATACACACACAACATCTACATGGGAGAACTTAAAAATGCATCTGAATTCATCTACATAATTAAATAAAGTTATACTTTATCTTAAGCATTAAAATACAGTATTTGACTATTGAGAGAAGACTAATGTATGTAACATAATATAGTAATTTGTTGCTTTCTAACAAAGCTTCAATGGCATCTTTAGTAAGCACTTTGACAGCAGCACCTCCAGGCTTCACACGGAGGTATATTTTACATCTCATCGAAAAGGCAGTTGTTAAACGGGTTTGCCTTGTCGCGAATTGCATAACTTCGCGATTATGTTTATTGAGGCATTTTTTTCGGTGGATTACATTTCGACGCAATGTGGCCAAGTTTGCCACATTTGAAGCACGTAAGTGCCTTCTATGGACAGTCTCGCAATAAATGTTTTTCGTCTCAGCACCTATAGCAATGTTTCGATAGCCCTTTCCGTTGAATCTCATTTAAACTGGGATTATTGGCACCAATCGAAGTGATAGATCTAATATTCGCTCTAGTTCTCTCGTACACGGCTATTCCTTTAACTCCCTAACGCTTCTTGCTTCTTAAAGATTCGCCTTGTTGGACATTGAATCTGGTAAGCCTTCGATGAAATACTCTATTAAGCTAACATCGTCTAAATGAACCTGTTTCCCCAACTCCTTCCTGACTTCCCCTATCCCCTATCAACTATCCCGCTATCCAAGAATGATAGGGGATAAGATTGCGCCTTCTGGGGTACTTAAAATTTTTCTGATTTCACAGTTGAGTGACGTCAAGATAGTGCCTGCGTTGCCACAAAGATTTTAATTTAATAGCAAAACTCATTTACTAAGGGCAAGTTTTTTCAGTGCAAGTTTTACTCTGTTTGTCGTTTAAGTTGAGTTTAAGCTCAGTATGAAGGTAATACGTTGAAAAAATAATTTCCAAATTGAAAAAAAAATTTGGTAACAAATTTTGAGAAAGCGCAATATTCTCTATCATTATTGTTCGATATCGTTCTTTTAGGGTTGTTGTGTGCGCTACTTTTTGGGACCAGTCAGTGTTGTATATTTTATGTGCTGTGTTCAGTTGGTCCTGTAGTTTAAAGTGATATACTTAAGATGTCGCTAAAAATAGAACGTGCTCCCACATTTATAATATTTGTCTAGAATAGGAACTTTGTGCAAAATCAAAATATTTGAACAACATATAAACAATAAAAAGACAAGCTTTTAACTGACTGCTGTAAAGTCGCAGCAAATACTGTGCATGCGCTTAAGTACCACATGAAATTGATATCGTGTACTTATTCTCTATCTTTCCTCTTGTTAAAACTCGTTTTTTATTAGTGTTTACAAAAAATCCAAAGTCTTAAAATTCACAGAATTCAGATGTCATAATTTTTTTTTTAATAGAGTGGTTACAACTCTAGGCTTTAAACTAAAAACAGATTTCACATGTGTTGATCATGCATCAGCAGTCAGTAAAATGTACTTTGTACCAATCCAGCTATGGAAAACAACCTATTTTATTCCCCTAGGCATTTAGCTTAAGCTAGTTATAGCTTATTAGTGACAATATTATCTTATGAAGAGTTAGTAAATGGCTGTCATGACAAGAAATTGCAGTTATTTATTAACAACGCAACAATACTCAACGAAAAAATTTACCATATTACCGAGTTTTCAATAAGAAATCTTATGTTATTAAGTTAAGGTTCTTTATTTTATGTAAAACATTAAAAAGAAACCTTGTCTGATTTGTGTATAAACAAATAAATTAAATTAAATTTTGATATCATTGTAATCATTATATCATTTTAAGTTTAAGCGGATTAATGTCTTCCTATTATGATGAAGATTAAGATTTCGTGCAGACCATAATAATAGAATATTAGTTATTCTTTTAATTTCTTCTTAATTTTTACGATTTTTGAAGAATTAATCTTCAGCTAACTAATTTTAACTAAAGATTTCTGGCAACTCTGATGAATGAGTGCTCACATTGGGCTTATTGGCTTGACTATTTAGATTCATTTTATGTTATTGAAATTCTTAGTAAACCAGTTTGGGTAGCCACCAATGTGCAAGAGGAAACAGAAAAGAATCGAAGGTTAAGTAAACAAAAACTCGTAGGTTATTTCAGTGACACCTCAAATTTTTATCACCAACAATATTAACAATTGAAACACGCGTAAAATATCTTTAGAATGGGAAAAATTAAAGGCACTCTTGAGCAAACTCAATCCAAACCAATTTGCTATCATGCGTAAGTGATTTAAATTTTAGTTTTTAACATCGGAATGGGAGCTAAGTGCAAGTGAATTATATTTTTGTTTGTAATTTGGTCTGTATGTTACCGCGTAAACTAAAGAGCTAAGATGCGAACTTAAGTTGAGTGAATTCGGTGAACTGTAAATTTTTTGTTCCACATTTTACACCCTTAAATTTTAATATATTTACGTGTTTATTAGACAATGCTGACGTTCAACTTTATATATGCAGGCTTAGACAGATATATTCGAGTACATACACATATAAATATAATACAAACTGGGAAGAATAAGCATTCAATGTGCCCAAGGTATTTAGGTAGTGTCTGAAGCGTAATACATATACATATGTATGTACGTACATGTACAACCATATACTTTTCAGTTTTTAATGGTTGAAGTTATAGTACTATTTCGGAAATCACCACATTTCCTCATCATACTTCTTTTTGATTATTAAATTAAATTAATTATTAATTTAATTTTTCATAACCACTTTTCTCAGGCTTTGAACCGGGGAGCTCGGAGTTGCAGATCCAATACGCTACCTATTGTGCCACGCTAGCCGAGTTGGCTGTTGTGTTTATTTCATCTTCCTTAAACAAACCAACTACAAACAAGAGCAACTGATCTGCCGCTATTTAACTTGTTTGTGTGGTTGTTGTTTGTGTTTTTGTTTGCAAATTCTGTATAAGGTATTTTTACTTTATATTCTAATGCATTTTTAAGGCGTGCTCATCCTTGTATACAAATGTTTGTTAATTTTTCTGTTGGCCTAGTAAGTGTTAATATTTTACAATTTTATTGAGCTCAAGGCCAGTTTATGGAAGATTTTTTGTGAAAAAACAACAATAGTTTTTAATGGTTGAAGTTATAGTATTATTTCGGAAATCACCACATTTCCTCATCAGACGTCTTTTTGATTATTAAATTAAATGAATTTTTAATTTAATTTTTCATAACCACTTCTCTCAGGCTTTGAACCCGGGAGCTCGGAGCTGCAGAGCCAATACGCTACCTATTGTGCTACGCTAGCCGAGTTGGCTGTTGTGTTTATTTCATCTTCCTTAAACAAACCAACTACAAACAAGAGCAACTGATCTGCCGCTATTTAACTTGTTTGTGTGGTTGTTGTTTGTGTTTTTGTTTGCAAATTCTGTATAAGGTATTTTTACTTTATATTCTAATGCATTTTTAAGGCGTGCTCATCCTTGTATACAAATGTTTGTTAATTTTTCTGTTGGCCTAGTAAATGTTTATATTTTACAATTTTATTGAGCTCAAGGCCAGTTTATGGAAGATTTTTTTGTGAAAAAACAACAATAGTTTTAAATGGTTGAAGTTATAGTATTATTTCGGAAATCACCACATTTCTTCATCAGACGTCTTTTTGATTATTAAATTAAATGAATTTTTAATTTAATTTTTCATAACCACTTCTCTCAGGCTTTGAACCCGGGAGCTCGTAGTTGCAGAGCCAATACGCTACCTATTGTGCTACGCTAGCCGAGTTGGCTGTTGTGTTTATTTCATCTTCCTTAAACAAACCAACTACAAACAAGAGCAACTGATCTGCCGCTATTTAACTTGTTTGTGTGGTTGTTGTTTGTGTTTTTGTTGTTTTTTCACAAAAAAATCTTCCATAAACTGGGCTTGAGCTCAATAAAATTGTAAAATAATAACATTTACTAGGCGAACAGAAAAATGAACAACCATTTGTGCGCTTTTCAGTGCGCTGTGTACTTTAACAGGTTTATTATAGCGCCCCGCGAATCAAACCTAAATAATTTAATTACAATTTTTTAAATTATCAAAGTTACTTTTTTCAGTAGTAAATATTATCAAAGGTCTTTATTTTAACAAGTTATCATATTCATACTTGGCCGATATGCACAATAAAAGTTTTGCGATTTCAAAATCATATAAATACAACAATGACAGAAGACCACATTAAGCCTTAGAGTTTTGATTCACTGATTATAGTTAGGTTGATTTTTCATTTTTATCTTTAAACGAATACAAGTGAACGACATTTAAGTCCGACTTCTGTTATGTAGTTGCATAGTACTTTTATCTGAATTATTTATATAATAAAGTTTTGCACGTAATATTTCTTGTATTATGGGACGATCTCTTTAGTCTACAATCTGATGTTATGATATTTGTTGGGTCACCGATTGCCAACTATGTTCGCTGACTCTATTAAACGTAGGTTTGTTCGTACACGTAAGCTAGTTCCTGTTAACATTTACGAAACTCAGCATATAACCATGCGTACAGAAATACTGAATTATCATTTTTGACAATCTGTTTTTAACTATTAACATGCATTCTTAACCAAATAAGCATTAAATGTTATGAAATTTTTTAAAAGGTACATAAGTTACAATCGAGCATGTACATACGTTATGAGACAATCAGAAATTATGTATTTAATTATGTATTATGATATTACCGGTATTGCTTGAAATTGTATTTGAGAAGAGTTTTGAAAACAAGACCAGAAAACAAACATGACCTCATGCTTGCATCAATAATTGTCAACTATGTACCTGCTGGCATTTTTTGCTTTATAAATATTTTTAACCATTTTTAATGTCTGAACAAGTAAAATCTTAATTTTTGATATTTACAATTTGAATTTCGAAACGAAATAGATTTTTTAACAAGATGGATTATTTACTAATTTATGTCCGAACGATAAATGGTAATTCATCCGATATCAGCAGGCACTACATCCCTAGCACTTGTTCGATTCCGCGATCTAGTTCTTCAAACCATTTAGCTTCCATGTCGTGATCTGCGTTTAGGGACGACATTATCCGACTTGAATTGGACATCGAATTTCTCATTTGAAAACCGCCTTCTTTATGAATCCAACGTACAGTTGTTGCGAGACTAGCTAATGCCTCTCCGGAATCAGCACTTTGAAGCCAGTCATCAAGAAACATATTTTCGGTGATGGCATGTACCGCATCGGAATGCCGATCTGCAAAACGTTCAGCATTACGGCTCTTCACAAAATTTGCTAAAGATGGCGAGCACGAAGCACCGAACGTCATAACGTTCATCACGTACACATCATAGTCACGAGATAGGTCACCACTACGCCACAAGAACATCTGCGGCACTTGCTTCTCTTTTGTAATCCTAATCTGATGGAACATTTCGCGTATATCTTCGCATTAAAAAACGCCTTAATGATGAATCCCGCCTCATTTTACTTTCGAAACCCGAATACCTACGTATTGCCATAGGGAGAGAATCCGGGAACTGGAAAATGTCACACTTCCAAAGTAGCCCTGTTTCCCACCTTTTTTCCGTAGCGAGAAAGCGTGTGGTTCTTTCCATGATTTGCAGCGCGCACTCATCGTCCTTAGAGATAAGAGGCTTGGCTGGTGCGTACACTCCAATTGAGTCTATTGAACTGGATGGACTGCATTCACATATGTAGAGGAGTGACTGTTCGGCTAAGTCTTTGCATCCCGTCCATATACACTCCAGCCCAGACGACACCTTGTAGCAATACCCCCTTTTATTTCCATAGGAACGCCAATTCTTACGTTGTCCAGACCTATTAAAATTCTTTCGCTTAATGCTACATATGAGCGGATCAGCAAACCCTTAATGAGTGCATGATTAGGAATCTTATTCCTGAACATAGACTGCTTGAGGGAGACCAAGATTGGCTATAGTGCGAACATTGCGAAGTTTGTACTTTTGAGAAGGTGCAGCAACGGGGGTATATATAAACTAATAAACTTCGAGTCTACCTAACTTTGAGTAATTTGCCCCGTCCACCGCAAACACAAGGAACGTGTTGGCCCTTCTAAACCTAGATCTTGTGCCAATTGAGAATCAATCAAGGTGTAAGAGGCTCCCTCTTCAATCAGCGCAAACGTATTTATTGATTTCGTATCACTATGTTAAGTATCTTCCACGTACCTGAGAAGTGGTTTTTGTTGTTCTTTCTCAGCTGTAGTACCGGGTACGTGATATAATGTTGTTTGCTCACGTTTTTTAATGGCCACCGACGTTGTAGAATGTAGTAAAGGGTGATGGGCCATTTTACAGCCGTCCACGCCACAACGGTTTCTAGAACTGCACCGCCGAATAAAATTAGGTTTGAAGCAACGTAGACATAACCTTTTCTCAAGGATGAATTTCCATCTGTCACTTGGAGAGAGCAAGATAAACTGATAACAGGCCGAAAGCTTGTAATTGCCGCTGCATTTCACACAACAAGTTGTTTTATCGATTGGCATAGCTTCATGTATCCTTATTCTTGCCTTCTGGGATTCGCGACTTCCCTTTCTAGTTTCGCTGTTGCTTTATGACGACGTTAAGTCTCCGCCACTTGAATTGCACCTA
This sequence comes from Philophylla caesio, assembly GCA_963971545.1. Classification (NCBI taxonomy): domain Eukaryota; kingdom Metazoa; phylum Arthropoda; class Insecta; order Diptera; family Tephritidae; genus Philophylla; species Philophylla caesio. Next base: position 68,595,299 of record OZ020604.1, on the reverse strand, counting down.
TAGCAAGACTGAAAAGCCACTCATCGAAGGCAGCGATATCAACGCGGCTCAACGACATGCATCGCTGGCCCCAGCTTAGCCTTTCACTGCATGTAAACTTTGCCAATTCATTTAGCAGAACTGGATCGTTTAAATATTCCGTTAGACCGACTGCTTGCATCGTGGCGCGGTAATTGTGTACAGCCAAAGGGAATGAAATTAAAGTTTATAATTTATTCGACTGGATCACTGGCTCTTTTCTTAAATTACGCTGCATAGTTTGATGGATAACATCGGGTCTGCCATATAACATACGAAGAATGTTGATAGCTAGGTTAACAGTAGACGGCACCATCCGTCTAGCACGAACTGCTTCTAATGCTAGGCTCTTAAAGCATTTATGCAATCTGGTGAGGTTTTATTGATCACTTAACCCGCACCGAATTGTAGACTGTTCGTAGTTGGTTATAAATAACGGCCAGTCTTCAGGCCGACCTGAAAACATCGACAAATCTTTATTAAGCATCTGACGCCATTGTAGAGTAGTTGGCACTATATTGCATAATATCGCATTTGAGGTTAGGTTTGACGACATTGTACGTGCTGGATGGAAGGTATGTATGTACCTGGTAGTTCCGCAGTGTGGGAACCAATAAACGTAAAGCGGCGAGGAGCCATATAAAGGCGTTATAATACTCGCAGGAGTTGCTACAATACCTGTTGATGCAAGATGTGTAGATTGTTGGACAGCCGTAGATGCGTGACGATTAGGCGCGGTGCCGGCGGTGACGTTTCTATACCTATGCTCCAGCGTGGCCAATTTCGTCAGCCTCAACTAACGCACTGTCCTGAATATTTGCACTCGGCAGAAAAAGATCTTAATTAGTAAAAATTTGACAGGTGTTGATTAGCGAACAGGACGTAAAGAGGATGTAAGAAAAATACGCAACGGGTTGCCAATGCGACCTTTCGCAAAAACATTACTTATTTAATTATGGAAAACATACTTTATTCAATATAAGCATTAACCAATTACTGAAAATCACGCAATTAGGCAACCGTGTATTTGTAGTTCATTTTAAGAAAAATGTAAGTGACATAGCGCTTTCGTTTTGTTTACACTTCATTCTTTGTTTCCATAATCGTGGCGAATTCTTCGCAATTGGGCGCGTGTAAAACAGTTTATATTGCGGAAACCAAATTCCATAAAGAATTATTGATAGTTTCCAATGAATTTACACTCAATCACATCACTCTTTCGGTGCTCTTGTTTCGTTCTCCTCTTTATTATAATTTCGCTTCATATGACAGTAAACAGACATGGTCTCAAAAGCACTACATCTCTGGCAGAAAAAAATTTTTTCTAAATTTTTATTGTGTTCATATCAAACAACAACAACCTAAAATCAGCTACAATCAGCTGAGGTAGGAGTATTAGCTATTTAGGTAAATATCACTTGACCATCGTCAGACTTCTTTTCGAGACAAGGATTAAAATTCTACAATCAGCTGAGGTAGGAGTATTAGCTATTTAGGTGAATATCACTTCACCATCGTCAGACTTCTTTTCGAGACAAGGATTCGAATTCCCACCTTTTTTCCCCGGCAAGCTGTTACTGTTGGTTACTTAAATTAGAACTAAATAATAAAATGAGTAGGAAATTAACTAAAACACCAATTTTTTGCACTACTGTGAAATTTGTATGCATACACAGTTACAACATAACACAATTCAAACGGAGCATAAAACACAACTCGGACAACTGGAAGTCTGTGCTGATGGGTCTCTGCAGTGTGGACGAGCGCGCAATCCGGCTCTACAATAAGTCAATCTCCTTAATGGCCGTTCGCGGGAATTAAATTCCAAAGCGGCCTCAAGCTTGGGCATTGATCTCAGCAGAACCGTCACTACCATAGGATATCCTTGACCCCATCCGCCACCAGCGATTCTGGATAGTACGAGTTGGCGAGGCTAAGGAGAAGCAGCGTTGCGTTGACCTTTTGATTAACTATGCTTCAATCATAGTTCTCGCGAATTGTAGTGGGGTACTAAACTACGGTTGCTACTCCATCATTATTAAAATGCACAAGAAAAAATTGGTAGAGCGAAACAATCGGAGCAGACGGGCAACGCCTCGAGCGGGTCAGCTGTTAAGACCACTCGAAGAGGACCAATTTCTAGCATCGGAACCTGAGGCGGCGGACTATGACCACAGTTATAACAGCCGCCGAAAGAGACATCGTTGGCTCAAGAGAAGGTATGAATTCTGCTAATTAATCTACACAACTCGAAGACAGCCTCGGCTGACCTTCTTCTTCGTCTCAGCTAAAGGGCTGGGGACATCATTTTAGTGCTAAAGCCATAGACCGTCGGGGATGACGGACTGAATTATGATGCCTACCAAATGGCAGGTAGGATCGGAGCTTGTATTTATTTTTATTTTATTTATTTATTAAGTCAAACATTCAACCATAAGTTATTTTTACAATATTTGACTATATAATTATATTACTTATATTAGTATAAAACTTAAAATAACCATTAAACAACATTTTATAATAATTATTATAATAAGCAGGTAAGTACAGAAGTTAAAGATTCAATGGTAGTAAAGTAAATGTTAATAGATTAAATAAAACATTAAGCAGTAGATTGATAGTTGTATTTATAAAATAGTTTTAGTAAAAGAAGATAATATATTTACAAAATATTCCGTAAAATAACACCGCAATACCTGTCTAGAGCGCAGTGTTCCCTTTATACTTCCAATTTCAAGCGGCAAAGTGCTCAGACAGAGAACACAAAGTATTGAACAACTATATTTCATTTGGACTATGTTGAGAGATAGGGATGATTTGGAAAACTGAAGCCGATCCTTGAGATATCGTGGCCTATTGTAGCTATGATTTTGTGAAGTAGTAATAAACATTTAAACTTGAGCAGATCGTCAAAAGATAAGAACACAATTTACTTCGCAAAAACAGAAATATGGTCACTACGTGTTTTACAGTAGATGTACCTAGCGATAGTATAATACAATATATTAAGTTTACTGCGATACACTCTATCACAATTAGTATACAGCTCACAACCATGCATTAACATTGGTAACAAGTACGTTTTAGCTAGAAGCAGTCGAATTTTCACGTTTTTAAAGTGTTGAGTAGTCCATACACTTCGAAGCATGCCACATACTTTGCCTTTAACGCTAAATATGTAAATCCTCCATTTCAAAGTTCTATTAAATATAACCATTAAATTGTTGACAATATCAACATCCTTAATCACTGCTTTATTAATCTAACAATCACATCTTCGACAAGTTTGAAAGATTTTTTATAAAAGCGAGATTTATCGGGATTAAGGATCAAACTATTATCAGAATCCCACCTCATTACACATTTCAAGACAATATTCAGGTTGTTGACGTAATTGAATGGAGTCAAACGGACAACTAACATATAATTGGACATAATCTGCATAAACATGGTCATTACTATGTTGAATCACACTAAACAGGTCATAAATATACAATACAAACAGCAAGTAGCTAATAATAGAACCTTGAGGTACACCTCTGGTTACAGGTATGCATTTGGATGTAGTTTGGAGTTACCAGCACATACTGCTTGTAAGCGATCACTGAGGTATGTTTTTAAGATTAAAAGCTTGTGGTTCAAAGTGTCAAATGCTTTGGACAATACTCAATATTCTGTATAATATCGTCCTAAACTTGTAAAAGCGTCGTAGTTGAGTTGGTTCTGAACCCCGACCACAATGGGTGTTCATCTGGCTATGCATGATACGCCCAAGAACTTTAGACATAAATGACAATATTGCAATTGGTTGATAGTCACCATTTCTTTATTAGTATAATCGAAGCACTCTGCCTGGAGTTAGGGAAGATAGACGTGGTTAAGACAGTGTTCAAAGCGTGAGTAATAGGGAAATATATGGTAAGATTTTTGGTAACAAACATTTGAGAAACATCGGATTAATACCATCAAGACCAGTCGCATTAGATTTAATACTAAGTATGGGCTGAACTATTTCACACTCATTGACACATTTGAAATAAAAACTGGACATCACTACATCTATATTAGAACTATAATTCTCATAACATATATTACACAAGAAATCTGACAAACACACAAAATGTTCATTTAACAAATGTACATCAACTGAATCAGTAACAGAGTGGTTCTTGTTGCAAACAGTGTTGCCGTTTTGATGGATACATTTTAGCGTTAAATATTGCGGCATACTTCTTATTTTGGCTCAGTACAAATTTGAATAAATATTCATATGAATTGAAATTTATATTTCTATAACATAGGTACGAGTATATTTAGAATTAGTTATGATTCTCAATTATTATCAACTTGTTTTAAAAATAGATGACATCTTGTCACCCAAAGTTTGGCAAGATTGCTTTATATTAAACTGAGCAACCATTTCGACTTGGCGCGTTATTCCATTGTTGTAAAATTGCACTGTATATGTTTGATAAATTTTTAAAATATAATTTGGCACGATTTTTTGCAATTTTTTCCCAGCAAAAAAAAATCAACAGGCAGGCCTTCTTGTTATAACTAAGGCATTTCTACTAAGAAATAACATTAATTGGTATATACGAATTTTCAGGTTTATTATAATAACCAAAAATTCGTGCCGAATTATTTATGTTATTTGTCATTGTTCCTTATGTATTTAAGTACAATATTTTTTTAATAATAAGACAAGTTTTAATTTATTCTTTCGGGATTGTTTTTATATTCGACGAAAATTGTCTTTAATTTGACTAAAATGTAATGAAAACTTCTTATATATACTGTAGGAACTTCTTCGAAAAATTATAAATGCCGAGATACTCTTTTTTTCAGAGATGAATACGTTTGGATACATTTTAAAGTTTTTGACGGGTACTATAAGGGCTAACGCAGAGGCAGCACTGGTTGTGAATCTCACGAAACTTTTTCCTCGTTTGCTTTGAACCAACCGCCACTGAACCGATGCTCATAATATAGAAGTTTTCGTAGTTTTATTGCTTTGGTGACATTTCTAGACATTTAAATCGCTTCCGTTTTCGATACGCATTTTTGCGTTTGCAGATCAAATTTTTAATATAGTTGTTGAACCAAAGTTGTTTTTTATCATCTACTAATTTGTATACAACAGGCACAAACTGAGTAAACTGGCGTTAGATTCGAGGAAATTAATTTGATCATTGCTAGATGCTAAGTTGCAGATTAACTTCTGGTCGACTTTATCCACCGCTTCTTATAGTCAATACGTGAAAAGTCGAGCTAGAAAGGAGCTAGTGTCATAAGTCGATTAAAAGTCAAAGGTTAAGAAAATTAAGTCATGCTTAGAAAAACTAGGAACAGACAATTGATCAAAACGAAGTATTTTTTGGATCATTAACAAAAAATATTTCCAACAAAGTACTACTAGATTGCGGCGTGAAATGTGTAGGCATTGAATTGTTAGCCGGAAAAAGACCCAGGATTTGCATGGCTAGGGCAAACTTACTTTCACACAGTAGGTCACTGTTAAAACACCCTGCAACAATGTAACTATTATTAAGAGTTAAGTTTTCAATAAATTCAATAAATTGCGCGTAGGCTATGCGCCTATTTGGTCTGTAGACAAAACTAATAAGGATTTTATCATACTTAGATGTAATGTCAATAAAGGGATATTGGATTTGTTTCGAAGTTTCTGAAGTATACTTAAGGGAGCAAGACAGCCTACTTTTGACAAACACAGCAACAGCACCACCACGTTTAACTCTATATAAACGGAAGAGTGTATATCCATTGACACCAAACGAATCATCATTGTGCTACGTAGAGAACCATGTTTCAGATACACACACAACATCTACATGGGAGAACTTAAAAATGCATCTGAATTCATCTACATAATTAAATAAAGTTATACTTTATCTTAAGCATTAAAATACAGTATTTGACTATTGAGAGAAGACTAATGTATGTAACATAATATAGTAATTTGTTGCTTTCTAACAAAGCTTCAATGGCATCTTTAGTAAGCACTTTGACAGCAGCACCTCCAGGCTTCACACGGAGGTATATTTTACATCTCATCGAAAAGGCAGTTGTTAAACGGGTTTGCCTTGTCGCGAATTGCATAACTTCGCGATTATGTTTATTGAGGCATTTTTTTCGGTGGATTACATTTCGACGCAATGTGGCCAAGTTTGCCACATTTGAAGCACGTAAGTGCCTTCTATGGACAGTCTCGCAATAAATGTTTTTCGTCTCAGCACCTATAGCAATGTTTCGATAGCCCTTTCCGTTGAATCTCATTTAAACTGGGATTATTGGCACCAATCGAAGTGATAGATCTAATATTCGCTCTAGTTCTCTCGTACACGGCTATTCCTTTAACTCCCTAACGCTTCTTGCTTCTTAAAGATTCGCCTTGTTGGACATTGAATCTGGTAAGCCTTCGATGAAATACTCTATTAAGCTAACATCGTCTAAATGAACCTGTTTCCCCAACTCCTTCCTGACTTCCCCTATCCCCTATCAACTATCCCGCTATCCAAGAATGATAGGGGATAAGATTGCGCCTTCTGGGGTACTTAAAATTTTTCTGATTTCACAGTTGAGTGACGTCAAGATAGTGCCTGCGTTGCCACAAAGATTTTAATTTAATAGCAAAACTCATTTACTAAGGGCAAGTTTTTTCAGTGCAAGTTTTACTCTGTTTGTCGTTTAAGTTGAGTTTAAGCTCAGTATGAAGGTAATACGTTGAAAAAATAATTTCCAAATTGAAAAAAAAATTTGGTAACAAATTTTGAGAAAGCGCAATATTCTCTATCATTATTGTTCGATATCGTTCTTTTAGGGTTGTTGTGTGCGCTACTTTTTGGGACCAGTCAGTGTTGTATATTTTATGTGCTGTGTTCAGTTGGTCCTGTAGTTTAAAGTGATATACTTAAGATGTCGCTAAAAATAGAACGTGCTCCCACATTTATAATATTTGTCTAGAATAGGAACTTTGTGCAAAATCAAAATATTTGAACAACATATAAACAATAAAAAGACAAGCTTTTAACTGACTGCTGTAAAGTCGCAGCAAATACTGTGCATGCGCTTAAGTACCACATGAAATTGATATCGTGTACTTATTCTCTGTCTTTCTTCTTGTTAAAACTCGTTTTTTATTAGTGTTTACAAAAAATCCAAAGTCTTAAAATTCACAGAATTCAGATGTCATAATTTTTTTTTTAATAGAGGAGTTACAACTCTAGGCTTTAAACTAAAAACAGATTTCACATGTGTTGATCATGCATCAGCAGTCAGTAAAATGTACTTTGTACCAAGCCAGCTATGGAAAACAACCTATTTTATTCCCCTAGGCATTTAGCTTAAGCTAGTTATAGCCCATTAGTGACAATATTATCTTATGAAGAGTTAGTAAATGGCTGTCATGACAAGAAATTGCAGTTATTTATTAACAACGCAACAATACTCAACGAAAAAATTTACCATATTACCGAGTTTTCAATAAGAAATCTTATGTTATTAAGTTAAGGTTCTTTATTTTATGTAAAACGTTATAAAAAACCTTGTCTGATTTGTGTATAAACAAATAAATTAAATTAAATTTTGATATCATTGTAATCATTATATCATTTTAAGTTTAAGCGAATTAATGTCTTCCTATTATGATGAAGATTAAGATTTCGTGCAGACCATTATAATAGAATATAAGTTATTCTTTAAATTTCTTCTTAATTTTTACGATTTTTGAAGAATTAATCTTCAGCTAACTAATTTTAAGTAAAGATTTCTGGCAACTCTGATGAATGAGTGCTCACATTGGGCTTATTGGCTTGACTATTTAGATTCATTTTATGTTATTGAAATTCTTAGTAAACTAGTTTGGGTAGCCACCAATGTGCAAGAGGAAACATAAAAGAATCAAAGGTTAAGTAAACAAAAACTCGTAGGTTATTTCAGTGACACCTAAAATTTTTATCACCAACAATATTAACAATTGAAACACGCGTAAAATATCTTTAGAATGGGAAAAATTAAAGGCACTCTTGAGCAAACTCAATCCAAACCAATTTGCTATCATGCGTAAGTGATTTAAATTTTAGTTTTTAACATCGGAATGGGAGCTAAGTGCAAGTGAATTATATTTTTGTTTGTAATTTGGTCTGTATGTTACCGCGTAAACTAAAGAGCTAAGATGCGAACTTAAGTTGAGTGAATTCGGTGAACTGTAAATTTTTTGTTCCACATTTTACACCCTTAAATTTTAATATATTTACGTGTTTATTAGACAATGCTGACGTTCAACTTTATATATGCAGGCTTAGACAGATATATTCGAGTACATACACATATAAATATAATACAAACTGGGAAGAATAAGCATTCAATGTGCCCAAGGTATTTAGGTAGTGTCTGAAGCGTAATACATATACATATGTATGTACGTACATGTACAACCATATACTTTTCAGTTTTTAATGGTTGAAGTTATAGTACTATTTCGGAAATCACCACATTTCCTCATCATACTTCTTTTTGATTATTAAATTAAATTAATTATTAATTTAATTTTTCATAACCACTTTTCTCAGGCTTTGAACCGGGGAGCTCGGAGTTGCAGAGCCAATACGCTACCTATTGTGCCACGCTAGCCGAGTTGGCTGTTGTGTTTATTTCATCTTCCTTAAACAAACCAACTACAAACAAGAGCAACTGATCTGCCGCTATTTAACTTGTTTGTGTGGTTGTTGTTTGTGTTTTTGTTTGCAAATTCTGTATAAGGTATTTTTACTTTATATTCTAATGCATTTTTAAGGCGTGCTCATCCTTGTATACAAATGTTTGTTAATTTTTCTGTTGGCCTAGTAAGTGTTAATATTTTACAATTTTATTGAGCTCAAGGCCAGTTTATGGAAGATTTTTTTGTGAAAAAACAACAATAGTTTTAAATGGTTGAAGTTATAGTATTATTTCGGAAATCACCACATTTCTTCATCAGACGTCTTTTTGATTATTAAATTAAATGAATTTTTAATTTAATTTTTCATAACCACTACTCTCAGGCTTTGAACCCGGGAGCTCGTAGTTGCAGAGCCAATACGCTACCTATTGTGCTACGCTAGCCGAGTTGGCTGTTGTGTTTATTTCATCTTCCTTAAACAAACCAACTACAAACAAGAGCAACTGATCCGCCGCTATTTAACTTGTTTGTGTGGTTGTTGTTTGTGTTTTTGTTGTTTTTTCACAAAAAAATCTTCCATAAACTGGGCTTGAGCTCAATAAAATTGTAAAATAATAACATTTACTAGGCGAACAGAAAAATGAACAAACATTTGTGCGCTGTGTACTTTAACAGGTTTATTATAGCGCCCCGCGAATCATACCTAAATAATTTAATTAAAATTTTTTAAATTATCAAAGTTACTTTTTTCAGTAGTAAATATTATCAAAGGTCTTTATTTTAACAAGTTATCATATTCATACTTGGCCGATATGCACAATAAAAGTTTTGCGATTTCAAAATCATATAAATACAACAATGACAGAAGACCACATTAAGCCTTAGAGTTTTGATTCACTGATTATAGTTAGGTTGATTTTTCATTTTTATCTTTAAACGAATACAAGTGAACGACATTTAAGTCCGACTTCTGTTATGTAGTTGCATAGTACTTTTATCTGAATTCTTCAGGCTTTTTTTGTTTACTTTTGTTTTCAAGTGTAAGAATTGTCTTTAAAAGTTTGCTTAAAATTTTTTTTGCCTGTATGCTGAAGCGATTTATAATATTGACAATTGTGACCGAGAATATTCCCGTTACAACCTCAACAATATTATTCTCAATGCTTGCGTAAGCTACCGACAAAAAATCAGCACCAATGTTTCTCGGAAAATAGATTCTTATTTTACAGTTATATGCAGCAGCCGCAAACATTTTTTAATAGCATTAAATTTGCAAAAAAATCATTCGAAGTGAATATTTGAATGTGAAAAGTCGAAAATGTCTGCTAGAAATTTACGTGAACGCATATATTTAATTGGTTATTGTACCAACTCATTAACGGGAAGTAAACTACCCTCCAATATAGAAGTGTTGAAAGTTTTGTTTTTCAATTTACGTGTAGTAAAAAAAAATTTACGGGAAAGTTCAGATTTAGTTGTAAAAGAACTATTCGTGTTCTGGGAAAAAGCCCGCATTCCGGTCAAGGATAAACAACACTGCATTACAAATGTAGAGAAATTGTATAAAGAATGGCAAAGCTTTCAAAAAGATTCAAAGAAGACTTCTAATTTCCATAAGAGCAAAGTAAACACGTGGAAAGAAAAATTGGATATGCTTTTTGACGTGGCGCATGCAAGTGCATTAAAAATAATGTCGAATCAAGAAGATATTGATTTCTTGATAAGTCAACGAAAAACGGGGCGCCCAGGCTTTATGTATGGTATCGATTACGAAGAAGTACGCCGAGAGTGCCGACTTGAAGAACGCAACAACAATTTATTACAACAAGTGGAGCGGAATAATCGTGAAATTGCATTAATTGGTTCGTTGTATGTTATTGTTTATTTTTTATTTTCTTTAAATTAAGTCGTTTTTATTAGATGAAACTGCAGAGTTGCTGTCATCTGAATCTTCAGAGAATGATAACAGTTTTCCAGATATGGAATGTGACCCACGTTGTAGTCAACCTCCAGCCAAAAAATGTAGGGGAACAAATAAAATACTAACACCAAAACTGGCGGCCGCACTCGATGTCTGTAAAATCAGTGACAGACATGCGGTTCATCTAATAAGCGCAGTCGTTGAAGCTCTGGGTAATAATGTTGAAGATTATATTTTAAACCGAACGTCTGTACACCAGGAAAGGGAACAAATCCGTGAAGAAAGAATTTCAGCATTAAAAAATAAATTAAAATTAAATGAGCTCGACGCTATCTGCCTTCATTGGGATGGTAAACTTTTGCCGGCGCTGACGGGAAATGATAAAGTTGATAGGTTGCCTATAATAATATCGAGCGGTAAAGTTGAACAGCTTCTTGAAATACCTGCACTTGATTCCGGTACTGGAAAAGAACAGGCATCCGCTGTATGCGATGCTATTTATGAATATGGTCTGCAAAATCACATCAAAGCTTTAGTGTTTGATACAACAGCGGTCAATACTGGGCGTTTCAATGGTACCTGTACGTTAATTGAAAATAATTTACAAAGACAACTTTTATGGTTACCATGCCGTCATCATATATAAGAGATTGTTTTAAGATGCGTTTTCGAAGAAAAAATAAGCTGTTATGGAAGTCCAAACGTTAAAATGTTTGAGAAATTTAAAAATGCTTGGGCTAAGATTGATGTTAAAAACTATGAGTATGGCATCAACGATCCAACTGTCAAGACGTACATGAAAGAGTCTGCTGTTCGCATTATCGGTGCAGTAAATAATATCTTGGAAGAAAAACAACCCAGGGAAGACTATAAAGAATTCTTGGAACTCATTTTGCTCTTCCTGGGTCAAAAACCAGAAAAGACACATCCAAACAGCCTAATGTTTCGATCGCCAGGAGCTGTTCACCATGCAAGGTAGATGGCAAAAGCGATTTACTGTCTAAAAATATTTTTATTCCGTAACAAGTTCCTGCTTTCAGCAACTGAATTAAATGGGCTTCGTCAAATTTGTGTTTTTATTGCTGAAGTCTATGTCGAAGCGTGGTTTTCTGCTCCTTTGGCCATTAAAGCGCCATATCAAGATTTTTTATTTTTACAAAAACTTGAAAACTTCAAAAAAATTGATGCTGCTATATCTTATGTTGCTCTTAAAAAGTTCAGGAACCACTTGTGGTATTTAAGCCCTGAGGCGGTTGGTCTTGCATTTTTTGACAGCAACGTATCCCTTTTTTCAAAACAAAAAATGGTGGCGGCTTTGGAAAATGATTTTGAACAAGAGCAAAACACAAAGCGAGCTACAATAAATGATAGAGAAATCGTTGAAATATTCCATGACGGAATTGAACAGTTCGTCTCTGCCGAAACAAAAGCATTATTTGAAAGATTTCAAATAAATACTGATTTTTTTAAATTAAACCCAGACAAATGGGAGCAGGACCAATCTTATTGTAAAGCGGCTGAACTGATGAAAAAATTAAATGTTACAAATGACACTGCCGAAAGGGGGGTTAAATTGATGGAAGAGTATAATAAACTATTTACCAAAAATGAACGCCAAAAACAATTTGTTTTAAAAATTGTTAGCGATTACCGCCATCGGTTTCCGGACTGTAATAAAAAGACATTGTCTCAAGTGCTTTAAATAATATTAATAAAAAGAGAAATCATATACATAAGTAGTTTTATTTAAGTATAATAAATCGACATTGAGGCGTACTTTTTCTCCTATATTTAAGTTTTTTTCATTAAATATTAACATTAGACAAAAATGTTATTGACAGATGTTATTGTAGACATATTAATGAACATCTTTCGCCAGTAATGTTTAAAAAAAAAAACACAGAGAAAGTTACAAGCAGTCAAAGTAAGAATTTGCGTGAAAAAACGTATTTTGTGTAACTTTGGGGGGCCGACGCGCCCCCTAATCCTCTTCCTACGACCTTGAAATTTTACTAGAATTTTTTTTAAATAAAACTACACACAAAAAAACACTGAGACCAAAACAATAAAGAAAAAAAAAATACTCCATACATTTAATTGTCACCCTAATGTACATACGTAACGAGACAATCAGAAATTATGTATTTAATTATGTATTATGATATTACCGGTATTGCTTGAAATTGTATTTGAGAAGAGTTTTGAAAACAAGACCAGAAACAAACCTGACCGCATGCGTCAATAATTGGCAACTATGTACGTGCTGGCATTTTTCGCTTTATAAATATCTTTAATCATTTTTAATGTCTGAACAAGTAAAATCTTAATTTTCGATATTTACAATTTGAATTTCGAAACGAAATAGATTTTTTAACAAGATGGATTATTTACTAATTTATGTTCGAACGATGGGGGGACCCCAACCCCCCCCCCATATCTTGTGAAGTTTGGTTTTGAGGTTTCGACGTTAGTCATTGTGTTCCGTATTTATTTGAATTTTGTGCAAAACAGGTACCGGTGCAAAAAGCGCAAATCTATATTTTTATTATGCGACTGTCTGTTCGGTTAGTATATGTAGATAGTCTCTAATTTTAGATCGATTTGGTACTTTAGACATGTCTTTTATGTTCGTATCCGCCGTTTTATCTACGTGTTTGCTTTTGTTTTTTGTAAACAATTCATAATGCTGAAAATATCGTATCGAAGTTACTGCTTATTTGCTCGTCTGTTTATTTAAAAATGCATTCTAATAACTAAATTAACAGAATTTGCAGAAAACACAAACAACAACCACACAAACAAGTTTAAATTGCGGCAGATCAGTTGCTCTTGTTTGTAGTTGGTTTGTTTAGGGAAGGCGGCATAAACACAACAGTCCACTCGGCTAGCGTAGCACAGCATGTAGCGTATTGAATCTGCAACTCCGAGCTCCTGGGCTGAAAGCCTGCGAGAAGTGGTTAGAAAAAATCATTTTAATTAATTGAATAAAAAGAAGTCTGATGAGGAAATGTGGTGATTTCCGAAATAGAACTACAACTTCTACCATTAAAAACTATTGTTTTTTTTCCCAAAAAATCTTTCATAAACTGGCCTTGAGCTCAATAAAATTGTCAATTTTTATTTCTTTTATATAAATTAATAATTTAGTGATAAAAGATTTGGAGATTCATCTGTGCGCATTTAAGGTTAAGTATAATATCTGATCAGCATTTTTTGCATTGATTTTATTAGACTTTAATTTAGTTTTTCAATTGCCGAGTCATTAGTTGATTTGCTTTGTTATTGTTTTTTATTTACATTGTTATTGCTTCTTTTTAACTTAAACTTTGTGTATTTGTTTAAGTTTGCGCACATGTTCTTTTTTTTCTCTTCTTTGATTGCCATTCTTGAAACAGCTGTTTGCGTTCAGTTTTTTAGGTGTCTAATACTGTGCATCTAAAACTGTTCGTTACATTAACAGCTCTCAAACCTTTCTTCTTTGTTTTATTAATACAATCTTTCTTTTTTCTCATATTGGTATTTACTTGTTAAATTATGTCTTGCTTTTTTGACAACTGCAAAATTAAAAACGATAATGAGCAACGCTCTGTTGCACGCTGGTTGTGCCGGATTGATTGGTAGAGTCCTAGACTTAATAAAGACATTCGGGCACTTAATGTAAAATTTAAACTTTATAAAAACGTGTTTAAATCATTTAAGTGCCTAGATAATCAAACTTCGCAACCTGTACGACAGACCAAACGCAAACGGCCCACAGTAGACCCAAGGAAATTAATGTCGCTCCTCTTACATTACTTCAAAAGAATATTGTGCCCCAACCCCAACAAATTGAATTAATTAATTATTTGTCTCCTGTTCATCCGCCTCAGGGGGGGGGCTAACTTACAGGTATCTTCACCTGAAGTGGATCCATCACCACCTTAATCGCTTCTACCTTCCCAATCTGCTCCTATTGTTGCAAAAACTGTAGCACCTTTGGATGAGACTGACTGCTTTGCAGAGAAGGTAGTTGTGGTTCTTTTGAGAAAATCGATTTTTGTTTCTAGATTTGCTAGGGACATTTCTTCTGATGATATAGAGTTTTACATTTCTTCAAAAATTAAGACTTGTAACTTAGCAATCCGAAAAATTAACTTTAAATATGAACGTAACGTACCTTTTTTCAAAATTGATGTGATACCTGAAGGTTTTGATTCTTTGCTTAAAAATTATTTTTGGCCAACCGGTGCATTTGTTCGCGAATTTGAATGTAAGCCACATAAAAATAAAAATAAAATAATTAACTTAGCTTCAATTCCAACTCGTAACACTGAGCCAAAAAACTGATTTTAAATTCTACTTTAAGTATCAAACGTTGAACGATTTATACTTAAAAGGTTTAGACTATAACGTAATTTTCTTTACTGAAACCTGGCTTGAATCTGCTCAATATAAAATTTATAGAAATGACCGTAAGGACTGAATCGATGGGGATGTCCTTTTTGCAGTTCATTCTTCTATACTATCCAAATATGTTAATATCCCCCTCAGCGAGTCAATCGAATTTAAAGCAATACGAGTTATGGTAGGAAATGGTTTCTTTTATTTAGTTGTTTGCTACATCCCTCCTAATTCTGACATATCGGTATATTCTCAACATATTGCGTTACTTAGATCCAATGATTACCGCACATGACTCGATGAATGTACTTGGTGTCTTCAATATGCCAGGCATATCATGGAGACTTATAGACGACTTTTAAATTATATAAATTAACTGGTTTACAAACTGATTATATTAAGTACTCAATTCTCCGACACAGTTACTTTGATTTGAATAAAAAATTTTACAAATCTTATTTCTGCAAGATTAAAAATAATTTAATACCAAACCCTAAATCATTTTATGATTTCGTTAACTCGAAGCGCAGAGTAAATGGTTTTCCGTCCGCCTTGAAACATCAAAACATCGTGTCATGTGACAGTCAATCCATCTCGAACATGTTTGCCTAGTTCTTCAAGTCCAATTATTCTATCAACTCGCCTACAAACAAAGATTATCCATATAAACTCTGTCCGATGACCACCGCTATCATTCCTGCTATATCTCCCGAAGAAGTGTTTCATTACTTAAGTTAGGGTACTTAAGAATCTTATAAGTCCGGCCTCGATTTGATCCCAACTTGCTTCCTTAAAAAAATGTGCTGAATATCTCTTTGAACCATTAACGAATTTATTTAACTTTTCTCTTAAATTTGAAGTTTTCCCATTGGCTTGGAAGGAATCGTACACAAAATTGGAAGTTATCGGGGCATAACAAAGCTTTCTGCTATTCCAAAATAATTTGAAGCTATTGTTGTTGACCGTTTAACATATTCCATATCTTCTGCTATTTCTAGCACACAACATGGGTTCTCTAAAGGAAAATCGACTATTACAAACTTACTTGAGTTTACTACTCAAGTATTAAACGGATTTAGAGAAATTATGCATACCGATGTTATATACACCGATTTTAGTACAGCATTCGATAAAGTAAATTACTCCTTACTTGTCCATAAACTCCATCTCTTTGATTTTCAACCTAATCTTCTTCGTTGGATATCTTCTTATCTGCACGAAAGAACACAAGGAGTCCTTTTTAAAAATACTTCTTCGAACGTTATTCATGTATCATCAGTCGATCCACAAGGAAGTCACTTCGGTCCGATTCTGTTCTTACTTTTTATAAACGATATTTCCAGGCATTTCCGGCCTCTTTTTCTGAAGCCTAGCAAAAATAATTTCGAATTAAACGAGCCACTCCGTGGTTTATGCAAGGACTTTAACTTTCATTCCGGTTCCTTTGATATTTCCGATTCTCTTTTTTACATAAAGAAGACTTTACTTTGTACTCTCAATAGATGATGGTTTACATACACAATTACGTTTTAAAACAATTTTTACTATCTAAAATAATTTAAATTTAAAATCAGCTGATGAACTTTATTTCTGTAGCTGAATAGTTTTAGAGTCTTGACACCCAACAAACTCCTGCCTTTCATGACTCGGCACTGCATATGCAAATTAAATCCCTGCGTCATGCGGATGCACCCCTCGCGACGGATTATAATTAAAAGATATGGAACCATTCTGGATCTTGTTTTTGATGATGATGTATCAAAATCATCTATGAAGAGGAGCGAACCTTGGTTATTCCAGAGGACTCTTATCACCCTGCGATTGGGATAAATTACGAGGATATAGGTGATTTTGGAAATAATGTTGATAAATCAAGTAGCTCAAACGCTCGTTTTATTTTCGCGAAAGCCAATTTCAAGAAATTAGATCGAGTATTGTCAAAATGATCATGGCCGACGTATAAATATGATTTTGAACCTTATGTCCAGCATTTTAATATTACTATATATAGCTTTATTTAAAAGTTTGTACCTAAACTGGTTTGCGTAAAAAAAGAGATATCACAAACTTGGTTTACAAAAGAACTAAGAAATTTAAAAAATAAAAAGTCGCGATATATTAAATTGCACAAAATAACTGACACACTAACTCAGTTCTCCGACACACTTATTTTGATAAAATAAAAAATGCTACAGATCTTATTTACGCAAAGTTAAAAGGAATTTAATAAAACACCCTGAATCATTTTATGATTTCGTTATCTCAAAACGCAGAGTGACTAGTTTTCCGTCTGCTATGATATATCAAAATACCGTGTCTTGTGACTACCAATCAATTTCCAACATGTTTGCCCAATTCTTCAGGTCAATTTACGCCATTAACTCGCCTATGAACAAACTTTATCCACATAAACAACTCATGTTTCAAATGGATTTAGAGGATTTATGCACCCTGATGTTATATACACGCGATTTTAGTAAAGCATTCGACAGCAGTAACTCCCTCTTTACTGATCCATAAACTCGATATTCTTGGTTTTCAACCTAATCTCCTTCATTTGATTTCTTTTTGCCTCATAGACAGAACACAACGAGTTCTTATTAAAAAGAATTCCTCAAACATTATTCACGTTTATTTGGGGGTTCCGCAAGGAAGTCACCTTGGTCCATTCTGTGTTTTTGCATTTGTAAAACGATGATCAAAAGAATTCAATGACCCATACATTACGAAATCTCTTTTCACAACGTTAGTGAAGCCAATACTGGAATATGGATCTGTTGTTTGGAACCCGCGTTATCAAGTTCATTCCGACCGAATAGAGTCAATTCAAACACAATTTCTGCTTTTTTGCTTTAAGAAACTTTCGTTGGGATTCTCAGTTATTACTATTCGATCAGCTGATAAGCATTTTTTCTGTAGCTGAACAGTTTTAGATCTCGACACTTAACAAACCTTTGCCTTTCATGACTCGGCGCTGAAAAAAAAAATTATTTTTAATCAGTGTTTGAGACTAATATTAAATATTAATATCATTATCCGACTAACACCCATAGCGAGCGGTTCATTCTTTCGCGTTGTAAGAGCAGTCAATTGCTCGGGCATACATACAAATTTTGCAAACGCTCGCCTGCATGTGAAAATTTTAACTTGCCCCTCACTCCCCCGAAATATGTACGCGCACATGCGAGAAGCTGTAAAAACATATAAAGGAACAACTCCTAGTCTATCTGAGAGTTCTCCTTCCTTTTCTTCCATCGTTTCAAATTCTGATAGCAACATCGAACTAAATAACACTCAACCAGCCAGTAAGACAATAAGAAATGAACTAAGTACACCCCCAACACAACAAACGCAGGCGAGGTGCACTCCACAATCCAACTCCGAGTTAAGAGAAAACACTCAATCATTCATCCAATTACTCAATTCACACCCGGTACCCACTCAAATACAAGATATATACAACAACCACTCTATTGATAGTAACCTACCACATTCATTTTTGAACAACAACACCAATTCCAAAATTTCCTCACTGTTCCTACCAACTACTACTCACTTAAATTTTTTAATATCAGCAACCTGAATGAAATGAACTCCTACTCGCATGCCAACCCTCTACCTGCCGCGGATGACTCCACAATGTCATCTGACGAAGCTTAAACAAACAAAAGCACAAAAGCCAAAAAAAAGAAGAAGCAAACTTTCAATCAATAATAAATACACAAAAAAACACACTTTTTTATCCCCTACTCGCTTTTCCTGCCATATTTATTTCTTCAACAATGACTAAATTACTTCAATGGAATATTAAAGGCTATAGGAATAACTATACAGAATTGCAACTCTTGTTAAAATAATACAATCCCTCAATTATTGCATTACAGGAAACGCATTTACCTTATAGACACACTCCTTCTCCACCAAATTCGTATACCGGGTACTATCATAATTTACACCTGAGCACTATTAGCAAACAGGGAATATGTGTATTAATTAAACACGATATCCCGCAGACAAAATTACACGTTACATCGAACATATCCATAATTGCAGTAGAAATAAACGTTGGTTTTAAACTCACCGTAATTTCAATGTATATTCCACCCTATCAAAACTTTAATTCAGGTGAAATCCTTTCCGTACTTGCTAGCATATCTACACCAATTTTGTTACTAGGTGGGGTTCCGATACTGTTAATTCAAGAGGAAAAGTTATTGAGGATGTACTTATTGCTTCCAATCTAATTGTTCTCAATGATGGGTCTTCCACCAACTTCTCCACTCACAAGACGCTCACCAACGTTGACATTTCTCTTTGTAGCGCCAATTTAGCTCCAAAATGCTCTTGGAAAATTTTAAATAATCTGAATGGAAGTGACAATTTTCCAATAATTATTACGATGGAATCTAATCATAACAAAAATAGAATACAAAAACCACCTAGATTTATCACAGATAAAGCAAACTGGAAAAATGATTTAGCAAACTTAAGACATTTTCCAATAATTATTACGATGGAATCTAATCATAACAAAAATAGAATACAAAAACCACCTAGATTTATCACAGATAAAGCAAACTGGAAAAATGATTTAGCAAACTTAAGACATACAAAACAAAAAGCCTGGGCGGAATAAAAAAAGCAACAAAATGAACATAATTTTTAAAATTTTAAAAAAGTCAATGCTACTTTTAGATATAACACTAAATTAGCTAAAAGAAACTGCTTCGCCAACCTCACTGCCTCAATTAACCCCAGCACTAACTTAAAAGACGTCTGGCGCAGCATTAGGCTAATATCGGGTTCGTATAAACAAAACAAAATTACAGCTATAAATACAAACAGTGGCATATCCACCGATCACAAAGAAATCGCCAATTACTTCTCCTCAGTTTGGTCTGCATTTTCTAATGATACCAATTTTGATACAAAATTTGTATTTGAAAAAAATTAACGCTTAGTACAGCGGAATACCTCCCCCACTCTAGTTCCAAAGCTGCTAGTATCATAGAAAAGCCAGTTAGTTTTGTAGAACTTAACGAATCCATACAGGTTGCTAAGGGAAGTACCCCTGGGCATGATAGAATATCCTATATCATGTTAAAAAATTATCCCTTTAATCTAAAAAATAGACTGCTGCAACTCTATAATAATATTTTGCTAAATGGTATATACCCACAAAAATGGAAAAACGACGACGATGTGCCAATAATAAAACCCGCATTGGACTGAATCGGCATACATGTAGTACTGAGAAAACTTAAAAAATGGAATGTTGCTCAAAAGATATTTAATTTTGTAAAAAGCTTCTTAATAAACCGCACTTTTCGAACTAAGGATAATAATAATTACTCTGATAGGGTACCCCTATATCAGTAATATGTTTTATTATTGCGTTGGATGAAATAACCAATATATTAGCAAAATACAATGTCAAACACTCAATATATCCTGATGACGTTCTTATTTTTCCAAAAGATATTTAATTTTGTAAAAAGCTTCTTAATAAACCGCACTTTTCGAACTAAGGATAATAATAATTACTCTGATAGGGTACCCCTATATCAGTAATATGTTTTATTATTGCGTTGGATGAAATAACCAATATATTAGCAAAATACAATGTCAAACACTCAATATATCCTGATGACGTTCTTATTTTTCCAAAAAAAAAAACAATTTAAACGAACTAACTACCATATTCAATGACTTACTTAATGATATTTCTTTATGGGGACTTAGTTCCGGAGCTAGACTATCTTTCAGTAAATCCAAAACATTGCATATATGTAAGAAAAAACATTGCTGTAACATCAACTTGTCCTATCACAATGAGACAATATAAAACGTTAAATCCAAAACATTGCATATATGTAAGAAAAAACATTGCTGTAACATCAACTTGTCCTATCACAATCAGACAATAGAAAACGTTACTAACCTACAAATATTGGGCATTATCTTTGATAAAACTCTTCGCTTTAAGGAACATTGTAAATACCTTAAACGTAAACTTAACAATAGATTAAATCTCATTAAATACTTTGCATCAGAATATAGTAATGTTAACCAAAACACTTTAATAAATTTAACAAAGTCTTTAATAATATCTGTCATTGATTACGGTCTACCAATATATGGAAGGTGCTCAAAAAGCACACTCGTGAGCGTGGCATCAGTCTACCATTCAGCTGTTCGTAAAAGTCTCCGAGCCTTCCCAACCTCCCCGATAAAAAATATTTTACCGGAAGCTGGACTCCCTGAAATAGGTGATAGAGTAAGATATAACACACTTCGGCTAATTCCAAGGACTTATTGTTCCAGCAATACACTTATTAACAATGACTTAAAAAGTTCGATCCGGAGAATCACAAAGTTGAAACGAGCGTCAGCTATATTTAAAGTTGTGGAAGAAACGTCGAAATTCAGCGTTCACATTAAGCCAATGTTAACTCTACCATCGAAATTTGCACCCTGGGAACTTCCCACAGCCAATTTTATTAACAGCCTACTCATATATCCAAACCAAAACACTTCTAATCGGGTATATCAAATGCTATATCGGAACATCAATGGTGTGCCAAAGGCTGGAGTTTCATTTTCACTGATGGCTCTAAAGAAAGTGATTCAACTTCTTTTGCTGTCATCTCTGATTAAGAATGCATACTTAAAATAGGTCTTATATTCCCACATAACTCCATATTTACCGCCGAAACGATGGCAATAAACCTTGCTACTGACTATGCCTCCTCTACAAAAGGAAAATACATAATCTGCACGGACAGTAAATCAGCCATTACATCACTCCTGAACCCACGCAGCAAAGAACTTTTAATTGAAAAAATTCGATACAAATTGTATCAACAAAAGGCGAAAATAAACATAATGTGGATCCCTGGACACAGCGGAATTTTGGGCAATGAAACGCTGATAAGGCAGCAAAAAACGTCAGCAATATGCCCCGTTTTTATTTTATTAATTTGTTAAAACCGATCTTAAGACAAATCGAAAGCATCTATCAGTCAACTGTAATGGAGAAATGGATCACATACCAACACAGCTACAAAAGCATGAATCCATAACGCCTAAGAGCAATTCGTCCAACAGGAGCAACATTGCAGCAGACAAAAATCTTCACCCGCCTCCAAATAGGACACACAAATATCACTCATCAACACCTCCTTAAGGGAATGCCTGCTCCAATTTGCTCGGTGTGTAACTGTCCACTGTCCATTACTCATATAATAGACTACTGCACCAAGACCAAAATGGTAGAAACAACATCTTCACTGGAAGAAAACCTTCAGATTTACTAAAGGAATATTCATTAGAGAATATGGCAAAAATGTATGATTTTATATATCAAATTGGACTACTTAATGTTATTTAACCTCTGTTTTCTGACTTTTCATGCAATTTAACCCTATTATATTTTTATTTCTAATAAATAAATAAATAAAAAATAAATATTAATATATACCCATTCAGTCTTAAAAGAAATACATCAAGTAAAAACTAAATACATCGCCCATTCCATTTTCAGTGGGACAGAAAGCCTAAAGTGTGTTATTCTCCAACCCTAAATTTGTTGCATTTAAAACCTACAGTGGAGAAGCATCGGCTCAAAACTTGTTGGTTGGATTGTCGACAAAAAGTTAAATGCTCTCTGTAGGAATTAGCCTTTACCGCCCCCATTACAAAAACATTTTATGCCTTTCGTTTATTGGACAATTGCGAGCTACTCGTTAAAACTGCAATTTATCTTTGAATGAAAATGCAATTTATCTTTGAGACGTTCTGCCTTATCCACTTCAAGCACCTCGTCGTTAGTTCTATTAGTAAGACTATTTTCTACTCGTAATCGGTACGTTGGTTGGTTGGTTGTCCTTTAGTGACAAGGGCCCAATTAGTGCTGGAAGCACCATTCTGCTACGCTATTTTAGTGGAACCTCTGGTATGTCCTGCGGTCTTTAATTTTCGAAGCACTTTGATTTGTGGATGAAGCTACTTAAACAGTTTATATTACACTTAGTGATCTCCCTTAGCTCTTTTGGAAGAAACCCAAGTTTTTCTTGTCTGACGCGTGCCAGAGCTGGGCACTCACACAGATACAAAGTGAATAATGGTTTCTCTGCTTTCTACGTGTTTACAGCTCCTGCATTGGTTATCGAATGAAAGGCCAGTTGCCCGTGATTGTAGCTGTTAGGCGGAATATTTCTTTCCTTGATCTATTAAGGAGGTCTACCGTTTTTGATCGATCATAGGAAGGCCAAATTTCTCTCGCGATTTTGCACGTCGTTAACCTGCCCCATCTCAATCTTGCTGTTCGCACTGTGAGGACCCTGCCTACACACATACGTATCTACACATGTACATACACATACACTTAACATGAATTATTACTTTGTACATACAACATACATATATAGTTATTACTTTTCACACAATATATCTGAAATTGTTATTGTAAGGATAACTGTCTGCCTACGGGCAACACAGTATAAAAGGAGCAATATCAATATCAAATAGGCAGTCGTTAGGCATATATGACACGCGTCGCAACGTGAATCATACGAGTAGTTAAAGAGGGATTAAACCTCTAAGACTATTAATTTATATTCGAGGTGGGCTTAAACCACTGAGACGGGTGCTATCTGTAGGGCTTAAAACCTACTATAGCTCTACGCTTACGAGGTAGCATCACGAAGAATAAATAAAAATAGCGAAGCAAAGCGAAGGTGTATTGATTCATAGAGGAGATATGGTTAATTTCTTTGAAGATACCCTGGATAACCGAGAGCTACACCCAGTACCCCGGAAAGTTCGTTACAATTGGCGCCCGAGCAGGGACTTAAAAAGAAAGTAGCAGAACACAACATAAGAAAAAAAAAAAAAACACAAGGAAGGGAAACTAATACAGCGAAAGAAATAGCGTGATAAATAATATGGTGAGGCGAAGGTGGGTACATTTGCTCAACGGAGAGGAACTGCTGACATATCTGGCAGAGTTCGGCTTGGAACAAAGCGGTACCGTCGAGGAGTTACGAAAACGATTTTCAACGTTCCTACAGGAAGAGAACGATAATGAAGAATACCATATGCGTTTTGAAGAATTGGAGGCGAGGCACACAAAACCCGCACTGACCGTTACCACACCGAGTGGAAGCCAGAAAGTCAGCGATAGGCAAGCACCGATGAACGATGGTGCGGTACCAGAGGTCGAAGCACCTCAGCCACACGTAGCGTGTCCAACGCCATCACTAGCCACTATCATGGACCGAGTCCGTAAGCGGGGTTTCAAATACGACGGCGGACGAGATCCTCTCAGCTTCATTGAGCGCATGGAAGAGTTGGCAGAAACGTACGAAGTGAACCGGGACTTATTGCTGCGAGCGATGCCGGAGCTACTTAAAGAGAAGGGCCTGACATGGTTCCGCAACAACAATAAGAACTGGCGACAATGGGAAGACTTCAAAAGGGACTTCCTGAGCTTCTTTCTAAACTCTCGCTTTCACGAAAGACTAGATGACGAGATCAGGCATCGTGTTCAACAGCCGAACGAGAAATTTAAGGACTACGTCTTGGTCCTCCAAAGTCTGATGCGTCATGCAAACTACTCCTCCGGAGAGAAGCTAACGCGAATCTACAAGAACTATCGAAGCGAGTATCAATGGTACGTCAAACGTTCCGAGTTCAGCACGCTGGAAGAGCTAGTGAGTCTGGCTGAGGATTTGGAAAATATCGTCCCGGTAAAAGACTCACCCAGGGCCACAGTGCGAACAATTCCACGAACCATGGAGAGGTACCAACACATGCGCGAGCTGCCTAGGAGAAGCGAAACAGCGAACACACAACGCCAACCCGAACCGCGCAACAACACTCCGGCGCCCCATGCGGAGTACGTGAATCCGTGGACATTGTGGGGAAGTCGGCCATTTTGCACGCGACTGTAGAGCAGCGCGGAGGGTGTTTTGCTGGACATGTGGCCGATTCAACATCCCAACTCGAAACTGCTGCCGTAACACATCGGGAAATGGTCTGAGGCCTCATTCGCAGTGAGGGGTGGGGTCTCGAGTGGATCAATCTCGCACAGACTAAATAACGTTTTAAACCAAGTGAAAGGGCGGATTATGGCTACGATCAAAGTAAACGAGATCCATGTTGTAGCCTCAGTGGATACAGGAGCAACCAGAAGTTTTCTGAGCCAGGCCATGTCGGGAAAGCTAGAGTCAGGGATGTTCAAACGCATAACGACGCAAGTTATAATGGGCTATGGCAGATCCAAGACCGTGAGGGAGGCAGTAACTGCAAGAGTGAAATTGGGGAACCAGACCAACGAGATGGACCTTTTGATACTACCAGGTTTGATGGACGACGTGGTCCTCGGAACGGATTATATGTCAAAAGCAAGCGTTCGATTGAGTTGTGGAGACCAGATGTAACGACAGCCTGTGGGTTAAGGAAGGTGCTAAATGCAACAATGTATACTGCCATGCATCTCACCCCGTCTTGCAACTTGTCTATAAACATTTCACGCAACATGTAAAAGGGATATGTAGGCGTGAAGTTAAGCAATTCGTGCATGTGTTGGTGTCGTGAAAGTTTTTAGTTTAAATAGGTATCTGCTGTATAGGTGTGCGATCGGAGTGCCATTTTTTTATGAGTGCGTCAAAAATTTGATTATTGCGAAGTCAGTACGAACGGGTTTTAATTGTAGTGTGTCCGATAGCTTTAAACGGTACCAGCACGAAATAAATTCCGATAAAACCCCGTGGTAAGAGGTCCTCGCCACGAAGGAGCTAGGACAGAGCCTCAAAGCCATAGAGTTGCACTTCACGGGTTTTAACAATCAGTGCCCATCGTCCAGCCGTGCGAAGGTTGTCATTTAATCACCGCTGCACTGAATCCTGCTAACTGGATGCCCTTGCTACGCAAGAGTAATGCCAGATCCCCAAAACCGGAAGTTTCGCGTTACGCCCTTGTGCGGTTAACCACTGCCAGTCGATCAGCTGCACTTAGGCGATCATATACGTGCCTATATATCTAAAGGCTGAGAGCACATACATATGTGAAGAGGTCAACGACCGCGAGTACATAAAGACGACATACGAATTCCAAGATAACTGCTGGAGAGAGAGAAAGGGAGGACAAAAGGAGCATCAGACATACATACATTAATTGGTTCGCACATAAGGCAAGAGCACTGGACTACACACGGAGAACACCTAACTGGAACTTCCACGCGCTTCTGTCGCAGCGCTCTCAACGCCATTACACCGTTCGGTATTTTCACCACACTGCGGTCTTATATTTTTATTAGTATGATCTAGCGTTCATTTTGTTGTTTTCTTTTTACATTTTTTTACACACTAATAACTGAATTTAACTTTACTTTCATTTTTGAGTCATCATATTTATGAATTTAAATGAATGAAACTTATTGATTCAAGCACTCAATAGTTTGGTTAATTTCGAATTTAGTATTAAGCCGCTCTATTGACAAGCGATACATAATAATTAAGAGCACATGCATATACATAAGTGCATATCTTTAAGCACACTAATTTGATTTCTTCTTAGTTTTTGCCACGGTTTAATTGGTTTTATTTAAACTTTACCTATGATTTTCAATTAGTACCTTCTTTTATTTTTACTGGGACTACACACTTTAAATTTTAAAATTCTAGCATGTGAACTTCTCGTCCACATGGTTCCATACTTATGCTTAGCGGGCTGTAGTATTGTCCAAACGAATGCGGATTTTTTTGACATTTGATGTAACCCACCTTATTTTTTTTTTGTTACTCTCAAGAGGGACTGGAAGGCCCTTTTGTTTGTGTAATATTTTTCGGTTTCAGCTAACCCATCTCCCTGGATGCGGGCGCCTTCATCGTTGCAGAGATCGGTGAGTGCTAATTTTAAGAGTACATATATTTACTCAAGTACACATTAATTTCATTTTTCGGGTGGGTGGACAAATGTGAAAGAAGCAATCGTCACATTTACATTGCTGGAAGTTTTCCTTCCTTTTTGCTTTTCTCATTTTTGCACGAACATACATACACTTATACCTTTTGTTAAGTTCTTTTCGAACTGAATATATAGTTCGTACAAATATATGTACACGTACATACAAATGCCTTTTACTTTTATATTTTGAAGATCGTTAGATTTTAAGATTGTTGTGCAGGCATATGTATAAAAATGTACGCTCATACA
Source organism: Philophylla caesio (assembly GCA_963971545.1). Classification (NCBI taxonomy): domain Eukaryota; kingdom Metazoa; phylum Arthropoda; class Insecta; order Diptera; family Tephritidae; genus Philophylla; species Philophylla caesio. The sequence goes on along the minus strand of OZ020604.1, from coordinate 68,568,081 downwards.
TACACATATTATAACAGTAGAATTACTTTTACTTTGTATTTAATATAAGGATAGTTTGGAAATATATATATTCTTGTAATAGGAGAATTGGCGAAATGAAATCTGGTAGTTATTTTAATCCAAGTATCTAAAAGATAAAGTCACTATGGAGTGCTGAGCTTTATAGTTTGGTGTGGGTGTTGTACCCGTGCAGCAGAGGGGAAATGGGTGTAGCAGTGAAAGGAACGTTTCGACTATGACATAACCGGACTATAGACAGACGTACTTAAGTCAGGCTTAGGGGGCCTTGCAAAAGAGTGGGAGTCACGGCAAGGCCCAAGGCTACTTGAATCTATTAGGTAGATGGGGAGGGATGACTCCACCTGACTGGACACTTCTACTTCTTTTCTGTTTTTACTTAGGCATGAACTTCAATTTTGTTCCCGTAGCTGAAGGTAAGGCGGGTGGGAATGATACCCCCCAACCGACGAGCTGCAAGCCGGGCTCGCCACCATGCCGTATGCCGACTCGCTTTACCCGAACAGCCAGTTACGTAACAATGGCGCCCAACGAATAGCCCAATTAGTTTTTAATTTCCCATTTCCTTTTATTTGCTTTGTATATTGCTATCAACTTCTATGCTCTATCTGTATCTTTAACTTTTAAATTTTCACTTCTCGGACAGGTTAGGGTCGCGACTGCAACATTGCTTCGACTAGTCGAAAGTAATATGTGCTTTAGTGACAAATGTAAATGGGGGGTGTACTCGTCTTGATATTAGAGTTCCTTCTACTAGCTTCAACGCTGGTACAAGTGGTATCTGAAATTAAGAGTGGTATAAAGGATTGGGGAGACTTTCGTATTTCGTGTGAAAGACGCTTCAAGCTGCGTTGTATGTGACCAAGCGCCATGTGCAAGGAGTGCTTGCAGTGTATTCATTAGGAGGGGTTGGAGTATGGCAACCACACATGGAGTAAGTACTTCGAATGTTGCTGTGCTATACTTGATTTCGCGGGGGAAATAGTTGACACTGATCATGGGACTGATGACCGATAGACTGATATGCACCCATGATGACCTCGCCGAGGTGCAACACCAAAAACACACCAACTAAACATTTAAATTCAATCGAGAAAACTGAATTAATTTTTATTGAGAAATATTTACTAATTTAAATAGTTCAGGTTATCATTTAGTAATTGGTCATAAATAAAATAAATAATATATTGAATATTGAGAATTATTATCAAGAATTTGAAGAATTTTTTTTATCCATCATTTATTAAATTGCATTTCTAGTTTAGTTATACTTTTTTCATTCCCATATATACATTTTGCTTATATAATCTACAGTTTTTTTACTAGTTTAACTTTTAAGTTGAATTTTGAATTTTCTAGTGAATTGCTGGTATAAACCGAATTTACTATACCTAGATTATTAGTTTTAACGATATATTTTATTGTTCAAACGTTTTTATTTGAAGAAAACTCACTCCGATTGTTTGGGGATTAACAATTTTACATAGACGCAATAAATTTCCCTCGTTTGTGTGAAAGAAGGAGTGAATGGAAGAAAAGAATAACGAGGAAAGAAGGGCTGGTGGACTAGGGTTGTTTAGCGCAGATAGGCGAGTCACGAGAAGTGTTACTAGAGCGTTAGAAAACCAGGTCGTTGGTGCGTTGTTCAACCAAATAGACACAGGTATTCCTCGCCCGGTCGATTTTTTTCCAACGGACTTCTTCAATAGATGCTCCGCTAGAATTCTTAGTACGTTCGATAAAGAAAAGCCACACCAATCGAACATATCTGTTACTACGGAAGTCGCAATAAACACTTCAAACGAATCGATTAGTTTTTCAAGAAAAATAGACCAGCTTTTTGAAATGTCCGATCCAGATCAAGCAGGTGCCATTGGTGGCTCTGATCCAACAGGGGATGACCAATCAGGAGCCTCGGGAGCTGCGCATGCGGAAGCTCAAGGGAGTGATACGACTTCATCTGCTACCAACGTCGAACAGCTGAGCCGAATGATGGCTATGATGGCACAACAAAGTGACGTGATGGCGCAGTGTTTTAACGAAATCCGTAACATGAGAGCAAATGTTTCGCACCTCAGCAACCGAGTCGCTGAGATGTAAACTTCCGCACAGGTGATGCTTTGGCATCGACACCCGAAGCAAGTGCTCGTGGAAGTCACGCAACTCGATATCGTACCGAAGAAAATGGCAACCGTAAAGATGAGGAGACAGCCAAGCAGAGCCAACGCCAAGCACCGAAGTGGAAAAAGGTGGACTTGGACAAGTGGCATGTCAAGTTTGATCGCACAAATAAGGGGATTACGGTTGAAAGTTTCTTGTTTAGGGTTGAAAAGTTGCGTGATCAACATGAAATCACGTATGACCAACTTTTTAGAGATTTCCATTGTCTCGTGGTCGGCTCCGCTCTCAAGTGGTACTGGCAAGTTTTGGAGGACCATGCCGAAGATCCGGACTTCGGATACTTCGACTTGAAATGCGAATTGCTGGGACATTTTAAAACGGCGGAGTCGGACTACGAGATAATAAGAGAGATAATGGAAAGGAAGCAGTTACCTCAGGAGTCATTCGACGATTTTTATGGGGAGGTCCACAATTTGACATTCAGGCTAAGGAAGAAAATACCAGAAAAAGAGTTAGTAGGTATAATAAAGAGGAACTTAAAACCATATCTCGCAAACCTGACATTCGCGTCGAAGATGGATACACTGGCAGAGTTAAAAGCCGAGTGCAGGAGAGCGAGTAATAAAAGAAAATAGAAGTAGATCCAAAGCAGTAAATGAACTTGTATATCCAGAAACGCAGCTATTGGAAGAGGCAACGAATGATAAACCGGTTGAAGCCTTCAGCAATCCAACTCCGAAAAATGTGCCTTACAATCAAAAACCCAGTAGCAATAAACCAAGTGGGGGCCAGTGTAATGAACCAAGGCAATCTCCAATGGACAACCCAAAGTCTAAAATCAGTTCGTATTGTGCATCACCGTTCCATTTAATGTTGTGTTTCAGTTGTGGTATGCCTGTTGACTACTTCGTTAAAAATCCCGCTGAAGCGAAAAAAGAAAACTGTTGTAAATCCTCTTTTCATAATATTGTGTGTTTTGCGTGTGGGGGTGACATGTCCTTCTGTGTATATAAACCAGCAAAGGGAAACGCTACTCTGGCGGAGATGTCCGGGAGCTCCAGCCAGGAAGGGAAGTATCCGGAAAACAAAAAGACATCCGAATAATGAAAAAAAAAGCGTGACGAAAAAGGTAGTGAAGAAGTAGAGTTAGAATCGAAACCAAAAGTAAAGAGTTTGCACGAAAGGAAATTAGAATATGACATCGCACGAAAGCGGATATTTTGCTAAGAAATTGAAGAAAAGGTGAAAATTAGATACTTAAAGAAAATTTGTAAATTGAGAGAAAAGAGGAAAACATATAAGAGAATACATAACAAAATTGTTTCAACGATCGTGACGCTAAAGGGTGACAATCGGATTTTTGCGCAAACCAAGATTGGAGGAAATGACGTTCCCGGTCAAAGACCATTTCCCGGTCAAAGACCAAAACATTCGGACAGCGAATGGTGGTGAAACTAAAGTTACAGGTGTTATAACAATGCCAGTAGTATGGGATGGCATGGTTAGGGATCTTGAGTTTTTAATCGTTCCCGGTTTGCAACAGGAGGTGTACCTAGGGGTGGACTTTTGGCGAGCGTTCAACTTAGATGTCGTCAGCAGAGCACCAATTCCTCGTTCAGCTCACACTGCCGTTTCGGAGCTCGTAGCCACCGAGGGTGACCTTTCGTTTGATGCCATACAACATACCTTGACTAAAGAGCAAACAGAATCACTAGAAAAAGTAAAAGCCCAGTTTCCATCTTTTTCCGTGTTAGGGTTGGGTCACACCGATATGGAGGAACACGTTATTGAAGTTGTAGATGATAACCTGCCTGTTAAACAACGCCATTACCCCATATCACCTGCAATTCAAAAACTTATTTACCAAGAACTTGACCGAATGATAGACATGGGCGTAATAGAACCCAGCAATAGTAGTTGGAACTCACCTGTTTCATTGGTTATAAAGGGAACCAAAAATCGTCTCTGCCTCGATGCGAGGAAAGTTAATGAAAGAACCATTAAGGATGCTTTTCCATTGCCACATGTCGATGGTATTCTTAGTCGGCTACAAAATACGAGATACATTTCAGCTATTGACCTAAAGGATGCCTTTTGGCAAATTCCATTAGAAAGTGAGTCTAGAGAGAAGACGGCATTCACCGTTCCAGGCAGACCACTATACCAATTCACTGTCATGCCTTTTGGTCTGTGCAATGCGGCTCAGAGAATGTGTAGATTAATGGACAAGGTTATACCCGCAGCATTACGTGAGTGTGTGTTTGTGTACCTTGACGATTTGTTAGTTTGTTCAGAGGATTTCTTGTCTCATTTGTGTTTATTGGAGAAGGTCGCTCGTTGCTTAAGAGAAGCAAAGCTCACTATCGATGTAGAGAAAAGCAAATTTTGTTATAGGGAAGTACGATACCTCGGCTACGTGGTAGGCGACGGGTGTATCAGGACAGATGCAAACAAGGTAGCTGCTGTGAGAGATTTCCCGGAGCCTAAAACACCGAAACAGCTTCGACGGTTCCTAGGCATGTCAGGCTGGTACCGCCGTTTCATACAAGATTACGCGACTATTGCAGCACCGCTGACCGACTGCCTCAGTAAAGACAATGTCAAAAGGTTTACTTTGACTGACGAAGCTAAGAAAGCGTTCGAAAGACTCAAGCAGAGCCTCATCTCAGCACCAGTACTGACACATCCCGACTTTAGCAGACGGTTCTACATACAGTGTGACGCATCGACAGACGGAGTGGGAGGGGTCCTTTTTCATCTCGACGAAGACAAAAACGAACGCCCTATTGCCTATGTTTCCGCAAAACTAAATAAAGCTCAGAGAAATTATAGCGTAACAGAACTAGAATGCTATGCAGCGGTCCTAAGTGTGAAGCGATTCAGGCCATATGTTGAAGGTTTTCCTTTTACAATTATAACAGACCATGCTAGCCTCAAGTGGCTGATGAACCAAAAGGACCTCTCTGGAAGACTAGCAAGGTGGAGCTTAAAGTTGCAGTCCCATGACTTTAACATCGAACATCGAAAAGGAGCACAAAACGTAGTGCCAGACGCACTCTCACGAGCAAGCATTAATGAGATGCAACTAGAGGAACGAAGAATAGACATTTGCCTGGAGTCGCCATACTTTGAATCCACTGAGTACAAGGAACTTAAGAAGACAGTGACGGAAAACAGAGACCGATTACCGGATACATGTGTTTCGGACGGTTATGTCTATAAACGAACACAGTTTGACCGAACAGGGGAACTTCAAGAAGACCAGTCCTGGAAGCTTTGGGTTCCAACGGAGCTGCGAAAAGTGTTAGTGGATGCCTCTCACAGCTCGCCTTCTGCTGGACATGGACTTTGTCGCGTATACGTCAGCGATACTACTGGCCAGGTATGGTAAGCGAGGTGCAGGCGTTTGTTAGGGGTTGTGAAGTCTGTAAAGAAAACAAAACTTATAATGCGTTCCATAAACCGGCCATGGGAAAGCAACACGTAACGGAGCGACCTTTCCAACGTTTGTTTATAGACTTTATGGGTCCTTACCCACGTACTGGTGATGGTAATGTTTTTGTGTTTGTATGTCTTGACCACTTGACGAAATTTGTGTTTTTAAAACCAATGCGGAGAGCTACATCAGCTGAGGTAGTAAACTCTTTAGAAAGAGATGTCTTCCATGTTTTCGGCGTGCCAGAGGTCGTACACTCGGATAATGGGAAGCAGTTTGTTTCCGAAATGTTTGCTAGCTTCCTGGCTAAATATGGAACGAGACATATTAAGACCGCCTTCTATTCTCTGCAAGGCAACGCCGCAGAACGGGTCAATCGATCGGTCCTGCAAATAGTAAGGTCGTACGTAAAGGGAAACCAGAAAAATTGGGACCGGCATGTTAGCGACGCAGCATTCGCGCTGCGTAGTGTAGTGCATTCAGCTATCCACTGTTCCCCGTATTTTGCCACATTTGGTATTCCTATGATGCAACATGGGGAATCATATGAGATATGCCGTAGGCTTGGTGCCTTGAGGGACGTAGATTGCGAGATAGACTCAGGTAATGACAGGATGCAGCTCATACGGAGCAATATCATGAAGGAATTAAAATTGGCTCATGAAAAAAGTGCGAAAGTTTATAACACAAGAAGCAAAGATGTCAAGTTTAAAATCGGACAGGTAGTGTACCGCAGAAACTTCAAACAAAGTTCCAAAATTGACAATTTTAATGCTAAACTCGCTCCAAAGCAAGTTAAGTGCGTGGTACTAAATACTATCGGCAACGCAATGTACGAGCTGGGAGACACAAGTGGAAAGTAAATTGGAGTATACCACGCCAAAGATATCTTTATTGCATGATTCGTTTAATGGTCGCAGTGTAATCATTGTTATGACTGTCCAATGTTTCGTGTTGCGCCTTTATGTTTGTATCTAGCCAAGCCCCCACTTTTGCGTGTACGTAAACCCCTGCTCTTCTATATATTGTAATTAACACTTTTTTAATTTTGTCTATTTTTGTCTTATATGTGTTTACTAATTTATGGACTTATTCAACAATCACTTATATTTGTTTGTATTCACTTGACGACTGGTGTAGGTACCCAATAACTGAGCCATAGGATGTAGTTATGGATACCAAGTAGTGACGGATAATGGTAAATGTATAATAAGCCCGGCACTAGGTCGTGGGTCGAGGCCACACGTAGGGCATGATTACGAGAGACACCAGGCAGGCTGCGTTTGAAATTTCTTTACGCACACGCTCCATATTGCGAGCAACATCGGCGGATGCGAGCCTGTAACGACAGCCTGGGGGTTAAGGAAGGTGCTAAATGCAACAATGTATACTGCCATGCATCTCACCCCGTCTTGCAACTTGTCTATAAACATTTCACGCAACATGTAAAAGGGATATGTAGGCGTGAAGTTAAGCAATTCGTGCATGTGTTGGTGTCGTGAAAGTTTTTAGTTTAAATAGGTATCTGCTGTATAGGTGTGTGTGACTGAGTGAAATGCTGAGGGAAATTCTAATGCACAATTGGTTAGCGGCACGATCGCCAAACGGAATTGACGCAGAAATGAGAGTAGAAAGCGTATCCAAAGCGATCGGAGTGCCATTTTTTTATGAGTGCGTCAAAAATTTGATTAGTGCGAAGTCAGTACGAACGGGTTTTAATTGTAGTGTGTCCGATAGCTTTAAACGGTACCAGCACGAAATAAATTCCGATAAAACCCCGTGGTAAGAGGTCCTCGCCACGAAGGAGCTAGTACAGAGCCTCAAAGCGTCCTCAAATCCTACGTTGACTGAAGCCGCAACTACTGATGAAGTAAAGGAATTCTTAAAACAAGAGTTGTGCATATTAGAAAAGATGTCGGGAGTAGCTAACATCGCCACTCACCGAATCGTCATGAAGGTTGACCGACCGATCAAACAAAGGTATTGCAGAAAGAATCCGAAGATGCAGGAAATTATTAACGCGGAGATCGACGACCTCATAGAGAAAGGGTGCATTGAACCTTTACACAGCCCACACAGCGCCCCCATAGTGTTGGCAAAGAAGAAGAACAGAAGGTGGAGACTCTGTGTAGATTATCGGCAGATGAACGACCGTTCAGTACCTGACGCGTACCCTCTACCGAGGATCCAACATATCCTCGACCGTCTAAGAAGTGCGCGTTACATCAGCAGCCTTGATCTGAAAAACGGCTATTGGCAAATCCCGATGGAAGAGAAGAGCAAGCAATACACGGCATTCACATTACCAGGACGCGGCCTTTTTCAGTGGCGTGTAATGCCGTTTGGGCTACACTCCGCCCCGGCGACGTTTCAGCGTGCGTTGGACCAGGTCATCGGTCCAGAGTTAGAGCCGCATGCAATTGCCTACCTAGATGATATTATTATTACCAGTACAACCCTGCAGGAAAACGTCCAACACCTGTCGGTAGTTTTCCAGCGACTAAGATGCGCGAATCTCAGGATTAACCCAGAGAAGTGTGAATTTTTCAAGAAGCGGCTGAAGTATCTGGGTCACGTTGTAAGCGAAGAAGACATCCACACAGACCCTGAGAAGGTCGCGGTCAACAAAAATCTCACGCCACCGACCGGTATACGAGAGTTGCGTTGATTTCTGGGTATAGCTTCTTGGTACCGCAGGTTTGTCCCCGACTTCTCCAAAGTGGCACATGCGCTGACGTCCATGTTGAAGAAGGGCCACAAGTGGAAATGGAACAGCGAACAACAGACAGCGTTTGAGGCACTGAAGAACACGCTAACCGAGGCGCCAGTGTTGGCTTGTCCCGATTTCTCAAAGAAGTTCACTCTTCAAACAGACGCGAGCGATTTCGGGCTGGGAGCTGTTCTGACTTAGGAAATCGACAGCGTCGAACGAGTAATAGCGTACGCGAGTCGTTGGCTCAACAAAGCTGACCTCAACTATTCCCCTACTGGGAAAGAGTGTTTGGCAATAGTATGATCGATCAGGAAAATGAGACCGTACCTGGAGGTATATACCTTCACTGTCATCACCGATCATCTAGCACTTTATTGGCTTAGCAAGATCGAGAGTCCGTCTAGTCGAATCGCAAGGTGGGCGCTAGAACTGCAGCAGTACTCATTTATTTGAAGTGCAGTACCGCAAGGGTAAACTGAATGTACTGGCTGACGCACTTTCCCGTCAACCCCAGGAAACGAAGCTAGGTTCGATGACGGCAAGAGATGTCGCAGCCGGGTGTAAATGGCTCAAAGAAAAAATGGCAGAGGTGGAGAGGTGTCCAGAAAAGTTTCCTGACTTCATCATCGAAAATGGTGAACTGTACCGGCGAATATCTGGTCAAATGGATGGCGACGATGCGCTATCATGGAAATTGTGCGTTCCCACAACGGAAAGACAAAGAGTTTTATAGGAGATACTCGACGTCCCCAGTGCAGGCCCTATGGGAATCCGTAAAACGATCGCGCAGGCAACAGCTCGATACTATTGGCCCGGAATGTTTCGCGACATAAAGAAATACGTGCGACAGTGTGAGACATGCCAGCTATACAAACCCAGCCAAAAGCAAGCAGCCGGGAAGATGTTGACGCAGCTTGCCGAAGAACCCTGGCCGACGGTGTGCGCAGACTTCGTGGGACCTCTTCCGCGGTCTAAACATGGAAATACTATGGCGTTGGTAATATTGGATCGTTTCTCGAGATGGGTCGAGATTTTAGCAATGCGGAGGGCAACGGCAGAAGGACTAATTCGGGCATTCAGAGAGCGAGTCATTGGCAAATTCGGCGTCCCAAAGATCCTAATCACGGATAATGGAGCGCAATTTATCAGATAAGTTCACAACGAAACTGAGGTGTGTGAACTCGACAATCACCAACAGGAGAGTGGTTATCATGGCAGAAGAGACCTGGAAGGGGATAAGTGACAAAAAAGAGACCGAAAGAGTAAAAACCTAACAATAATGAGAATATAGAAAAAAGATAGAAAAAAATAAAGAAAAAAAAATATTTTTTTTAGAATATTCAGAGGGAAACAATAATACTTACCTTAATAATATTATAAACAAGTAATAGTACTTACCTTAACAGTTAATATTAATCTCAAGATTTTATCATATTGCCAATGCTGGCAACACCGAAGCGGCAGTAGCATAAGATTTGGCACTACTGAATTATGTTGCTGTAGATGGGCATCACTGGTTTACAGCTGAGAAAACAAATAAAAAGTTATACGGCAGCAAATAACAGAAATTTTGCTGGAAAAGTGCCGAAAATTTAAGAAAATACAGTTGGTCGCGCAATGACTACTGCTCGCATAAAAAGGATGTGCCACGGGCGCCCAGGCACAAATGAAAAAAGTGCGCGCAAGGATGAGCAGACACCAGCATCAACCAACAAGTTTCTTGGCCGAACCAGCGCGAGATGGCAATTTAAGGGTGCGTATCAAGCGCCTGACGAAGAAGGAGATCTGGCACCATATCGAAGGCAAGAGGGGAGTTGAAGATCGGAGCGACGATGAGCAGCAGCAAGAAATCGGTGACAACGAGAGCCTGGCAGGTACACAGCCGTTTGTGCCACCACAAAACAACGCGGACGATGCAGAGGATATGGCGAACGTGTGGGGTGCAGCATACTTATCCAACAATACGCCACAAGCGACGAGCGATGAGGAGGAGATGGAAAATGAACCATCACACATAAGTATTTACTCCGATAACGACGAGCAAGTGGGTTACGATATCGAGCAAGCGACGACACCAATGACCATGTAATCCGACGAAGAACAAGAAGAGCAGCCAAAGAGGCGAGGCGAATTTTCACTGACGACAGAGGACCACAAACATATCGGCAAAGGGTACGTCGACTATGTACGCCATGTAGACATGCGCCTACGGTTATACGGACCGGAGGCATCCGGAGAGCCACGCCCGCCACTGCAAGGTCTACCTATGGGAGAGAGAATGGTTCCGGCAAGTAATATAGAAGGCGCTGACCAAGGTGACTGGCTGGATGAAGCATTGCTGGAAGCAGAACTTAACCTGTCAGCAGAGACGGATTTAGTGGCCGACATCGAGCGTTGGCTACAAGAAGGTGAGCCGAGTGCGCCAGCGGTTTGGCAGGTCCATCCGAATATAGGCGTTTTACCGGAGGAGTTGGCAGCAGAAATAAAATCACACGTAAGCTACCAACGTCAGAGCCGTACGCGACAATCCTTTAAATGTGCCATTTACGGTCAGGCGTACAGGGTGCGTATTACGAAGACGGGAAAGGTGACCGTAGGCTTCCCAACCGGGAGTAAGGAGGGAGTGTGAGGACCCTGGATTGTATGACTCTGAGCCCTCACAACAGTTTAGATATATATATTACATACACAATAACATAAAAAAACCAAACCTGAATTATATTAGTTTAAACACACACACATATAAGCATGTAAATTGAATTATCTACATACACACATACGTATCTAACATGTAAATAGACATACACTTAACTTGAATTATTACTTTGTACATACTACATACATATATAGTTATTACTTTTCACACAATATATATGAAATTGTTATTATACGGATAACTGTCTGCCTACGGGCAAAACAGTATAAAAGGAGCAATATCAATATCAAATAGGCAGTCGTTAGGCATACATGACACGCGTTGCAACGTGAGTCATACGAGTAGTTAAAGAGGGATCAAACCTCTGAGACTATTAATTTATATTCGAGGTGGGCTTAAACCATTCAGACAAGTGCTAGAAGTAGGGCTTAAAACCTACTTTATGTAGCTCTACGCTTACGAGGTAGCATCACGAAGAATAAATAAAGATAGCGAAGCAAAGCGAAGGTGTATTGATACATAGAGGAGATAGGGTTAATTTCTTTGCAGATACCCTGGACAACCTAGAGCTACACCCAGTACCCCGAAAAGCCCGTATCAAGTGTAGTTCTCTTTTGATGACTCCCAGCGGGCAGTGTATTGCTACCGCCTCGGATTCCTCAAGAGAGGCGCCGACTCGGGCCAGCCCGTCTGCCCTCTCGTTTCCGTATATGTTCCTATGGCCGTGAACGCAAACGAGATATCAACCGAGTCAGACGCTGAGCTTAACACACACCTGCAGTCATGGACTATTCTGGTGTTGGTTATCTGTGATGCCAGTGCCAAGCGAGCTGATTGACTATCTGAGAATATGTATGCTTTTCGTACCCGTTCGTTTCTATCTTTCTCAATTCCCATAACTTCTGCCTGTAAAATGCTGGCAAAGTTAGGTAGACGGAACGAGAGCGACACATCTAGCTTCTCTGAGAATACCGCAGCACCCACCCCGCAGTTCATTTTTGACCCGTCGGTGTAGATAGAGGTGGTGTTCTCGTCCGCCAGACTGCCCCTGCTCAAGTCCCATCTAGATGGAAATACTACCTGGAGCTTTTCCTGAAGTCCAGCGAAGGAGGTAGATAATCTGATTGTTCTTTTGCTCCAAAGAGCCCATCAAGAACTCTACTGTGACCGTACTGCTTCGGCCTCCAGCAGTCTGAGCTATCAATAAAAAGGCGCCATTCAGTTGTACGACAAAGAACACCAATTTCTTCAAATAAACCTTTCACGTCATGACCAAAAACGGAGTCCATCTTCCCTACTGAATAAACAAGAAAATGTTTCATGTCGTTTTCTTTGATGGGATATTCGAACATCAGAATTCAGTAAATTCCCTTATTTTAACCGCGATGTCAAAAACTGTGCTTTATTTTTTGATCGATTTAAGTATCTTACTAAGTCATTGAAATCTTCAGAATTGATAAGACGTGGTATTTTTGGTTCAGATTCCAGAACGAATTCGGAATGAATTGATCCAGATAAACTCCGTGATAGATGGGTGTTCTGAGAGAGTAGTTGATTTTCTAACACAGGTACAGGATTTTTTTCTGTATGTGGTATTGGTGTGGATGTCGATGGCATATCAGGATAAAATATTTTCGTTGAACTTTTACTCTTGAGTGGATTAACAATGCAAAAATAACAGTCTGAGTGATGATCACCTGGATGCCTCCAAATTCTCGGCACTGCAAACTTCATTGCTCTTTTATCACCTCGGTACTTTTATTTTATGGCCGCTGTGGTCGAGTTGGTAGCGGTGCGTGCTATAACTCGATATGCCAGTGAGTTCGAGGTTCGAATCTCAGTCAGAGCAAGTAAAATCTTAATCATAGAAAAAGTTTTTTTCTAATAGCGGCCACCTCTCGGCAGGCAATAGCAAACCTCCGAGGGTATTTTAGCCATGAAAAAGCTTCTCATTAATACATCTGGCGTTCGGAGTCGGCACAAAACTCTAGGTCCCTCCATTTGTGGTATAATATAAAAGACGCACACCACAAATGGTAGGAGAAGCTCGGCCAAACACTGAGCTATATAGTGTACGCGCCAAAATTATATATATATACTTTTATTTTATTTGAAATAGAATAGTTTGTCAACTCAGACTTTTAATTTTTTAGTCCAAAAATAACAGTTAAACTTGGCCAATTATTTGAAAGGCCGCAATAAAAGCCAATTTCTAATAATATGCAACCCGCTTATCTCAATTAAACAAATTTTGTATCAAATGAAAGAAGACTAAAATAATTTTCAAACTGAAATATACATGAACGTTACCACCTATCTATAAATTTTTTTTTTGATTAATTAATATTTTGTATGTCCTTGTCAAATAATAAACAAAATTCAAGCCTGCAATACTACAATAGTATAGAAGTGTTTAAAATCAGAGTGTACACTTATCAATTTAGCAATTTTGTAATTTATATAGCAAACATAAGCAATTAATTAACTTCTTTTTTTATACCCAATATTAAAATTTCAAAAAATCCCAGTTTCTTTGTTTCAAACCGCAGGAAAGATTAAATTTTACCCAGTTTGTTCTAATAGATACCAAAAAAACCAAATTTTTTTGCATTATTAAAAACTTCCGTTATATGGAAGGTGACCGTGGTTATGGTTACGATTTTTGCGATAATACTATTGGTATCAAGGACAATACGTTTACCAAAATTAGTGACCATATCTAGCAGTGTTATTGAAATACAGACATTTTATGATAAGTGGCCGTGGCAACGCCTATTTTTCAATATTTCATAAATATCTAGTTTCTTTGTTTAACAATTCTGCAAATATCAAATTTCACTAAATTTTCTCTATTAGATACCGGAAAAGTTTTTACATATTTCGAAAGTTCCGTTATATGGAAGGATGGCGTGGTTACGTATATCAATATCAACTTGCCAAAGAGATATCTATGTACCAACTATCATTAAGAAATCACAATTTTACTCAATTTAACGTGACCACGGACAGACGGACAAATTTAATATACCCTTGTGTACAAGTACGCTCGGGTATAATAATGTTATTTAAATATTCGGCCTCGTTGGCAATTCATGTAAACAAATATTCCAAAAAAATCATAAAGTAAAACACACATTTTTTTCTTATTTGTGGGTTAATATTTCTCACGCAACAAGCAAATCTAAACAAACTTCGCTCTTATGGGTTTAATTCATCCGTTAACTCACCGTTCGTGTAAAGTAAGTTAACATTTAGATATTTTATTTTGAAAGTTATTTCAGTTCTCTTACATTTGATACTAAATTTGTTTGATTTGGTTTAGCAGTTTGTTTTTGAAGATGGCAAGCGTTTTTGCTATCTTGCCGCGAAAACTTAAATTCGAGCGAGACTATACGTGATGACTAACGCCTTCGAAGTATAGTTTTATTTTAGGCTTAGCTGAATTTATACAAGATGTGTATGTACATACATACAATTATAATGTTATATCTTAAACTGTACATTTTCATATTTTGTCTCTGTAACTAATTTTGTCGCATATCGGTTCGTTTAGTAAAGTAATATACCGATTGTTTTACATATTTATGTATACAGGGTGTCCCAGAACTCCGCGAGAGATGATGTCCTCAGCTTGAGATATTCGTTCACGCAGCTCGGCTACGATCTCAATAGGCTTTGAATAAACTTTTTTTTGAGAACGCCCCAATAAAAAAAATCGAATCCACCTTCCCGGATATTCCTGGTCAAGGAAATCTCTTACTTGCACTGCGTAATGCGCTGGGCAGCCATCTTGTTGATACCACATGTGGCGTCACTATCTGTCTCGCTCGCTCATGGCACACAAGTCCACTATCCATCTCTCTCATCATTTTGCCGTAAAATTAATAACCTACCAAGAGCTTGTGCGAATAAAAAACATTTGAGCTGAGTAAAATGGGTTAGCAAAAATCGGATTACTTGAGGTTTTTGTTTTTGTACTCGTTTTTTTAGTATGAAACTAACAAGTATTGTACCATAGTACAATCCTGATTAAATTCGCAAACTTTTAATGGCACATACCAAGGCACTTTAGTCCTTGTGTTGAAAGGAGGGCCTTTCAAAGTCGACAGATTATAAAAATTTTAAATTCATAGTTTAACAAATAGTCTTAATTCTAGAAAACTTGGGGCAATTGTGTCATTATTTTTGACTTAGGTTCTAGAAATGTTATTTAGGGTTAAGGTTCCAAACTTTAAATGTACAAAATAATAAAAATTAACCACAATTACAGTTTGACCAAATTTCTAGCTTTTTCTTAATGCCCATAGTTTTCAAACTGCATTGGATACATTTTTTTTCTGATTTTTCTCATGATGGTTACAATCAATCCTGTGACCACGTTTCGGCTTGACGTTGAGTTCTGGGACACCCTGTATATATGAGCAAATAAAAAGTGTTAGAATAAATATTGGGCGAACTACTAGCGGGCAGTTTCAACCTTTAGGTGACCGCAGTAGGATTGCTACGTTAGCCCTTGCACAGTTTGTTTATTATTAGGAAATGACTTTTATTTCGGCCTTAAATATTTTTTGGCCAAGTTTAACTGTTGTTACTGGACTAAAAAATTGTAAGTCGAATTTTTCATTTGTTATTAGACTTTTTCCCGAAAAGTTGAAAAAATAAAAAGAAACTTGGATTTTCGGCCCTGGTCTTAAAGACAGTATATTTCCACCCATATAAAAGCGCCAGCTATTGATTTTGGTACATGAGATTGGGAAACCAGATTACGCCTATAGCGTACCGTCCACTATGAATGCTGAACACAGTCGGGAAACTGCTTGAACGAATCATAAGCAACACGCTGATAGCAGAAATTGAAGTTATGTCTCAGAAACCCAGTGTGGTTTTAAAAAAAGGCGATCAACAGTGGACGCTGCTATGCTTGTGAAGACGATGGCTGATGAAGCAATCAGTAGAGTAAGACAGAAATGGGGTCTAAAGAATATTGCTTAGCCATTACGCTCGATGTTAAAAAAGTGTTTAACCCCAAAACTGGAAAAAGTTTTCCGAAGAATCCGCGGTTTCGAAGTATCAACATATTAGCGAGGCAAACCTCATAATTAGATTAATTCAGACGAGGTTGGAAGAAGCTGGCCTTCAGTGAGCACAACAAAAATTAATTAGCAGCAGAAAAGTTCATGAAGTCATCATAACCAAGGTTGGGGGACAGGAAATAGCAATATCAAGGGCTGAGGGCATTCAGAAAAACGTCCGAAAAAGCAGCAGTAGTGGCTCGGCTGTGTTGAATATAGATTCAGGTTAAAGAGAGTGGGGAAACCACGTGAAATATGGGTAAACGTGAAACGGTGCAGATACGGTGGAGCTTATTTCATATATGGAGAAATTACTAATCAGACGACATGGTGAAGTAGATTTCCACCTAACCAGCACTAACTCAGCACAGGAGTCTTCTTTGACGATGTCACATAGACTTACACATTTTTTATCTTCGTACATATTTTGCTGCTCAGGTGAGCATCAAGCTTAAAACGATGATCAAAATTGCACTGAAACAATGAAATATGCGATGTAGGAAAGGCACGTATACTTCTTCTTGCTGCTGCGTGGTACGGGGCATGCAAAAGCTTTAAATGTGCTTGAGCACAGTTGCCGTATATAACGAGACCGAAATCAATTTCTGAATGGTTCAGAGCCTTAGTTATCCTTGTTAGAGTGTTAGTATGCACCAGAGAGTGTTTTGATAATAGAAATTTTAATATATTTAGTCTAGAAAATAAGCTTAATCTAACATGTTGACAAAGTTCTCTAAAATTAAGATTTTTATCAAATATTAAGCCTAATATTTTAAGACTATTTGGGACATCTGGGGTATTGGGGACATCTGAAAGGAAAGGGAAGGGAAGGAACATTTGTGTTTCCTGCATATATGGAAAGTGGAACTGTTATTAGCCGCGATATTGGCACCTGCGCCTTTAGACCAAGTCGATATGTCTCTTAGAATATCTTCAAATATACGTTTCATTTTGCTTAAGTCTTTTATTTTGAAAAAAATTAGAACATCATCTGCATAAATTACATGTTCCACATGATTAAACGATTTAAGGTTCATTGAAGGCAATCGTGAAAAGAGCAACATACAGTGGCGAGCCTTGTGGTATGCCATTGTACATTGTATGCTTAAAACGGAGACATGATTTTTTGACAATAGCGCAGTGGAAGCAAAATGTTCAAAGAATATAAGAGGTTCAATAACTCCCAAGCCTTTTGAAATGCAAACAGGTTTGCAGATATAAAGTTGTTTACTTTGCCGAACCACATAATTCGTGTTGCAATTATTTTTTCCAAAACCTTAAATATACAAGGAAGAAGGGAAATAGGTCTATAGCTGGATACAATGGAAGTTGGTTCTTTGGGCTTAGGAATAGGAATGATGGAGGCTATCTTCCAGTCTTGTGGATATTTACCACTTTTTAAAATTTCATTGAATAGGTCTATTAGTCTTACTTTGAGAATAGAGGGAATATTTTTAATGATGGGGTAGGATATTTTATCAATCCCAGGAGTTTTTCCGGACATAGGGAATAGTGCGGACTCAAATTCCTCCAGTGAAATGGGGACTTCTATTGCGAAGGCGTTGGGTGATGGATTTTGATTATCATAAGTTTCTGAAACTATGTATTTTTTAGGAGTGTGGAAACTTGGATTGAAGTTTTTGGCATGTGAATAATCAGACCAGTGGGATGCAAAGATATTTCATCGGGAGAGTAAATAGGACCTTGGTGTGTGTGAATAAATCGAATATAAGAAAAGTTAGAGGACACGGTCAGAGTTTATATACCGGACCAAATTTGCTTAGGATTGGAGTGCCGGTTGATATTTGAAGTCAGCTTTTCGAGTGACTTATATTTTGATAATTTTAGCTCTTTTCTAAAGACCGCATTGGCTTTTATATAACTAATAAGGTTTGTCATTTCTATCTTTTTTATATTTTGCCCATGCAGGTTTCTTTTCTTTTCTAAGTACTGTGAGAAGATTAGACCAATAGGGTAGTTTAAAGTAAAATTTTGTTGTGCTATTTTGTGGTATAGCTAAGTAGGCGGCCGAACGAATAATTCCTTTTAACGTGGCAGCCACGGCGATTATATTTACGGAACTTAATTTTTCCTTTGCTAAGGATATTGCGACCGATCTGAATTTAGTCCGGTTGGCCTTTTCAGTCAAGAATTTAGATAAGGGTTTAATATGAGACCAATTAGATGTAGAAAGGGATGTGATGAGAGGAAAATGATCACTGTTATGGAGATCATCAACAGTGCGAGAACATATTTTTGGTGCTATTGAAGAGGAAGAAAGAATTATATCTGGGTGGGTAAAATTTTTGTGTGTGGAGAAGTGGGTAGGTAAGCCATCGTTAAGAACAACAAGATCTTGGGAAATGATAACATCCTCCACAATCTGACCTCTTTTGTTTTGGCAGGGAGAACCCTATAAGGGACTCCAAGCATTTAAGTCCCTCAATAAAATGACTGGTGTATTAAAAAGATTAAGAATGTTAATGAGATCCGTGTTCATAAATGTTTGATGGGGTGGAATATAGCAATTAATAATGGTGATTTTGAAACCAATGTCGACTTCGATAGCCAAACAAGAGATATTAGATGATACTTGAATGTGTTTGTGATTTAAATTTTTCTTTATAAACACTGCAATACCTTGTTTACATGTGTTGTTACGACTGTTGTTGTGAAAAAAACTTGTATATTTGTTGGTTGAGTGGGCTTTCTTGTTAGTTGGGAGGTGGGTCTCTTGCAATGCAATAAAATCCGGTGAAAATTCGTTAATTAATAAGTTAAGATCGGGATAATTATTAAATAGTCCGTTTAAATTCCACTGGGGGATTCGCAGCATTTATACCATGCCATGATCTTCCCCTGGAAATGAGAAGGGCGTGTGGGAAGGGTTACAGGGAGAATTAAGATTTGAAATAAAAGATGATATTTTTGATGTTGTTGCTAAGTCATCGACTAATAACATTGTTGTCGTTTCATACACATCGTTTTGCTCATGGTATTTGTTTACTATGCTTTCTTTATTTGTGATCTTTATTTGGTCATTGTTAAGTGAATTGCAGCTTTGTCTACTGAGATGGTAGCGTTAGTATTATTAAATTGTTGGAGTGGCTTCGGAGATTGTTGTGACTTGTTTGGCGAAGTGATTTCATTTGAAACGAAAAAAGTTTGTATATCATTAGTTATGTTGATTTGTGTGATCAATGTTTGAAAATTGTGGAGCTGGGCAATTGCTGTTGTTTATTTGTTATAAGTTAGAAATAATTTTTGTAATGGCAGAAAAGGTGGAAGAAGAAGAGCTAATGGGGGGAGGTGTTTGAATCTTATGTATTTTGATTGCTTCTCGCATTGAGCACTTCTTGTCCGTCTTTATTTTTATTATTTCCTTCATTTGAGAGAATTTAGGGCATGACTTTTCGGAAGCAGCGTGAGGGCCAGTGCAATTGGCACAATATAATATAAAACACGATGTTGTTGGATGAGGTGGGAAGACGCCGCGTTAAGCTGTATGACCAAGAACTTGACAATTCTTGCATCTCATCGGATTTGGGTAGTAGGGTCTGATTTTGGTTGTATACCACGAAATGGCAATTTTTTCTGGGAGTTTATATGTACATGTCAAATGTCAGCAACGAGACTCCGCTTGCAACTGGTTTCCCGTCAATAACTTTCTTGAATTTAAATAATGAGACCACCTCTTGATCTTGAAGGTTTTCCACTATTTTTTCTTCTGGAATGTCATTTAGACATGGGGCAAAAATGGTTCCATTAGTACAATTAAGATTAATATGTAGCTCTATTTTTACACTGCACACACCAATAAGGTTTGTTGTTGGTAACATTTTTTTTTAACTATGTTGTTCTTTTTCACCAGGAGTAGCAAATTACCGTCTCTCAGCTCTAAAATACTAACAATTTCAGTGATAATATTTTTTAGTGCTTGCAAATTGCACTTGCAAAAAGATATTTTGGATTTTCTTTATTTGTCGATGGTAGAGGTGGAAAAGTATCGTACAATATATTTTGAGTCTTTCTTCTCTTAGTTTTTGGACTTGTGAATAACAGGGAAAACCTGTTATCCCCGAGAAGAGGAGCCCCAGGGGCCATGATAGTCACACACAAATTGTATTCAGCCCGAAACTAGAATTTACCAAAGACAGTATGTATACCACGAATACGAGTATAAAATAAAAGAAAAAATCACCTAATAACACTGTACGCACAACCTATCGCGGAGAGTATCAGTCGATGACTGAGCTTTATTATTATTATTTTATATTATTTGGATAGAGTTAGTTTTAGTTTCTGTTTAAGTTTTTGTTTTAATTTATTTTTTTTATTTATTTTTTATTTTATATTTCCTTCTTTATATATTTGATTTAATTTTTTTTATAATTATTTTTGTTAAGATTATTATTATTTATATCTTATGATTTTATTCTATTTGATTTTTGTTTTGGTTAATATTATTATTTTTTTATATTTATGACCTACCCTAATAATTCCTTAAAAACCTTGCTACTATCACTACCCTACCAAGAATGATAGATAACAAGATTACGTAGTCCCAAAAATCTGACTTCAGCGCAGCAGCCAGTACAGAAGATGGCGGAGCGAAGAAGTTGAGAATGAGAAAACAGATAGTTTAGAAACTTTTACATAGAGCGGGCCATTTAAAGTTAATTAGTTTCATTCCGAAATTTCTCTATTTTTTCTTAATATTTGTGAACATAAGAAAGCAAAACATAAGCTTTGATCTAAATTTAGGTGTAAGCATGCGTATGCATATTAATTATTTATTAAGCAAGAATCATTAGTATAACAAGAATCTTCTTCTTTTTTAGCACAACAAAATTAGAATAACATTAAAATTAATTATAAATAAAGGAATTCAAATAGTCAAAAATACATGAACATGAAATGAAATCATACAGGTATAATTTTAAAAGTAGTTTATCACTAAAACTTAAACTAATGTTGACGGTCAGTCTAGTTTATTTGAGAAATAAGAGTATAAGGTATTATTATAGTTACTTTTGTTTAACTTGCCTCGTATAATGGGTGGAATAGAATTCCATGTTCTAATAGCACTAACGAAAAACAGTCTTCTTGATGTTATAAAATTAAATATTGGTACAATAAGTTCTTTTGAGCGCTCAGATTTTGGGAATATTAACTTCTCATAGAGATAATTAGGGGTCTTAGTTGAGATTAACTGGAAAAGAAAACTACAGGTTCTTGCCTTTAAATTGCCCTGTATTTCACATCCTAAAACACTTGTCCTCCACTGCGATATGTGGTCACACTTCTTTAGCCCATACACATATCGGGTTACCTGTTTAAATAGTACTCTAATCTTATGAGCCTATTATAAACAAACTCAGAGTATGTAATAATAGGCACTATCAGTTGAATTGCCAGGTGACGCCTAGGGGTGAATTCTGCGGTTTGACGAAGGTTTCTCAACGTAACATAAACTTTAGAAACAACAGCATTTATGTGATCAGTGCATGAAAGACTGGAGTATATAATAAACCCTAGGTTTGTAATTTTATTTACATATTCCAAAGGCTTATTACCAAGGGCGAACTTAGGTAAAACTTTTATGTCAAGTTTCTTCTTGGTAAGTGGTAAAACAAACGCCTTTCCAGAGTAAAGACAAAGACCGTTTCTCTTGGACCACTGCTCAATGGACAAAATATCTTGGCTAAATTGGCTAGCTTATAAGTCTATATATTCAAAACTATTTGACAGATATAACTGGATATCATCCGCATAGGCATGCACTTTTGCGAACTCGCATTCCCTAAAAATGTCATTGATGAAAAGGCCCCCAAGAATTAAACCCTGAGGAATACCAGAGGTAAGCTTTCCTAATTTAGAAGTATTCACACCTACCCTAACGGGTTAATGCCTGTCCGTTAGGAAGCTCTTTAAAAGTTTCACAGAATTTTCATCAAACCCATTGTAATGCTTAAGCTTATCACATAAAATCAGTCGATTCACCGAGTTAAATGCTTTTGAGAAATCGAGCAAGCAAAGTAGCGTTAACTGGTTCTTATCAAAAGGCATCCTAATATGTTTTGCCCTAAATCCTGACTGAAAAGGGGATATAAGATTATGTTTGTAGATATGCGTATTAATTTGCTCAGCTAATAATGATTCAAAAACCTTAGAGAGTACCTAAGAGGGTACTGAACTGTCAAGTTCGGCAAAACCAAAGTAACGGTACCCCGGAATGCGTCATCTTTAGTTTGCTGCATCGTGCTACCCTACTACAGTGCCTTCGCAACTGCAAGGTTTGCTTCTTCACTACCAGTTGTTCCTGCTTTGGGAGACAAACTCAGTTGTATTTGACAATTAGTAAAAACACGTTCAACTCTTACCTGTCTCGTTCACTTTAAAATTTCTTCACAAAAGTAAAATTTTCGGGCGAATTTTCGAAAAAAAAAGTAAGGAGAGTATACTAAGAACCGCGAAACTAATGATTTTCCCGCCGAAAACTAGTATCATGGACCCTCAGATAAACAAAGAGTACTATAAGGAACTTCTCGCGTTTGTTGTGTGGCGAAGCCCCACTTTACACTTCCTATTTCTACGTATGCCTACATAAATATGCATGGTACACATGTCCATACAGAAGTGCATATATACCTAGGTGAGCTGGAGTTGATTGCGAATAATGAAGTTGGAAGATAAATGAGGAAAGAAAAGATCGCTCCCACACCGTTAACCTTTAGATGGTAATCAATGATTAACCCTTAACACCCGCTTTAAGCGAATTTTCAGTTTATATATGTACGTACAAAATCGATATTTCATTTAGTTCGGAGGAACTGAAAACTTATTTTACTAACAAAATATGTGATAACATTTTAATCAGCTATTTATTAAAGCCTCGGTGAGGAAACCTGTCGTAGCGTCGAAACGCAAAACCGAGTTTCAACGACGAGACGCGCGACGCTGAAGTGGAAATAAATATTTATAAAACCAATATCAATACAAAACAAAGAAAATTGAAGGATTTTTTTCAAAACTGAATTAACAAACATAAAAATATACCCTTTTATGAAGATACCTTGTTTTGACTAAATTCGTGACTTCTCTTATGTCGAACCTTTTTTCGATCCCTTCAAATACGGTCTAAGCGGAAAGTATATACATATTAGGGTGTTTCGGCGACGACTATTTCTCATTCTATCGACGAAATATCACTCAAAAACAAATTCCCACCAAAATCGAGTTTTTAATTTTAATTCCAATTTTTTGGTCAGAATCAGAGAACGGCATTGAGAGCGCTCGAGTGTGCATATTCATCATCCCTAAAATTTGATACAAGCAAGCACAGCCGTCTGCTGCTGTGCGCTCATTCATGCTCACTCATAAACATAAGGCTGACATGTGCGGGATATATCATTACATTTTCGAGTGTGGTAGTTCACATGATTGACCGTGCATGTGAAGGCGCAAACTTGCGCACTCGGGCATCTACTAATGGCGATTTCTTTTCTACAAAAAATGTTGCACTTCATTGCCCCGCTCTTGTTCGTACGTGCGCAGAGGGCAATGTTAAGGCAACATTTTCTGTAGTAAAGAAAACGCCATAAGTATTTATCCTATTATTTACAGATAAAAGAAACGACTTAGTTAATTTTAATTAACATGTATTGTATACATTTATTTAACAAAAACATTTCATGAGATCCAACATGTAGGGTTAGTATTTAAAAAATTTTTGTATAGTAGGAGTTAAATTTAATTTCAAAGTACTTAATCTGCTAAATAGAAAATTAAAGTTATAGGAACAAAAATCACATTTCAAAAACTCTCTTACACTATGTATCCGCCATCTCACGTAAAAAAAAACTATACAAAAAATATGATAGAAAACACACTTAAGATCGCTAATCAACTACTGCTTGCAAAGAAAAATATTGTTACGGGTAATCCGAGTGGCTCGCAAACAACACTCGAGGTTCGCGAGCGTTTGTCGCCGGCGAGTGTGTTACATACATGCAACTTTGTATGCTGACGCAAATTTGTCCGACGGATAATGTAGCGAGCATGTATGCATCGTCATGATCGTATTGATCTATGAGCAAACAGACAAGCGACGGTTTGTACACGAAAACAACAAAGCATGCAAAATACGGCTACATGCGCGAGTATACAAATAAAACGATTTAATTGTATTCGATTGTTTTCTACAGCGCACTAGCTGTTGTCTTTAATGAGTTTTTCAAACTGAACTTACAATCGTGCCCTAGCTTACACCTAGCCCACGGCGCTGCGCTGCTGTTCTGCTAGCGTTCTACCGTGCGGACGCAATTCTGCTGACATGGCTGTGCGTGTAGAGTATTCGGTGCAGCCAGTCCGTGCGAACGCAATTCTGCTGACATGGCCGCGCGTGTAGAATATTCGGTGCAGCCAAACCGTGTGAGCGCAATTCTGCTGACATGGTTGCGCGTGTGGAACGTTAGGTGCAACCACCCTGAGTGGGGTTGCGTCAACAAGATGTTGTTGTTGACGAAAATGTTATCGTGAGAACTTATTTACGATAACTCCTTCCCTTCTAAGACAGGGACGTCCACGGGCCTCGTAGCGGCGTTTTTGATTGCTACTTCGACCGATTTGATTATGTAAAGCTTCCTCCTGTAAGCGATCATGCGTCGGACTGCATAGGCGACCAGACCCACAATGAATATTACCCCGATGGTCGTTAGACTTGCGACATGAACTTTCTCTACACGTTTCTGCAGATGTTTGATGTGCTGCAGATTCTTTTGGTTTACATGGTGAAGGTAAGGTGCGGTAAGTATCTCTGTGTGCTGCGTAAGGTTGATTGTGGCGGCCCATGGTATTTCCGGTTTCAAAGGCGTCGTTGCGTTTTCATTGTAAAATGTCGTACCACTAATTCTCACACGATCTTTGAAGACAACCAGGTAGGTACCGTTGACTGTGATAGGAGCTTCATAATTTTCTTCTATGTCCGCCAGTTGGTCGTTGATGACAACCAAACCGTCGCTGGCCTGCGCAATAGGTGGGAGGTTGTTAAATGTTGTGCCGCAGTTGGCGGTATTGCGTGTCACTAGTTGTAGAGCGCATGACGTGAGTGAAGATGCTAAACAAAACGGTGTCGCTGCAGTTCTTTACCGCGAGTGTGCGGTTGTGGCACGTAGCTAAGATGGACTCCTGTAGGTGCAGGATTTCGTGGCCGTGGGCTACTGGCAAAATATTAAGTTTCTTACATCTAAACTTAGGAATAGGATATTTTATTAAAAAATAAATGACATTGTTATATTGTAGAATCTTAATCTTAGCTAAAGACATAATGTCGGTTACTGTAAGGTTTGTGAAGTGCTCGTTTGCTATAACGGAATCTATTTCATTACTGTCCAGGAGTATGGGGTTGAGTGTTCCAATTTTTGCGAAAGTAATGGAGGTAATAATGCTATCTAATTATGTTATTATTGCTCTGTTTCTGGCCATGAGAATATCGTAGAGGTGACCCGTATCTAATTCTTTTTGTTTTGCTTTTTCCAAAATTTTAATTTTAATTTAGCGAAGGTTGTCCTTATGGACCCTCCTCCCTCTTATGAGCACCATTGTGCCCAAATCCTTTTCAACATTTTCCTCAGTATAAAGGGGTGTCAGCTTATTGCCTAGTCTCCTATTGTTTTTGACCAGGACTTTTTCGCCCTCTGAGAATTCCCTATCTATTCTATTCTTATTGTGCGCTACTAATTCCTTTTCTTGCGCATCCTTTAAGCGAGACGCTATCTGCGCATCGTCCTTTTTTGGACGAAAGACTGTAATGGGCTTCATTCCTGTTACCGTATGAATTGAGTTATTATATTCAATTGTGGACAAAAGGATTATTTCCTCGATATCTTCAAGATTTTTATCGATTTTGAGGCATCGCGATATTTCCGTCAGTGTGCTATGGAATCGCTCTACCTGTCCATTTGATGTACTATGAAGTGGTGGGGCGTTCGCGATTTCTATACTAAAATGGTTATTTAGTGTCGCCTTGACGCTAAATGAATTTAGGGACTTTTCGTTGTCGCAATATATGGTTTTGGTTCCGGAAAACATTAAGTAGCTGCAGAAGCTGGGGTTTTACGTCTACTATCGTCCTAGACCTAAGCGACTGTACTATTGCAAACTTCGAAAATTTGTCGATGCAAGTCAAAAAATACTTCGATCCAGTAGAAAATATGTCGATGTGAAGGATTTCTCCGCAATATGTCGGTATGGGTGTCCGAGCAATACATAAGTTGCTTTTTTGGGTGGCGCTCGTATTTCGCCTGAGAACATACGCGGCAGTTGGCCACGAACTGCTTAGCCTTCTTTTCCAATTTTGGGAAAAAGTAGTCTTCTAATATCTGTTTTGTATTTTCTTGAGCTGCGCGATGAGCTCGATTATGCTCAGCCAAAATTATTTCTTGTTGTTCGTTTGGGTCAAATATGTCATTAACAAATTTCTCTGTATGTCTGAGTTTTACTGTTGGAAAGAGTTCAGTCAATTCATGTTGAAATTGTGCTAGGGTGTGTAGGTCACAATGTATTGCGTTCACTACATCCACTTTCACTGCCTCTTGCAGGAGTTTCATTAAATCATCCTTGGTTTTGAATGAAATTAAATGCCTTGTTTTTTTTCCAAAAATAATATAAGTTCTTCTTTGAGGTTCTACGCCTTCTTCTAAAAGTATTTGGTTTCGGAAACAGTTAACCGGCTTATCGGTTCTTTCAATAGTATTAGTAGACGATACCTCGCTGTGTATTGTCTCAATACTCATATTGTCTAAAGCGTTTATATGCTGCCTAGACAATGCATCCGCAACCACGTTTTCCTTACCCGGTTTGTAGATGAGCTTTGCATTGCATTCATCTATGAAAGCTTTCCATCTCTTAATTTTTGAGTTTGGATTTCTGTCGGAAACCGCAAAGGTTAGTAGTTGGTGGTCCGTAAACACATTAAGCTTGGGTACACCGTAAAGGTAATTTCTGAGCGATTTTAATGCCCAAACGATGGCTAGTAATTCTCTTTCGTTTGTGGCGTAATGCTCCTCGCTACCGGACAAGGTGCGAGAGATCATGGTAATAGGTTTGCCCTCCTGTGAAAGGACGCCACCGATAGCGTGTGAGGACGCATCAGTAGTCAAATCGAACGGTTTGCTGAAATCCGGATATGTTAGTGTTACGTCCTCGGATGCTAGAATTTCCTTTAATGTATTGAAGGTCTTTTTCTGTTCGTCAGTCAAATCAATTTTGATTTTTTTTGACTGTGATGCAGTAACTCGACCGTATTCTCCCCTCATAATATTTGACAGGGGCTTTGCTATCTTAGCGAAATCTCTTATAAAACAGCGGTAATACCCCGCCAGGCCCAAGAATGATCTAAGCCCCCTCAAAGTGGTGGGCTCAGGGAAATTCCGAATTGTGTCAACTTTGTCTGGACATGTTTTAATTCCCCCTTGCGAGACCAAAAATCCCAAGTATTCAACTTCGCTTTTAAAAAATTTTGACTTTTCTGCCGAAACCCTCATATTGGCTTCGAATAAACTTCTAAGAATTGCTTCAACATCCTTTAAGTGTTGTTGCTCATCCTTTGAGAATATAATGACATCGTCTACGTAGACGAAACAGTTTTTTCCTATGTGTTCTCTCATCACATCGTCTATTGTCCTCTGGAAGATACTGGGAGCGTTCTTCAGGCCGAAGGGTAGCCGACAGAATTCATACTTTCCGTTCTTCACGGAGAAGGCAGTCTTTTCTCTATCGCGGTCTAATAGTTTTATCTGGTGAAAACCAGACTTCAAATCTAGAGTAGTAAAGAATTTGCTCCCGCCCAGATTGGACAAGATCCCTGTAATATCGGGGATCGGGTACTTATCACTGATTGTTTTCTCATTCAGTTTCCGAAAATCGATAACTAATCGTTTTTTTTCTCTGCCGTCTTCATCAAGACCTTTCTTCTTAACTACCCATATAGGGTTGTTGTATGGGGACCTAGAGGTCCGAATGATGCCATTCGCCAAAAGGTCCTGGATTTCCTTATTTACGAAATCCGAAACGCCCAGTGGGTACGGGTATAACCTTGAGTACACTGGTTTCTCGTTCTCTGTGCGAATCGTTGCCACGACATTGGGATCTGCAAATACCCCATTTACACTACTAATTATTTTGACGACGGCTTCCTCTAAATGATTGGGAATTGA
The DNA here is from genome assembly GCA_963971545.1 of Philophylla caesio. Lineage (NCBI taxonomy): Eukaryota > Metazoa > Arthropoda > Insecta > Diptera > Tephritidae > Philophylla > Philophylla caesio. Next base: position 68,539,847 of record OZ020604.1, on the reverse strand, counting down.
CTTAACTGCAGTTGCAGATGACTTACATCCTGGCTGGTGATCAATTAAATAACCTCCTTGCCAAAGTCATGCCTAATTGTATTTGTCTTTAGATCAATAGTCGCGTGTACCTTGTTCAATAAGTCGAGGCCAATTACACCATCGAATGATGTCAAATTCGGTAGTATGAAAAAGTCTGCCACTACTCCAAAAATTTTAACTTTGCATTTGTGCTTAATGGGGGTAACCCCATGAATTGATTTAACTGAAAATGGATTACTAACCGACTGTATTCCTTTTAAGTCTGGCAATTGTTTGATATAACTCCTTGACGCGCCAGTATCGACAAGGAGTTTGACTTCTTTCCCTCCTATTGACCTCGAAATCCAGGGAAGGAGGGATTTTGCTCTAAAAAATTGAGCTCATCATTTTCAATGTTATCTGCTGCTTCTTCCGCTTCTTTGTCATACGTTGGTTCGTTAGATGAATCAGGCTCGTCATTCAGATGATTTACGCGCTGTATCTTAGGGCCGGTGTACCGTCCCGAATTCGCTGTGCGCTTCTGCAGGTTCCCCTGCTGCCTGCCGTTATGATCTTGGCCAGGACTATTGGGAAGGTGTTTAAAGTGGGATGTGGAAGGATCTACTTCCATAGGCTCGACACGCCTTTGACCTGAATAGTTACTACTAGTATATGGCTTCAAGTTATTAGTGGAACTTTGTGCATGACCGGCCTGCCTATTTTGTTTACTAACTGAATAATGTGGATTCTTGTGACCCCCACTGTGGTCAGAATTAAAGCTCTTTTGATTACTGAGGATCTGGATAGCGTTGGCTTTCTTGTTGTAAGAAGTTTCATGAGATCTGTTTGCAAAATTTGTTGCAAATGCGTAACGCTCGTTATTAGCGTCCACCTCTTGTGCCAAGGCCAGGGCCGATGGAAGGTCCGAAGGCCTAGACGCGAACAGGATGTCACATAGTGGCTTCCTTAAACCTGATATGAACACTCTGAGTGCATCGGCCCTGTACTTTTCATTTATGGTGTCTGCTACTCCACTTTCGTAGGACATACTAGTTTTGTTTGCTAACAGAGTTAGTTTCTTCTCTACTTCATCGTAAAATTCTAGACATGACATTGAACCTTGTCTCAGTGTAGATAGTTCCTGTTCAATGAGGTATATTGGTCGCTTGTCCGCGTAGGTAAAGTCGAGGCGAGAAATTATTGCGCTAAAATTCAGCACCGTGTTAAAAGACGAAAGTACTGCATAGGCCGCCCCTCGTACCTTATTTCTCAAAATAGTAACTGCTTGATAGTGGCGTTCGCTGCCATCGTATCTTTTAAATAATTCCTATGTATTATGTGCAGCCTCACGCCAGGACACATACGTACCTGGGTGGCCAAAGAATTCAGGGAGAGATTTAATAGCGTCAAGCGTAATCTCGCAACTTACTGTAGGAATGATAGCAACCCTTGTAAACTTTTCTATTTTTGGCTTCGTCAAAGCGACCTGATTCTGAATTGCAATTATCTTTCTGTCGAATTCAAATTTTTGAGCCGCTAATGCCCTGCTCACCTCTGCTCTAATCAACTCGCCTACTTGGTCAGCGTTCATGATATGTTCCTCTGTGTTTTCTAATTTAAGATTTTTAAACAAGTCCTCTAACACTTCACTCATCTACTTCCCCTAAAAATTCTTGTTCTATTTTAACTTTATTTTATTTCAAGTAATTCACTCATCAACTATTCGCAAAAATTGTATTTTCACTTTATTATATTTCACTATTACTACAAGTAATTTTTAAACGAGACAAGCACTTCACTCACCCTTTCATCCTTAACATATTATTATAATATTCCAGATTGGTCCCGTTAATCGCCTTTCTTCCTTATCCAGTAGTGGTGTTAATTAATTTTCGGTTTTATATTCGCGTTCCAGGATTGGTCCCGTTAATCGCCTTTCTTCCTTATCCAGTAGTGGTGTTAATTAATTTTCGGTTTTATATTCGCGAGCCCCACGTTGGGCGCCAATAAAACGATTTAATTTTATTCGATTGTTTTCTACAGCGCACTAGCTGTTGTCTTTAATGAGTTTTTCAAACTGAACTTACAATCGTGCCCTAGCTTACACCTAGCCCACGGCGCTGCGCTGCTGTTCTGCTAGCGTTCTACCGTGCGGACGCAATTCTGCTGACATGGCTGTGCGTGTAGAGTATTCGGTGCAGCCAGTCCGTGCGAACGCAATTCTGCTGACATGGCCGCGCGTGTAGAATATTCGGTGCAGCCAAACCGTGTGAGCGCAATTCTGCTGACATGGTTGCGCGTGTGGAACGTTAGGTGCAACCACCCTGAGTGGGGTTGCGTCAACAAGATGTTGTTGTTGACGAAAATGTTATCGTGAGAACTTATTTACGATAACTTACACACAATTTCTGCACTCGTTGCAGTTCTCTGGTCAGAATGAATTTTCCCCATATCATTAATCCTCAATTTTAAAAATGTTTCACGAGGAAATTTTAAATTAGGAAAGATGTTATAGATAATTAAATTTGCTTTGACGAGCTTTGACAATGCACTAATTGATGAATTGTTTTTAATGAAGGTTTCATAATAATACAAAATTCTTTCTTTTAGCAACACATGGACAGCACTAGGTGTCATTTTAATTCTGACTTTTTGCACGCGATTTTTTAAAGTTACAGAACCTGACCATGTTTGGTAAGACAACAATTTTATATATACTATATTATGTATTATCTCGAACTTGTATTAATTATTCCTCGTTAAGTTGGGATGAAACTCATTTCGGAAAAATGGGAAGCTGGTACATCAATAGAACTTTCTTCTTCGACGTTCATCCTCCATTGGGAAAGGTATGTATAATTTTATTAGTTGTAAAGTCTATACTAGTCTCGCCTATAGAAAACAATACAGTTACGGAAATTAATTAGTATGATTATAATTGAAGTAAGTACAAAAAAGAAGGTACAAAATATTATGCAACATAACATGTTAGTTTGTTGCGTTGCCATTGTGATATGCAAATCTGCACAAGATTGTAACAGACAATGACTTGGTTTTTTAAAATATTGTTAAGAATTCAAAAGACAGTAATTACAAAATTGTACAACCAGTTATGTAACTGTAGGTTTTTGTTGGAGAGCGGTAGGGCAAGTCGATATGTTTGACCTTTCTGGCTAAGCTCATCAGAAAAATGAGAAGAAAAAAAACGATCGCGCTTTGGCCGTACTATGGAAGTAAAACTTCTCTTGTTTGAATTTTGGATAAAGAAATAAAAAGCCACAATGTAAAAAAATGTTGGCAAAAAATTATATATATGCACATTAGCTTTATATTATATATATATGTACATACATGTGCATAGGTGTGGTGGATAATGGTGGTGCACTTGCGGAAACAAATATTCCTTTTTTTTGCTTTTATATAAGTTTAAACCCAAACATTTTGTTGGAAAATCAACGCAAATTATGTCATATATGTACATGCGGGTATGTACCAGAGAGCAGAATGGATGGAATCAAAATGCGTAGTAAGTCACTCGTTTTCTTTTCTTACCTACACACTCTACCTCTCAGTGCTCACCAAACATAACATGGAATAGCATTGAAATGACAAGTGAGAGTCAAGTGAGTGAGTGATTCACGCTATCAAGTGCTTGATTTGAATAACAAGTGCAAGGCAGCTTTGCAGTTGTAAATAAATGTATCGGACTATCTGGAACAATTAAGAGCACTGAAAAGTATTCATATATGTAAATAGATGTATCATGAAGTTGCGAACAACTTCAGTGTTTTTAGCTTACGTACGAGTTCTTTTTTTTACTAAATGTATAAATACATATTGCTAATTTTTAAAAGAAGTAAATTAATTAAATTAAGAAACACGAAATATAAAGATTTATTTTATTAAATCATTTGAATTGATCTGTGCATATTGCAATACAAAAATATCAATTGCTTTATAGCGGTATCATTTAATAATATTTGGCATCATTTTTCTAAAATTATATTTCCAGCTGAAGAAAACACTCTTTCCGACGATGCACTACTTGCAGGGGTTGCTAATACTCTGCAACTGAGTTTGTGCAGCATTGGCATTTCACTTTTATGAAGCTGCCACCATTTGATTATGTCAAAGTCCATATGAAAATAAACCTCCATATTTTCATAACGCTGAAGCTCTATAGCTACTTTATCAGAGCTACTAACTAAATGAGGTTGTTTTATGTAGAAGCTCTGAAAACCGCTCCAAGTTGTTTGAAAGTATTGAGGGCAGCTTCGACATCTGTTCGATTATTAGAATCCGATAATAATGCGTCCATCGTTTGTGCACATTTATCTTTTGTGTGTCTACGTTTACCCTCGGTAAAGTTTTATAACTCTTTTGCAGGTGGGTACAAGAAGAATGCAACTTTGTGTAAATCTGTTAAATTTTCCAGAACAACTGTTTTTAAAAAATGCATCAATTGACTTTTTAACTCTTTCATAAATCCAATGTCTTCTGAGTTAGGAGTGCACTTTTTTTGCAGACTAGTGATGTAAATATATACCAAATGAATTGTTGGGTATTTGTCACTTTGCAATTTTTTTAACGTTTCCTCAAATAGTTCTAGTCTTTCCAGAATTTTCTCAGTGTCGTTAATATCTAAGTGACCGATTCTATGCATTTCATTTTTTAGCTGCAGTAGGGAAATTACATCGCTCCAGTTTTTCTTTAAAGAAGTTATAACGTTAAAGTAAGTATTCCAACGAGTTGGGCAAAAGCTTTTCAATGACGTTGTCAACGTGGAATTATGTCCAGCTTTTTTGAAATACCTAACGAGTTTTATGGCAGAGTCACATAGATCTTTTACAACTGGAACATTTTCCATGGCTTTCTTGAGAACATTGCGTAGCAGGTGGTTTAAACAAAATGTGTGTGAATCTCCGCTAGCATGTTGGCTCCTCTGTTAGTAGATATTGTGACCATTTCGCTTAGCTCGCAATCAAAGTCGCGTAATATGTTACACACTTTCTTGCGTATATTTGTACCTAAAAATTACACTAAAAATAAAAAGTAAACTCTTAGGTAACAATCACTTACTGGTGCACTTTCTCCGTCCATACTTTTCATTCCCAATAGAAAATTATCCAATCTTGCATCTCTTATAAAATGCATTGTTATTGCCAAAAAACTTTTATGAAAATAGCAGTCGGTCCACAAATCAGACGTCAGAGCGAAGCCTATGTTTTTAAGTGCCTCAACATTTGCTTTGACTTAAGACAATATTTTCAAATAAATGTTTTCAACATTATTAGCAACTGTGGTCGGATGTGGCAACAATGACTGAACGTTAACGTTTGGCCCATATTTAGCACCAATGGAAATAAAAAATTTTGCAAGTTTTTCGACACCTGTATCCTCTATTATTTTATACGGACGGCAATTCTGGACAATCCATTTAGTGACTACTTCCACGGCTTCTTTTTGGTGCTGGAATCTACTTCGAGTTTAGTGTCGAGCTTAGTGTTAGTGAGAGATTTAACCTTAGATCTTGCTGCTAATAGAATGTTTTTCACTCGCTGTTTAGTGTTAACAGCATTGAATTCACAGTGTCTATGTAGAAATGAGTATATCCATTCTGCTCTCTGGTATGTACTCGTATATGTATGTACATACATACTTACTTACTTAATTATAACCGCCTATGCGATTTTGCGTAGCATAGCACGCCAGTTATTTCTATCTTTCTCTTGAACGCTCCAATAGCCCTCTCATTAGATGTCTTCATCGTCAATTTCAATATTTCAATTAATATTTCAATAGTTTTCCCTGAAATTAGGATTAACCAATAGCTAATAGTAGTGTTAGTAATTAACAAATAATTAATTGTAAATTATTAATTATTCTAACAATTTAAATTTACCCAACTCTGGTATATATTAATACAAATATATTTAATATTTTACAATTTTATTTAGCTCAAGGCCAGTTTTATGGAAGATTTTTGTGAAAAAACAACAACAGTTTTTAATGGTAGAAGTAATAGTACTATTTCGAAAATCACCAGTTATAGTACTATTTCGGAAATCACCACATTTCCTCATTAGACATCTTTTTATTAAATTAATTAAATTTAATTTTTCATAATCACTTCTCCCAGGCTATGAAACCGGGAGCTCCGAGTTGCAGAGCCAATACGCTACATATTGTGCTACGCTAGCCGAGTTGGCTGTTGTGTTTATTTCATCTTCTTTCTGCGAAATGTGTTAGAATTCAGCATGTATTAGTATCTGTGAATACCCTGTAGTCAAATATACGAGTTATAAACTTATTTACAACTACGAGTATGCATCGCATGCCAAACTGACTTCTTTCCCCACAAGCAACTGGTATTTTTAACATAGGGATATCTTACGAAATGGCAATTTTCAGATTTCAATCAGTAATGTACTACTCTCATAATAGTACAAAATAGACAAAAAAATATTAGTCCAATTAAGGACAAACCATACCAGTCCTCTACTAGCTCAAAACAGAGAAAGAAAAACCAGTAATTTGGGATAAAAAATGTGAATTATAAATTTATTTTATTCATGAATTAAGTAGAATTGAAAATTTTACACATTTTTACTTAGAGGTTTTAGATTTGGTGATATTAGTTTTACATTTTCCAAGTATAAATACTGGTGTTCAAGCACAAATCAGTCATTTCTTTTTAAAGCTTATTACAAACAAAAAAAAATTTTAAGTTTAAAAATATAGAAGTAATTTATGTAACTAATCAATTTTGTCAAATAAAATTAGGCATGCATAAATCGGTTTGTATTTGGTAGAAGTCTCGTCTTTTTCTGACTAGTTTGATATCAATCAGGAAATTCTCGATGCTCACTTGTATTTGTATAACCGCGCACTTGTGCACAAGGGTACTATAACTTTGTTCGCATAACGGCTTGTAACAGCATAACGGAATCAAGATAGATATAGACATATATATACCAAAATGTTCAGAATGAAAAGAGAAGTCGATTTCGCGCTGTCTGTCTGTCCGTCCGTCCGTCGGTCCGACGGTGCATACGGTAACTTGAGTAAAAATTGAGATATCTCAATGAAACTCGGTAGGTAGATTGTCCTTGACCCAGAGCAGGTTGGTATTTAAAATGGGCAAAATTGGCAAATAACCATGCCCAACTCCCATATAACGGCAATTGTCAAAAAATACTATATTTCAGTACTTAGCTATGGAACCTAATTTCCTCAAATTTGGTATGTAGTGTTGTATTCGAGCAGAAAATCTGACTGTCTACAGATTTTGTATAGGGGGCGTGCTGAAGGGAAATATCTTGAGTTGTACTGCGGCCAAAAATCCGACTATATGAAAATTTTGGAAAAGGGCGTGTCACCGCCCACTTTGGAGATCATATGTACATATGTATATGTCTGGAACTAATTCATCGATTTCGTCTAAACTTGGCGCACATGTTAGATTGTACATAGTTAGGTGAGATTGTGAAAAAGCTTAAAATCGGACGAAAATTTCGTGAAGAAACCGATTTCATTTGTAAAGATAAATGTCGCACATCTACGGAAGGTAGAGACGCTGCCTACAGGCCCACACTGCCATCGGGTGTAAAGCTAGCTGTGCGGGAGCGTTATCGTGAGTTGAAGAAGGAAGCGAGACGCATTTTTCGTGAGAAAAAGAGAGAAGCCGAAATGCGTTTGCAAAAAGCTTGAGATGCTGGCCGACAGGAAAAGCGCCCCAAAATTGTTTTCAGAAAGTTCGACGGCTAACACAAGGTTTAAAGACCGGGGCGAATTCCTTTAAGAATGGTAACGGCGACCTGGTGACTGATGTCCACAACATACTTCTCCACACTGCTTAATGGAAGCAGCTGCAACAACGTTGGAGAAGATGTTGAACCCGAATCCCCAATCAATAATTAAGAAAGCGATAGCACGACTGAAGAACAACAAAGCCTCCGGGGCCGACGGGTTACCGACTGAGTTTGCGCCAATTATCGCGGGACTAGTCTTCTTAACATCGCGTATAAGGTTCTGTCGAGTGTATTGTGTGAAAGACTTAAGCCCGTCGTCAATGAACTGATTGGACCTTATCAGTGTGGCTTTAGACGTGGTAAATCTACCACCGACCAGATATTCACAATACACCAGATCATGGAGAAAGAAGAATCTACACACACCATCTTTTTGTCGATTCCAAAGCCGCCTTCGACAGGGTGACTCTTTGTCTTGCGATTTCTTTAACCTGATGCTGGAGAAAATAATTCGAGCCGCAGAACTAAATCGGTCAAGCACCATCTTTTATAAGAGTGTGCAATTGCTGGCGTACGCCGATGACATTGACATCATCAGTCTTAACAACCGCGCAGTTAGTTCTGCTTTCTCCAAAACAAAATAGAGATGCGAATCGAATGGGTCTGGGGGTGAACGAGGGCAAGACGAACTATCTCCTGTCATCATATAGACACTCGGCACATTCACTGCTGGGATCAAACATCACTGTTGACAGTTATAAGTTTAAAAAAGTAGAGAACTTCGTTTACTTAGAAACCAGAATTAACACAAATAACAGCGTCAGCCTTGAAGTCCAACGCAAACTGAGTAGGCAATTGAGCAGTTAAGTCCTCTCTCGACGGACAAAAACCATACTCTATAAGTCTCTTATCATGCCCGTCCTATTGTATGGCGCATGGACGATGACAACAACAGCAGAGAGAGCTTTTGTGGTGTTCGAGAGCAAGATTCTTCTAAAGATTTATGAACCTGTGCGTCTTTGCGACGGCGAATACCGCATACGATGGAACAATGAGCTGTACAAGGACGTAGACATAGTGCAGCGGATTAAGAATCAGCGGCACCGCTGGCTAGGCCACGTCGTACGAATGGATAAAATAGCTCCAGCCCTGAAGGTTGGTTTTTGACGCGGTACCCGCGGGTGGTAGCAGAAGAAAAGGAAGACCTCCTCTGCGTTGGAAAGACCAAGTGGAAAAAGACTTGGCTATACTTGGGATTTCCAATTGGCGCCAGTTAGCAAAATATAGGGCAGCTGACGTGCTTTGTTGACCTCGCTTAGGCAGTTAATGGGGCAAATAAGAAAGTAAGTAGTCAAACAAAAGAAACCCAATAAAATTACATCGGCAATAACGAACCTTGTGAGATTTTGGAAGCTTGATAAAAAGGGTGAGAATATAAAAGTGGATAAAGAGAAAGCGTAAAAAGTTAACGAGAAGAAAGAACATAAAGTTCTGAGCACAAGTGACAAACAGTGGAGAAAGAGATATGGAAGTGAAGCGAAACAAAGGTATGAAAAAGATCAAGCGCCACTGAAAAGCACCATCAAAGAACGCAAAAAAGCGCAGAGTTCAAAATTGCCGGATAAGAAAACAGCAGAAAAAGCAGGCTTTAAGGAACTAGTGAGTAAAGCTCCACAAAGCAGTTCAAAATGGACTCAAGTGAAAGATGTAAATAAAAATCAAGCGGTAACGGAAGAGTTTAAAGCAAAGAAGGTTAGGAAGTTGTAAATAAAAACCAAGCGGTAACGGAAGAGTTAAAAGCAATGAAGATTAGGAAAGACAATGATGTGAATGTATTTAAATTTATCGGAAGAAATATACGCTACACAAGCCGCAAAACCCGCACAAACCAAGCCAAAATTATCCCGCATAAGAAACCAGAAAGTTGCACCGATTTTAGCCAATGAACTGATCACTTGGCATCTTAACCCCGGCAGGTCCACATTCCGGCAGAATGTGGGAAGCTGGTGTCAAAGAAATATCAATACCATCATCAGAAGCTGATATCAATATATCACCTTTAAATAAATGGAAGCTGATACTAACAATTCAGCGATATATTTGGGAACGTTGGAAGGATGAATCTCTGTATACCCTCCAGCACAGAAGCACCAGTAGTAAACACAACATACAATCAGTCTAGCAGAAGATCCACGAAATTTCTGCGGACAGCATATCTCCGCTTCGCACCTACAATTTGGGCAGATACAATGAGTTGGAGAATCTAATATTTTATATTATATAAAAAATACATGAACATACGAGTAAATAAATAAATTATACTTGTACAAATACCGGCCAGAACATAAAAATAGTATTCAAGATTACAGTCCACTAAAATTGACGAAAGTATAATTGAAAACAAACAAATTATTCACTTGGCAGTATGTTCAAATATACATATGTGTTTGAACATGCTGATATACATACATACTTGTGTACATACACATAAGATATAAAACACACACACACACTAATAAAATAGAAGTGCAGCAATGTATTTATATATATATATAATTTTGGCGCGTACACTATATAGCTCAGTGTTTGGCCGAGCTTCTCCTACCATTTGTGGTGTGCGTCTTTTATATTATTCCACAAATGGAGGGACCTACAGTTTTCTGCCGACTCCGAACGGCAGATGTATTTTATGAGAAGCTATTTCATGGAGGTTTGCCATTGCCTGCTGAGGGGTGACCGCTATTAGAAAAAACTTTTTCTATGATTGAGATTTTGCTTGCCCTGACTGAGATTCGAACCTCGAACTCACCGGCATATCGAGTTATAGCACGCACCGCTATCCACTCGACCACAGCGGCCACTAATGCAAAAATGCATTTATGCACTGCCTCAAATAAGATAACATCAACACACAATGCACTTGAGCAGCGTTGGTCTATTAGTAAATAAAAGATAAGAATAACTAAAGGCGCTTGAGCCGAGTTGATCTATTTTAATATGTTAACAATAAAAATATGTAGACTCAGAAAATTTGTATATAAAAGGTTGCCGAAGGAAGAATAAACTAGAATGAAATACAATTTTAAATCGTGTAGGCATTACTTTTCATTATCTTATTTTTCCCCCACCCGCGGTAAGGGATTTTAGATGTAGAAGTGGATCTGTACACTTTATATTATATTGTACAGAGCTACATAATATTTTATATTATATTATCTTATATTATGTATTGAACGATGTTTTGAAGTTTTAAAGTCTTGATTTTGATGCCTTTCAAAATATAGAGTTCTTATGTATGATCCAGTTTTAGCCGGAAAAATTATAAATTCGTGTATAATTTTGCACAATGTGATGATATTGAATAATATAAGGAATGGAATTGAAGATACTGATAGCTTAAGTTTTGACGAGGATATAAATTTCGTTGATGAAATAACTAGCACTCGTCATAGCAATGTTGCTAGACAACAAGTTGTAAATAACTATTTTAATTACTGAGTTTTGTGTGTTAATAAATTGCTTTTCTTACTTTTTTTAAATACCATCAGTTACGGCAAAAATAATATAATAAATAATAGAAATGTTATTCATTACAATTTGCGTTGATTTATTGTAACTATGTTTGCTAATATTTTTCAAATAGAAATATTATAAAAAAAAATACAGCACTGCCCTACAGCTTAAAAAACTTTACCTACGGCTTAAATATCTAATTTATTTACAGGAAATATTATAAGAAATCACAGCGCTGTCCCACAGCTTAAAAAACTTTACATAATTTATCTAATTTTTTTACAGAAAATATTATGAAAAATCACAGCGCTCTCCTACAGCTTAAAAAACTTAACCTAATAACAATTCATTTTTACAATAAATTATCCAATTTGTTTATTTTATTGGACACAATTTTATTATTTTGCCCCAAAGCATCAGATTTCCTCCCTTCGATGCAATTTCTTTCCTCCAGGGCCGTAATTTTCCTTTCGGCCAGGGCAAGCCTGCGTTCTTCAATGGCTACAATCGATCAATTTCCTTTAGCTGGATTCTCTGTCCACGAACTAGTGTCTTTATGCTACAATATAGCATTTAATAAAGTGCAACAATTAACCAACTTGACTTTTAGAGACTTCTAAAATATCGATATGCCATGCCTGCTTTAATTGATGAAACCAATGCTCTGGATCATTTGTGTTTTTCTGAAATACAATTGATCTTATCTGAAATACATTTGTGTTAATCTGAAATACATTTGGCCTTTTCTGAAATACATTTGCGATTTTCTGAAATACAATCGATCTTTTCTGAAATACATTTGTGTTTTTCTAAAATACTGTGGGAAAAGGTGTAGAGAAGTAAAATTAATAAAAAGCTATCTTTCGAATGGACTACAACAAAAGCAGTGTAGTAACAACACTTCCCACCTCAGTTGGGATCTTACTGATCTTACTATTTAACATCTTTATCAACGACATAGTAAACTGCTGCCAAAACTCCGTAATACACCTAGTATATGCTGATGATACTCAGATATACCTATCGCGTCATATTGGCCTCGGGGAGGATCTAGTGAGCAGAGTAATTGCCTTAGTTTATATGCAACCAAAACACAGGTTTTACCGATATCACACAATTTTGTGGATCCCAGTTATATACCACCTATAGTCCTGGAAAAAACTATAATTACATTTCAATCTGCTGTAAATAACCTTGGATTTAAAATGAACTCTCGGCTAACTTGTACAAATCACATCAGCTATACCATTTCTAAAATTTACCACATCCTATGAAATTTGTGGCATAACTGCTACTGTCTACCTGTTAACATTAAACTTAAATTAGTAAAAGCACTTATTTTTCCCCAAATTTCTTTTTTTGAATTGATGTATAGTAATCTTGACTTTGAGTCTGGAAGTAAGATTTTGCGGTTAAAGCTCGCAGTTCTTTTTCCGCCAAACCATTTGTTTACCATCTGAGCCAAATAAATTAAATTTCCTTTCGTCTGTAAATAGAACCTATAAAAAATTAATATTAATAGCTAATAAGTGCTTTTTTACGTCACGAACCTTTTGCCAAAAACTTTTATCTTTTAGGACAGACTCCAAACGCTTCTTACGGTTTTTCTGGCTAATAAATGGCTTACTTCGAGCCATTCGCCCATTAAAATCGTGCTTCCTGAGGACTCTTTTTACTGTTTCGGGGTTGACATGGATATTAAGTTGGTTTCCAACTATGTTGGTCAGCTTTGGAGCACTGAGATGAGGATTTTTCTTAGTTTCCCGAACAATAAATGCCTCATTTCTCTCGGTAAACGCTTTCCCTTTGCTTTTATCTGCTTGTTTGTAATTCTCCAATCAATGATGATGGACTCGAAATTCGGAAAGCAATAGCACGGTTGAAGAAAAATAAAGAACCCGGGTCCGATGGGTTACCAGCTGAGTTATTCAAGTAGGGCGGAGATGAGCTGGTTTAGTGCATGCACGAGCTCATTTATAGAATATGGTTGGAAGAACGCATTACTGCTGATTGGAACTTAAGTGTGCTCTGCCCAAACCACAAAAAGGGTGATCCTGCAGTTTGCGCCAATTATCGCAGGATTAGTCTTCTTAACATCACGTATAAGATTCTGTCGAGCGTATTTTGTGAAAGACTTAAGCCCACCGTCAATAAACTGATTTAACCTTATCAGTATGGCTTTAGACCTGGTAAATCTACCACCGACTTTAAAGTCGCCTTCGGCAGCACAAGACGAAGCTTCCTATATGCCGCAATGTCTGAATTTGGTATCCCGGCCAAACGTATACGGCTATATAAAATGACGTTGAGCACCACCAGCTCCGTCAGGATTGGGAAGCACCTCTCCGGGCCGTTTGATACCAAACGAGGTTTCAGACGGGGTGACTCTTTGTCGTGCGATTTCTTAAACTAATGCTGGAGAAGATAATTCGAGCCGAAGAATTAAATCGGTCAGGCACCATCTTTTATAAGAGTGTGGAGTTGCTGGCGTACTCCGATGATATCGACATCATCGGTCTTAACAACCGCGCGGTTAGTTCTGTCTTCTCCAAACTGGATAGAGAAGGGAAGCGAATGGGTCTGGAGATGAACGAGGGCAAGACGAAATATCTCCTGTCATCAAATAGACAGTCAGCACATTCACGACTGGGATCTAAAATCACTGTTGACCGTTATGACTTTGAAAAAGTAGAAGACTTCGTTTACTTAGAAACCAGCATTAACACCAATAACAGCGTCAGCCTTGAAATCCAACGCAGAATCTATCTTGCCAACAAGTGCTTTTTCGGACTGAGTAGGCAATTGCACGGTAAACCTCTCTCGACGGACAAAAACCATACTCTATAAATATCTCATCATGCACGTCATATTGTGTGGCGCAGAATCATGGACGACGACAACATCAGATGAGAGGGCTCTTGGAATGTTCGAGAGAAAGATTCTTCGAAAGTTGTATGGACCTTTACGTCTTTGCGACGGCGAATACCGCGTACGATGGAACGATGAGCTGTACGAGCTGTACAAGAACATAGACATAGTGCTGCGGATTAAGAGTCAGCGGCTCCGCTGGCTAGGTCACGTCGTTCGAATGGATTAAATAGCTCCAGCACTGAAAGTTTTTAACCCGGTACCCGCTGATGTTAGCAGAGGAAAAGGAATACCCCCTCTGCGTTGGGAAAGACCAAGTGGAAAAAGAGGGATCGCCACATTACGCGGGATTACAAAATTTCCTCATCGCAAAATTCTGCATAATGTAAAAAATTCCGCCCGAGCAAAATTCTGTATAATTAAAATTCTGTTTTTTTTTAATTATTCTTTTTCATAATTCCGCATTTGAAAGTTCTGCACTTTATTATATGTCTTATTAATGTCACCAACCGCGATTTACAATGGCATGCTATTCGTTTGGAACAATACTAATTATATAAACCTTTTTTAGTTATTCGTTCTAAATAATAAGAATAACCATTAACACTTAACATGACTCTGTTTTTATTAGAATTAATTAGAATAGAGCACAAAACAAGAAGCAAATGTAACTTTTAAGAAAAGTTCTAGTAGGAGATGGTGAAATCATAATTTCAACACTATAATAACGGCTCCCACTCATGGTTCAATTTTCTATCAATCCGCAACCAAAATGCAGATATTTTTGTGCAAACATATAACTAACTATAGTATTGTTTTTTATGTTTCTAAACATTTATAATTTACTAAGTTGTGGGGATTACATCGAGATTAGTTTAGGTTTTAAAAAATAATGTAATTAAAATTCCGTGTTATAATATAATATAAACAATGTTGAAGAGGATATGACTTTGAAAAAGTGCGCACGCAGAAACGCAGAATGTAATAAGCAGAATTTTGAAAAAGCAGAATTTTGTTAAGCAGAATTTCATGTTTCGAATTTTGTCCCATAAGAATTTCCGTGCCTACCCGGAAAAAGACTTGGTTATACTTGGGATTTCCAATTGGCGCCAGTTAGCAAGAGATAGGGACAGCTGGCGTGCTTTGTTGACCTCGCTTAGGCGGTTGATGCGCCAATTAAGAAAGTAAAAAATGGTTCAACAAACATTTTTTCAAGTTTTGAAAGAAGTTTTGAATTCATTGTAGTCACGACTAGGCACTCTATGGATAAAGCTGAGGAAAAAAGAAATGCGAAAATGGACTTCTATACAAAATTTAGGTTTCCGGGTGTAAAATTGTGTTTTCCAAAAGTAGTCCACCTCCTCCTTTTGGGATATGGTTTAATACCCTATAAGTTCTGAATTTTCCTGCAACAGCTCTAGCAACCGAGCATATGGCGGGCGCCTTATTAAAATGTTTGACCGCAAATGAAAAACAACAAACTAGAAAGAAAATTGCTTTAAATAATAACATTTTTATCAAATTTCATTCTCTCAATGGTCAGTATGTTTCTGTATTGTTATAAACTAATGAATTAAAGTGGATATTCCTTCTGAATATTATTTTTAAATTTTTTTTTGTCTACCAAAACACGTCGTAAGAAATTTGTATACAAATTTATGAAACGGCGCTACGAATGATCTCACTGATGCCCTCTTCGAATTTGGAATCTACGACTCGGCCATTCGATCTCAGTGATGCCTTTTTCGTAGAATCTACGAAAATCGTACTACGATGGTTTCAGCGATAGGGCAGAATAAAAGGTACTACCCCAAAATTGGAAAAGAAACCAAATGTATTAATAATACATATACATATTCCCTATACTTTGATGTATATTAAAACCCCTCTGTTTTACAGGATTTTGATTAAAAATCATATCATCATATATATTTTTTAAAAAGGCGATTCCTGCCAAGTTTTAGAGTGAAGTCTAATTGGCAACATAACTTGCGCGATCCATCAATATGAATCACGATCCAAACTTCACAAAATTTTTGAACGGTTAATATTCGCTTTTAAATATTTTATATTTATTTGCATACATTTTTGGGATTTTTTTATTTAAAAAATATGCAAGTTCGGATTCGATACTTGAGAAATGCCTTGAATTTGTCTACTGAAATCTGGAAATTGCAATCATACCACACTTTACAGCGAATTATGTACCTGAATTATTTTTATATACATATCCTAATACACAATTTTCAGATGCTCATAGGACTCTCTGGCTACTTGACTGGGTACAATGGTACATATCCTTTTGAAAAACCGGGGGATAAATACAACGGAACTCGATTTGAGGGAATGCGCTACGTAAGCCAACATTACAATAGGATCCGATTGTTTTACGTTAACATTAAAATATTTTAGTTTTGTACTACGTTAGGAGCACTTATAATACCCATGGCTTTCGACACTGTGTATGATATGACTCATTCCTGTAAAGCAGCCCTGATATCCACGTTTTATCTAATATTTGGTAAGTATGTTTTTATACCCGTGCATACATGTACACAAAGGTATATTTACTTTGTTAGCTTAACGGTTGTTTGTATTATTCAAAAATAATCGAGATAGATATAGGCATATATGTATGGTCTGAGTGAAAAGAGGAATCGATTAAGCCCTGACTGTCTGTTCGTCCTTCTGTCTGTGGACACGATAATTTGAGAAACTTTTGTTTTCTTAATGAAACTTGGTACATTAATAGATTGCTCTTTAGCTAAAGTACGTTGGTATTGAAAATGGAGATCGGTCAATAACCACTCCCAGCTCCCATATAACGGAAATTTTGAAAAATGCAAGAACTTTGGTTTTTCGTTATCTATTGGAATAAATTGGCGTATTTCGGTAACTTCTGCACCCAAAGTGCCTAAAAATTATAATAGAGTATCCTTATACAAAGCAATATAATAGGGTTTTACTAAATTTCATAAAATCTCAAAAAACACGATATTTTAGTAACGATACCGATGCTTTTTAAACTAACATACACATTTGGAAATGGTCGTGGCACCGCCCATACAAAAATACATCGCGAGGGTTTATAAAATTCGGTTTCGCTCGGACTTACCTTTTCTTACTTGTTTAATAAATATTTGCATAATTTTATTTACCATTTAATATCTGTTAATATATTTTTATTGTAGATGTTGGCCTTTTAACATTAAATCAATACATACTGCTCGACCCCATTTTGCTCTTCTTCATGACTGCTTCAATTTGGGGTATGACCAAGACATCGCGCGCTGCTGTAGAGGGACCACATTACACATACTGGTGGTGGTTTTGGTTGTTTTTCACCGGTACTATGTTAGCTTGCACAACTAGTACAAAGTTTGTAGGATTATTCGCTGTAATGCTTGTTGGATTGTACACAGTTCATGATCTTTGGTTATTTTTTGGAGATTTAGAAAAGACGATTGTAAGCTTATTAGAAAAACATTTGTAGTAATTGTACTAAATATAGTTTTTTCGTACTATTGCAGCTAGATACAATCAAACAAGTAGTTTTTCGAGCAGTGGCATTAATTATATGGCCTGTTTTTCTGTATATGCTCTTCTTCTACATTCATCTCGCAGTATTGCATCAGAGTGGAAATGGTGATGGGTTTTACAGCTCAGCTTTTCAGTCACGTTTAATTGGTAATTCATTGTATAATGCAAGCATGCCACGTGATGTAGCTTACGGTGCAATTGTCACAATAAAAAATCATAAAACAGGAGGTGGATACCTTCACTCCCATTACCATTTATACCCAAAGGGAACTGGAGCGCGACAACAACAGGTATAAATAATATATATTATAAATACCTTATAAACTGGTATTTATACAAAAATAAAAAAACTAACCAATTGCGAATTATTTTATATCTCACATACATACATACATATATGCAACGCAAATTTAATAAGAAACGCACTTGCATATACCCTTGCGACATGCTGTAATAAGAAAAAGGTGTAGTGAATTTTCAAATATGGCTCGTTTCACAAAATTAGAACATGTTAGCATCT
The DNA here is from genome assembly GCA_963971545.1 of Philophylla caesio. NCBI lineage: Eukaryota > Metazoa > Arthropoda > Insecta > Diptera > Tephritidae > Philophylla > Philophylla caesio. The sequence continues at coordinate 68,521,655 of OZ020604.1, read as the reverse complement.
TGACTTTTATAACATTTTTAATATTTAAATAAGAAACACTAAGTAGGTATCATTGTTTTTCTGTTCGTTATCTTAACTCGACATTTGTGTGCGTATACTGGGAATTTTTATTGTACAGGTAAGTTATGAATGAAATTTCACCATTTTAACTTACGTTTTTACACTATTCGCCCACCGTATTCCATAGCCTAGCATATTGCTGCGCGATTCAACAATATGAAGCATTCATTAGTGGCTGTTGCTGCTGAATAGTACCACCTTATTAACCCGGGGTTCAAAAACTGCGTTTTTGCTGTTCCTGCTGCATAGTACAGCTGTACGACCCGGGCTTCCACATTGCGATTTGTAAGTAAGTTATTTATGTACGCGTATGCACAAATGTTTCCGTGATTCAACTTAATTCAACAACCGGGTCGGTTCCTGTTCTGCTGTCACCCATTAATGTTGCACCAGATTAGCAATTAAATTTCTTTCGTGGTAAGATTTTACATAGAGTGGTACTATTGGAGTTCACTATAATTATAGCCTAAAAATACAAAATTTTATTGTTTAAGTTTTGCTCTTTGTACTCCAATACAATGAAATGTCATTTTGGTTAAGCTCTCACTAATGTCAAACCACTTACACAATGAAGTCACGAAGAAAAGTTTCCTATCCCAGCAAGAATGCTATGTGATATATAATGCGTTAAACCATCCATTGTCTTACAAAAAGTTTCCGTGAGAAAATTAAAAAGTTTCCATGAATTTACTATTACTTTTTCGAATAGTTGTCTCGTTTCAATCCGATATTATAAAGCGATAGTAATGCATTATTTTTTGAAAGTTATGCCGTAAACTATCGCTTGGTAAAAAAAATTTATTATATAACACATATTTCTATCCGTTATTCCTATTCCATTCATAATAAAACAAATAACACTTAAATTAAAATATAAAATATGTCAATTTAATTTCTTTATTCTATATTTAATAGTTTTTATATATGGTCATTATGCAAAAGGATCAATTCACGAAATTTTATTTATATTAATACATTAACTTATACATATAACATATGTACATATTGGGTGTATTTATGGCTTTGTTTCTGTGGCACATGTGCGGTCACACTGCCTTTTGCTCCACCACTGGCACTTACTGTGGAAATGTTTGAGTCCTGCGCGCTGCCTTCAATGTATCGTATGTAGATTGGTTGTCTTCTGACGGCACATCATTAAAGTTTCTTTCAATTGCAACACGAGTAAAGTGATTATTTGGTGTTCTATTATAATATGTTATTGATGGTTTGACGTACATGCGCAGATCGTAAACTATTTTTATTAGCTGTCGGCACAATCTCATTTTGGGTTAGAAAGAGCTCTACGGCAACATTGACAATTTGTAATTTAACAACATCCTCCTGCAAAAACGAAAGTGTGAAATTTTAATTTGTTTAAGGAATTTCTAAAATTGCATATCGCATCCGCAAACGTTTTGGCCATTTTATGCAGCATATTGGGTGCTATCTTAGGCACTTCTTCATTATATTCGCCAATGAGCCATAATATTGTTGCGCGCCTTCTTTACGCTATTGTTTCTGAATTCTGCAATGAAAAATTAATTAAAACAATTTATAAAGCCAAAATAAAATGAACTTACAACCGTTTTCTTTAAAATTTGTTGGTCTTTTACAATTATTGCTATTGTAATTTTGAAAGCTTAGCTTACGATAGTGATACAGACTTTGCTATTTGAACCCGGTAGCGTTGGAAAAGTAATGGCTGTCAACTGACAGGGTGAATAAGAAATATAATCATCATATATAATACTTATATATAGGCAGTAACCTATCTGCGCAATGTGTTAAAATTCAGCAATCAAAGGGAGATAGTTTTAGTACAAATATACGTTACATGCGCAGGTTTTACATGTATTAGTTTCTGTGAATCCATGTGACAAACACATAAAAGCGAGTTAGACATATCTGCAGTTCGGCCAAATAATAAATTTAAGGAGGTTTGTTTCACTGTGTGGGGCTTATACCATTTTTTTACGAAGTTTACTCATACAAAATAAAGTGTGCTGTTGAAGTATTAAAATTGTATTTCGTATCTACTTAGAAATCAAACAAACACGATTTCATTTATAATGATTAGCAATTTTTTATTTAAGAATATTTAATTCATGTGTATATAAATTCAGTTTTAACTAAGTCAAAACTATAGTGTCAAAAATTGTACAGTAACCCTTTACAATATTCGCAATGTTATTCATTTGAAATTTTTTTGAATATGAGTCTCCGTAAAACCACTTACATTAACTATTTTTTTAGCTAAGCCACTTATTGGTTGCGAAACAATATTAATTTTGTGAATTTATTTCTAATGTAAACCTTCTGTTCCATAGATTTTTCGCTATCAAAAAACAAACGAATATCGAGATAAAAACTTATGACTTTTTTTATTTAACTGAATGCGGTGATTGTTTAGTACCTCATTGCTAAATAAAGTTTCAATCCCTATGTGATCGTCCATTATTTTATTTGAAAAGGCTGTACCTAAATTTTGGAAAATTTTGTTCGCCCAAATTAATTTTGCACTTTTGACCGGGCTTTTGTTATGTAATTTTCTAAAACTTTTTCTGATGTTATACAAATATTGCAGACGTCTCTAGATGGTGTTAGAAATGGTCCCATATTTTTGTATGCTAAGAGCGATTGCATTTCATCGCCTAGCAATTGGTCTTGACAGAATGGGCATATTATTTTCTTTTGCATTTTTGATGCCACAAATCCAGCGATATAGCGAACAGCATTGTCAACATAGATAGAAACTCTTGTAATGAACTTGTAACTAAACACTTACGCATGTAAAGTAATATTTTTTGCTTTATCTCTTGTTTTTTCACATAGAAAGCATCTATGCGACATTTCTGCAATTTATTGTATTCAAAAATTTCACAAAATAAGGGAAAATTCAAAAACTTTCTAAGCGTACCGCCACTGGATTTTCTTTCGAATGCAAGTGTAATATTTGACTTACGTTTACTCAGTTTACCTTTTCTAATTTTATATATCTGTACTGTAATGTTTGCTGACTGCACTTGTTGATACTGTCAATTTATAAGTATTACATATGAATATGATAATCATCAACTAATTCACATATTGTTTAATCATTTACTCATTCAATAGCAATGGGAAAGCAAAATGCAAGAGAGTTAATTTTCTTCCAAAATGTTGTTAATGTATTGGAGAATCATGTTGTTAAAAGTTACTGAATCGCATTATAGGTCGAAAGGAATTCCGAAATCTTCATGTTTCTAAAAAATCAATTGTTTGTCCAATCGAATTATGTATGGTCCGCACGTTCTTCCCAGGAGCCAACAATTTTTGCATTGGGAACCATTTGAACGGAAAGAGTTCGCAAATCAACATACATTCAATAAATAAAATCTCTAGCAAATCATGCACCGATGGTCAGCCCGCAAATTGTTTCAAATAATGTGGTGAATAAACATTCAACAATTCTTCTTGCTAGAGCCATTGTGCAGCTCAAAGGTTGAATTTGGCATTTATTATGTTCCGAATTCGGTATCGCCCCATGGGCAAAACGCAACACAAAATCACCGACAAGGGAGTAAAACTAAACATTTACTCGGTGGTCCATCCGAAATTTAATTTCACATCGAAATACATTTCAAATTGAAATGTTACTAATCGATGACTTCTATGGTTGGATCATTGCAGAAAATTTGCGCAAGGGTGAAGTGGGTGTTCCGTTTGCTCACACCATATTGTTGGGATGGTCATTGTTTGGAGAACTGATTCAATAAAACCAAGTCTTCACATTTCTATTGAACGACTGTCATCATATATCAACCACGCAACTCAGTGAAAATCTCAATTAATTTTATGAACTGGGAAAACCGTAATTCAAAACGATATCCAAGGTCTCTGGTACGCTTTCAGTATGATTGTGAATTATATGCGAATTACGTTAGATCATGTATATAATATTACGAATTACGTTAGATCATGTATTAAAATAACCTTAGTCTATAATAGTATATTATATATATATATAAGTTAACACCGACAAACGCGTTTCCGGTCAACGCTCCACTCCCACTGAAATCCCTGACGATGCGTCGGCGAGTTTGAGTTTGAAAATATTTTAACTACAGAAACCAAGTACTCCACTCCCTTATAAAGGGACAACGTTTGTGTGTGGCCGTGGTTCGAATCCATCCGACAATTGTGAAGAAATTATTAAAGAAGGTTATTTAAAAAAATAACTTTTCAAATTTAAACACTACAAAGGTAGTGGAACTGTAAACATTTTTTGAAATTATTTCAAAGTTATAACACTACATAGTGAGTGAAAGCTGTGAATATTTAATATTTAGAAGACATAAAATTTCAAAAATTAAACACCTCATGAAAAGTGTTAAGCCACAGCTTCAAGCAGTAAATTGCCAAATAAACCATCATAATCATCATTATCCAATCGTCCTGCTGAGTATGTTAACCTGCGGAGTCATTACCTGAAATCATCATAATCCGATCGTGCTGCTGTATTAACCATCCTGCCCTTTTTAAATATGGAATTACTCATGTAAGTAGAGTGATTCAAGCAGCTAGCGTTTATTTAAAAAATAGAAATATTAAACAAATAGTAGATCAATTTTTCTAATTGGAGAACGGTTGGAAAGTGAAATCGTTGTATCTAATTAAACCTAACTGGTTAGAAAGAATAAATATGGACGCACAGACTTTAGATGATGGATGATGCCCTTAGCGTGTTCATTTCGGGACTCAAATGTCCTTTGTGCGATGTCATCTTCTCCAGACCAGTTGATCTTCCTTTAGCACTTGCAACGATTTCAAAATATTTTATTCTCGCTGCAATGCTCGACGCTCATTGTCTTGCAATAGTTTGATTTGTTTGACGTTATAATTTAAAATAAAATATAAAAAAATAATATTGAACAATTAATAAGTGCTAGTTTGTGTAAAAATTTATTGTGGAATCAGAGGGATGCAATGTATCGAAATACATAGATACGATCTGGACAAATTATGAAATTTTTACCTTTTTTATTTTCACTGATTTTACTTAAATACAAAATTCTTAACAAGGAATTTTTTAATAAAAGCAAATCTATTTTAAACAAAAACGTAACTTCGCGAATTTTTGAATAAATTGTGTTGATTTGACGCTAAGCTCGATGCTCGACTAAGCTTTGATCAAATCAATGCTCTTTCGACGCTTTGCTCGTCGCTATGCTCGCCGCTCCACTAAGCGCTTTGCCTAAGACTCTAAAAGCGATCAAGGCTGTGAGTAATCCTTTTACTGTCAAATCAATCCACGGTACAGACATAATTAACAAAAAATGCAAAATTAATATATTCAATAGAAGTGCTGAGTCCTTTTTTCTATGCAGTTTGTACACATTTGACGGCATTATATATACCAGGTCAATGGTAGTATTGACTGGAAGAGTGGTACTTTGAATTATGACGGCGGTAACGAAAACCGCCTGTACTACTATTGTTCGGACATTAACAGCTTAATAGAAATCAGAAAAGAATGATTACAATGGTGATATCTTAACATTGCTTAAGCAAGTCTTCGCTGACCCGAATGAAGCACTTCCTTACAATACAAGCATTGTAGGTACGATAAGGACCGCAACTCAAAAAGGTACCCGTACCCCATTGCTTCAGCGGAATTCGTCAATAAGGAGATATCAGATCTGTTGCAATCCAATTGGGTTGTGGATAATAAAGAAGTGGATCAAAAGGGCAATAAAAAATCACGTCTCGTCATACTAAAACTATAAGCGATAAATATCCAATTCCGGACACTTCGGTGATTTTAGCAAACATGAGAAGTGCATGATTTTACTTGACCTTATATCAGGATTCCACCAAATCAAACTTGCAGAAAAGGATAAGGAGAAAACGGCTTTATCGGTCAACAATGGAAAGTACGAGTTTTGTAGGCTTCCTTTTGGCCGGAAAAATGCTGCTATCATTTTCCAGAGAGCCATTGACGATGTCCTTAGAGATGAAATAGGAAAAACATGTTATGTTTACATTGACGATGTTATTATTGTTTTCTAGAATTGCTGAACAACATGGTATGGACATGGACCGAATCTTGACAAAACTTTTCGATGCGAATATGCGCGTTTCCGCTGAGAAATCAAAGTTCTTTTTAGGTTTAGCCGGATATTACCGACGGTTTATAAAAACTACGCTTCGATTGCGAAACCACTTACGAAGTACTTAAGGGGTGAAAACGGAAACATAGACGCTAACCAGTCGAAGAAAACGCTTAATGCATAATAAAATTATAAATATCTTTGCATCGAAAAACATCCTTCCCTATCTTCATTACAGACAAACCTTTTACCTGACAACAGCTGCCTCCTCTTATGCCATAGGCGGCGTTCTGCCACAGAAGCAGCGAACTTCGCAACCAACGAATGAGAGCTGCTAGCAATAGTATGAGCTTAGCAAAAACTCCGTAATTATTTGTATGGCATAAAGAATTTGAATATCTACACCGACCATCAACCTCTCACATTCGCTTTACCCGACAAAAATCCGAACGCGAAAATGAAAAGACGGCGTGCCTTTGTGGAAGTGTTTTCACCGCATTTTCATTACAAATGAGGCAAAGAAAACTTCGTCGCAGACACCTTCTCTCGACAGCATATAAATGCGTTAGATCATGACATGGACTCGGTAAGCATGGCTGTGAATAGCGAAGAGTCGCTATCTCAAACAATTCCTACAGTGAAAAACCCCATACATTGTTTCCGTAATCAATTAGTCATTGAAGAAGTCAAAAATATTGTGAATGGCTTGCAGTGTGAACTGCCCATTTTAGCAATGATTAAAAATGAGCTGCTCACGGTGTTTCCTTCCGTTAAGTTCCGTCACACTACCAAGCAGTTAATAGACGTTTCAAACAAAGATGACCAGCGGGAAATTCTTCAGACTGAGCATAACCGAGCTCATCGATCACTCCGTGAGAACCAGGAACAAGTCGCTGCAATAACTAATTTAGCAAATCAGTTTAATTACAAATGAGGCAAAGAAAACTTCGTCGCAGACACCTTCTCTCGACAGCATATAAATGCGTTAGATCATGACATGGACTCGGTAAGCATGGCTGTGAATAGCGAAGAGTCGCTATCTCAAACAATTCCTGCAGTGAAAAACCCCATACATTGTTTCGTAATCAATTAGTCATTAGAGAAATCAAAAATGTTGTGAATGGCTTGCAGAGTGAACTGCTCATTTTAGCAATGATTAAAAATGAGCTGCTCACGGTGCTTCCTTCCGTTAAGTTCCGTCACACTACCAAGCAGGTAATAGACGTTTCCAACAAAGATGACCAGCGAGAAATTCTTCAGACTGAGCATAACCGAGCTCATCGATCACTCCGTGAGAACCAGGAACCAGTCCTTGAATGTTATTATTTACCTGATATAAGATACTTTTGAAAGAAATAATTTCTAGCTGCAAGATATGCCACGAGGCATCCCCCACACCCGGAAACAGTTTCGACTCCTTTACCATCTTATACAGGAGAAAACCTTTATGTTGATATTTATTCAACGGATAAGACACATATCCTAACACCAATATACAGGTTTTCTAAGCGATAGTGGATCTCTGAAACCATCAAGTCAATACTCAAATATCTTAAAGACATAATACATGAAAGACCGGATGAACTCTTTAATTTTGCTTTCGTTAAGCTTTCGAGCTAATGCGGGAATTCTTAATTACACCAGCTTTTTCCACATCCCAATAACATCCCGAACAGAAGCTGTTTATGAACATCATGGCTTCCTGCTGCTAAAAAGTAATTTGTCAGAATTCGAAGCAATAGCTAAGGAGACAGAAATACTACTGAACGAATTTCCGTAATCACATGTTAAACGACTACTAGAAAATGACCCTAATGAAATATTGCAACTTGTGGACGCGATAAAGATACACCACCGGTACGCTAGAAGTATTAACATTCTAGGGACTGCCTTGAAGTACATAACAGGAATCCAGACTCTGACGACTTTCGAATGCTCAAGATGTTGCCGTTTAGAAGCAAATGAACAACAAATAACGGTAAATTCAGCTACGCAAAAGAAATTAGACGAGTTGATCATTACAGTAAATAAGTTGTTACAAAATGCAAAAGACACTCAAATACATACCGGATGTCTCTTTTCTCTGGCCTCCACCACATCAGTCACGCTAGGCAGGCTTAATATTATCAACCCTATCCTACTTAGTGGTATGGATATCAACGGTGTGTTAGCTGCTGAACACTGTACAAATATCAGCATAAGTGATTTACTGTCCATTTCTAAAGTCAAGATTCTTCAAGATATGAATTACATTTACTTTGTCAATAAATATCCGAAAATAGATAGACTTTGTAATAATGTAAAGTTGCTGCCAGGAATCCATGACGGGAAATACATCCCACTCTACAACTGCAAAGAAGTCGTAACAGCAAATGCAAAAGCGAAATGTAAGTCAAAATCCGCTGATAATGTTGTCGCCATTGAGGAAGTTGAAGATGGCATTATTGTAATCAACGACCAACCACCATATATTCAAACAACGAACCTTACAAAGCTGACGAAAGGGACCTTCCTCCTTACATATGATGCAGAAATTACAATAAACGCAACGACCTATATTAATTGGAGGAAACTTGTTCGTTCGCATCCTGAGGCTGCACCTGCACAGCATGTAAATTTCACTGAACATATTGATTTTCCATACCTGGAGAAAATAAATATGAGAAACCATACGCACAAAGCGAGGCTGCATAATCTCCTTAACACCCGTTCGTTACAATCAGGGGGCGCACTTATCGTGCTCCTATTTGCGATCGCTATAATCGCAGCAATCTTCTTGAGACGGAGGCGAAAAAGCAAGGTGATATTGAATGAGGTCATCAAGGAAGCCGCGGATGCCTTCACTTCAAGAGGGGGTTAGTTAACACCGACAAACGGGTTTCCGGCCAACGCTCCACTCCCACCGAAATCGCTGACGATGCTCCGACGGGTTTAGGTGGGAAAATAATTTAACTACAAAAACCAAGTACTCCGCTCCCATCGATATTGCTGACGACGCGTCGACCGGGTTGCGCGTCACCACAAAGAGTTATCTCTGCGGCAGTATAGCCAATAGCATGACAGAGTGCTAGTGCAAGCGGTAAATTGCCGAATTGCATTTAGCAAGTCACACGGAAAAAAATATGTGCGGCAACTGGTAGGGTTATTAGAAGACAGCGTCAGGTATTTGCATGCTAACCTAATAATGCGTCCAATAACGCAAGCACACAAACTTTTTAACCACGTCCACCCGAAATTGATTTGCGTGCGTTTACAGAGTTGCATGGCTGTCAAATTAGTTTGAAAACAATACAAGGTGGAAGTTTTCAGCTTTGGGGCAATTTATTTATTTGGTTTAAAGATTTGATTTACCTCATGTTACATATTATTTTTTATTTAAATATTAAATAGATTGATTAAACAATTGATTTGTTTCCTGTTTTATATTATAGAAGCAATAATCATAAAAACCAGAATCCCATAAACCTTAAACCATAATTTCAAAAAGGGAGTGCCACAAAATCCCCAAAAAAAAATCCCCAAACTCAAAATCCCCAGCTGAAAAAAAATCCCCAAACACATAATCCCCAAAATTAAAATCCCCTAACACGAAATCCCCACCTTTTTTTTAGGCAGTGTCACAAAATCCCCAAACACAAAATCCACATTTTTTTATTTTTATTAAATATTATTACAGATCATATAAAAAGTAGTAAAACCGCACTTTAGTTGAGTTTTAATTCGTAGTTACATACACCTGCAGCCAAGTACATCTTACCACTCAAGGTTTTGAATGCTTTTCAAATTTATCTAACTTCTACGGGGTCAAGCTTCTTGAAATTTGGCAGGCACATTTAATAGACCTAAAGGCATCAAGAAGCGAATTTTAATTAATGAGGGACCATTATATTGTTTTTTTTATGATAAATAAAAGAAATAAGATGATTTGGAGTGAATTTAAAAAAAATTTGCTCAAAAGCTAATGTATGCTATGTAACGCATACATTAGCTTTTGAGCAAATTTTTTTTAAATTCTTTTTTCTTTTTTATAAAACTGCTTATAATAAGATAAACTTAACTATTGTCTTACGAAATACTGAACCTAGTAGGGTGTTGGTCCACCTTTAGCTGCAATAACTGCTTCGACTCGAGCAGGCATCGACAATATATAGATATAGACGAGAACGCATGACCGATTTAGAGGAAAAAAAATAATTATTTCATCAATTTAGCGACTAAAAAGCTAAAAAAAGAGTATTTTAAAAAGCGGCCCAGACCCGGATTTGAACCCAAAACCCTTGCATGACAGCTGCAGACTCTAACCACTGAGCTATTGCTGCATGTAACAAAGGTTGGCAAAATTAACAATATATGCAAGGGACAAGAAAACTTTGGTTTTCAGCAGCATTGTTATCGAGTAGACAACAAACAAAAGAATATAGAAAATCAGATCATAATATAACATTGTCATCCATTAATCAATATATGTACATACATATGTATGACTTAAAATACAAATAGTACCGTTACCTTTTCTACAATTATTTTACCAAATGCATTTTTTCATATTATTTATCACATCACTAAAGATTGGTCTACATATGTATGTATATAAATATATGTTTATGTTAATGTATATAAGCTATTCGAAAAATTGTGAAGTTTGTATTTATTTATGTTGTACAAATATGTTAAACTGATTGATATAACAAGTATTGCATTTTCTTTAATTTACCTATTAAATATTCGTGAAACCATTAAACATAAAATATCTCCTGAACTTCAACTTTAGATATAATATTGAGTATATAATTCCCTTTTTCTGTGTGAAATACATTGAAATCGCGGCGATTTTAAACCTAATTTCAATGTATTTCACACAGAAAAAGGGGATTTTGATTTTGGGGATTTTGATTTTGGGGATTTTGATTTTGGGGATTTTGATTTAGGGGATTTTGATTAGGGGATTTTGATTTGGGGATTTTAATTTTGGGGATTATGTGGTATACCCTTTCAAAAACTGTACAAATTTACAAAAAGTTTTCATTCAAAGCTTTTTGATAATTTTTTTGCTAATCCAGACAAAACAAGTAAGAAAAGGTAAGTTCGGGCTAAACCGATTTTTATATACTCTCGAGATATATTTCATATTTTTTATGGGCGGTGCCCATAATTTCATAAAAACCCCGTTTCTTTGTTTTAAATCGCTGCTAGTATTAAACTTTACTCAATTTGTTCCTATAAATACTGAAAAACGAAGTTTTTTGCATTTTTCAAAATATCCGTTATAAGGAAGTTGGACGTGCTTATGGTCCGATTTCAAAAATTATTGACGGTGATGCTAGTGATATCTAATACAATATGTTCACCAAATTTTATGACGATACCTTACATCGTTTATGAGATACCTACAGACAATTTTTTATAAGTGGGCGTGGTAACGCCCATTTTTCAAAATTTCATAAAAATCAAGTTTATTAATTAACTATCTCTCTAAATATTAAATTTTAAATAATATGTTCCAATAGATAAAGAAAAAACGAAATTTTTGCATTTTTCAAAATTTCCGTTTTATGGGAGGTGGGCGAGGTTATGGTCCGATTTCAAAAATTTTAACGATGATAACAGCGATATTGAGGAAAATTAGTTTACCAAATTTCATGACGATGTAAGATTGAGATACAGAAATTTTTTGCTAAGTGGGCGTGGCAACGCCTAATTTCTTAGTTCAAAATCGCTCCAAATACCGAATTTCACTCAATTTGTTTTGATAGATACCAAAAAAATACAATTTTTGCATTTCCCAAAACTTCCGTTATATGGGAGGTGGGCGTGGTTACGATTGGATTTCAAATATTTTCTACGATAATAATACCGATATCAAGCAAAATATGTCCACCACATTTTGTGACGGTAACTAGTACTGTTATTGAGATACAGAAAATTTTTCATAAGTAGGCGTGGCAACGCCCATTTTTCAAAATTTCATAAATACCTAATTTCTTAGTACAAAATCGCTCCAAATACCAAATTTCTTTCAATTTGCTTTAATAGATACCGAAAAAACGGAGTTTGTCAAAAACTTCCGTTATATGGAAGGTGGGCGTGGTTATTAAGCTACCCTGTCCAAAGAGCAATCTATGTACCAAATGTCATGGAGATATCTCAATTTTTACTCAAGTTATTGTAACCACGGACATACGGACGGACGGACAGACAGTCAGGGCTAAATCGTTTCCTCTTTTCATTCTGATCATTTTAGTATATACGTATATGTCTACATTTATCTATCTCGATTATTTTTTTCTGTTACAAACAACCGTTATGCGAACAAAGTTATAATACCCTTGCGTACAAGTAAAAATCAGTATTCGATATATTGAAGATAATGCGCATCACCCTCAACTGTGAGATAACCGTCGAATCGCAGGTCGTTTAATTTCGGTTGCCTGCATGTAATTTGTATGAGCATAAGAAACTTTTGGCAGAAAATTGGCGGAGTTCATTTATATTAGGTTAGGCTGTTAGACGTAGTCGCCGAATAATTACTTTAGCAAATCAGTTGTATAAACTCACCCGAAAAAACCGGCTGCCCTTGTTCGCAAGGGAAATAAAAGAACTTAAACCAACACTTGTGTTTAATAATTTATATATTATTATAATTGGTATTTTTTATTGGCCTAATAAATATTTTAATAACTGCCAATTTTTTATTGAGCTCAAGGCCAGTTTATGGAAGATTTTGTGTGAATAGAACAACAACAGTTTTTAATGGTAGAAGTTATAGTACTATGTCGGGAATCACCACATTTCCTCATCAGACTTCTTTTTATTAAATTAATAATATTTTTATTCTTCATCACTACGCGCCCAGGCTTTGAACCAAAGAGTTCGGAGTTGCAGAGCCAAAACGCTGCATCCTGTGCTACGCTAGCCGACTTGGCTGTTGTGTTATTTCCATCTTCCTTAAACAAACCAACTACAAACAAGAGCAGCTTAGCTGCCGTTATTTAAACTTGTTCGTGTGGTTGTTGTTTGTGTTTTTTTGCAATTCTGTTTACTTAATTATTTACTAATATTTTAGAATTTTTATTGAGCTCAAGGCCAGTTTATGGAAGATTTTTTGTGAAAAAACAACAACAGCTTTTAATGGTTGAAGTTATAGTACTATTTCGGAAGTCACCACATTTCCTCATCAGACTTCTTTTTTGATTATTAAATTAAATTATTTTTAATTTAATTTTCATAACCACTTCTCTCAGGCTTTGAACCCGGGAGCTCGGAGTTGCAGAGCCAATACGCTACCTATTGTGCTACGCTAGCCGAGTTGGCTGTTGTGTCTATTTCATCTTCCTTAAATTATTTACTTTATTTTAGAATGTATTAAAGGCGTGTTCATATATGCATATATGTACATATATGTTATAAATTCTAATATTTCTTATTTACTTTGTATGTTTGCGTAAGTGTAATTACACAGTGTGACACTCTAAAATACCTGGGAAGTGATGTTATTTTTCTTGTAGGTCTTATCGAGTAGAACGAGAATCCAATTTTGGAATTTGTCAAACACCCTCAAAATCTCGACTTAACCTTAAAAAACCGATTTTTCGTGCTTTTGCGCACTTCTTAGCCCATATCTTAGCTAATTAACAACCGATTTTCATTCTAAGAACGGTTTAAAGAAGAAAGTCAGACCTTTTGAAAGATATATAGACGTCTTAATAAAGCTGAAGAAATTTACTTGTTTTTGCACAACAAACTTAAATTTTGCTACCCTTTTTCTTTTTGGCGTTATTTTCACACACTATTGTATAAAAACACAAAATGAGTTTTGACTAGGCTCAAAGAGTACGTTTAATACCGAGTTCAACGAATGTTTCTTTTAAAAAATCGTCCAAAAAGTGACTGAGTTATTTTACTTTTTATAAGAACGAAATTTTTGCAAAAAATTTAAAACGAACTTAATAAATGTTGAAGGGAAATATATTGAGTTTAGTATGTGGTGTTGTATTGCAGCCAGAAATCCGACTTTATGAAAATTTTGGAAAAGGGGCGTGTTACCGCCCGCTTTTGAGATCATATGTTCATATATGTCTGGAACTAATTTATCGATTTCGTCTAAGCTTGGCACACATGTTAGATTGTACCTATGTATGTAGTTAGGTGAGATTATGAAAATGCTTGAAATCGGACGAAAACTTCGCCCGTCTCCCATATAACGGTAATTTTCCAAAACTATGAAAATTTGATACTTCAGTAACTATAGGAATTAAGTCAACAAATCCATTTAAACGAACATTTTGGAAAAGGTACATGGTACCGCCCACTTTAGAGTTCATATGTACATACATATACATATCTCTGGAAATCCTTTATCGATTTTGCTCAAACTTAGTACGGATATTTTATTATGTGTGAATAAGCAATATTTTTAAAATCACTAAACTTGGACCAGACCCAGTACGTTTTTGAAACCCGAAAAAATATTTCTGTAACTAGTAAAGCTAATGTGCTCAAATTTGGTATGTGGTTTTGTATTAAATCAAGAAATCCGATTATATGAAAATTTTGAAAAAAAGGCTTACATCAAGTTCGGTTTTGCCCGAACTTAGTCTCTGCTTTATTAATTTAATAATTTAGCTGAAAGCGTGCGCTGGGTTTATAAAGTTCGATCGAACTTAGCCACTTCTTTACTTGTTTGTATTGATTTTAATACATTTTAATTTAGTTTTTCAAATACCGAGTGATTAATTGATTTGTATTGCTATTTTTATACTCGAGCGTACTTGTGCACAAGGGTACTATAACTTTGTTCGCATAACGGTTGTTTGTAACAGAAAAAAATAATCGAGATAGATATAACCATATATATGTATATTAAAATGATCAGGGTGAAAAGAGAAATCGATTTAGCCCTGACTGTCTGTCCGTGGTTACAATAACTTGAGTAAAAATTGAGATATCTCAATGAAATTTGGTTCATAGATTGCCCTTTGAACAGGGTAGGTGGGTGTCGAGATCGGTCAATAACCACGCCCACCTTCCATATAACGGGAGTTTTTGAAAAATGCAAAAACTCAATTTTTTCGGTATCTATTAAAGCAAGTTAAGTGAAATTTGGTATTTGCAGAAATTGGGTATTTATAAAATTTTGAAAAATAGGCGTTGCCGCGCCCACTTATGAAAAATGTTCTGTATCTCGATAACGGTGTAAGGTATCGCTATTATTATAGTAGACAATTTTTTATCAAAACCACGCACTCCTCCTACATGTATAACGGAAATTTTGGAAAATGCAAAAAACTCCGTTTTTTCGGTTTCTATTACAGCAAGTTTAGTGAAATTTGGTATTTGGAGCGATTTTGAACTAAGAAATTGGGTATTTATGAAATTTTGATAAATAGGCGTTGCCACGCCCACTTATGAAAAATGTTCTGTATCTCAATAACAGTATTAATTATCGTCACAAAATTTAGTGGACATATTTTCCTTGACATCGCTATTATTATAGTAGAACATTTTTGAAATCGCATCATAACCACGCCCACCTCCCATATAACGGAAATTTTGGAAGATGCAAAAACTTAAGTTTTCGGTGTCTATTAGAACAAATTGAATGAAATTCGGTATTTGGAGCGATTTTGAACTAAAAAATTAGTTATTTATGTAATTTCGAAAAATGGGCGTTGCCACGCCCACTTATGGAAAAATGTCTGTATCTCAATAATGATGTACGGTATCGTCACAATTAGGGGAACACTGTTTATTGGAAGAATTTGAGTAAAGTTTAATACTAGCTGCGATTTGAAACAAAGAAACGGGAATTTTATGAAATCATGGGCACCGACCATACAAAAATATATCGCGAGGATATATAAATATCGGTTTCGCCCGAATTTAGCTTTTCTTACTTGTTTCTTATTTACATTGTTATTGTTGCAAAATTGTTTTAAGCTTTATGTATTTGTTTAAGTTTGCGCACATTTTCTTTTTTTTTCTCTTTGATTGTCATTCTTGAAACAGCTTTTTGGGTTGTTCGTTAAATAGATAGCTCTCAAACTTTAAATCATTATAAACTAGCATTACCTTCCAAACTGCTTTCTTCTTTGTTTTATTGACAAACTCTTTTTTTCTTATATTGTTCTTTTTTACTTAATACTGTTCAATTATGTCTTGTATTTTTGACAACTGCAAAATTAAAAAAAACGATAATGAGCAACGATCTGTTGCATGCTGGTTGTGCGATGGGGTTGCTCACAAAAAATTTGCCAGATTGAATGGTAGAGACTTAATAAATTAGGGAAGAGGTATTTGTTGGACTTTTTTTAAATGCAGATCAACTGAGGTTGACCTTTTTAAATTTTTGCAAATAGATTTTTCGAAATCGGCAAAGACCTTCGGGCTCTCAATGATAAATTTGAACTTTATGAAAACATGTTTAAATCATTAGGTGCCTAGATAATCAAACTTGGCAACCTGAAAGAGAGACCAAACGCAATTGGACCAACAGTATTGTATTGTCGCTATTGCACAGGACTCGATGATTGTACTTGGTGACTTCAATATGTAAGGCATATCATGGACTCTCACAGACAACTTTACCGTTCCAATTTCATCAAGGGATAGATACAATGTATTCTCAAAAGATATGGCTGAGCTTTGTCTAAATCAGATTAATTTAACTCCAAACAGTTTTGGAACCATTCTGGATCTTGTTTTTGTTGATGATATATCTAAATCATCTATGAATAGGTGTGACTGCTTGGTTATTCCAGAGGACGCTTATCACCCTGAAGTTGAGTTAAACTACGAAATTATATTCGATTATGTAAATAATGTAGTTAAATCAAGTAGCTCAACCGATCGCTTTTTTCGCGAAACACATTTTCAAGAAATTAAATCCAGAATTGTCAAAATTGTTATGGCCGACGTAGTGTTCAGCATTTTAATAATACTACATACAGCTTATTTCAAAAGTTTCTACCTAAACGGGGTTGCGTACAAAAAGAACAATAACAACCTGGGGTTACAAAAGAACTAAGAAATATAAAAATAAGAATTCGCGATCTTTTAAATTGTAACTGGTTTGCGCACTGATGATGTTAAATACTAAGTTTTCCGTCACGATTTTTTTGGATAAAATAAAATATGCTACAGATCTTATTTGTGCAAAGTTAAAAGGAATTTAATACAAACCCTTTAATCATTTTATGATTTCGTTAACTCAAATCGCAGAGTGACTAGTTTTCCGTCTGCTATGATATATTAAAACACCGTTTCTTGCGACTGCCAATCTATCTCCAACATGTTTGCTTAATTCTGCAGGTCAAATTATTTCATTAACTCGCCTCTGAACAAACCTTTTCCATGCTATGATTTTGCAAATATCTTCCGACGAAGTATTTTGTTATTTGAGTGACTTAAAAGAATTTTTTGAGGCTGGCCCTTGCTGTTTTCCCTTCAGATTGGAAAGAATAATTTATTATAACCCTTCATAAAACCGGTAGTAGGTCCTCTATAGAAAATTATCGCGGTATAGCTAAGCTTTCTGCTATTCCTAAATTATTTGAAGCTATTGTTGTTGGCCATTTAACGTATTCTACCGTTACAAACATGCTTAAGTTACAACTCATGTTTCAAATGGATTCAGAGAATTTATGCACACTGATGTTATATACACCGATTTTAGTAAAGCATTCGACAGGAGTAAGTCCCTCTTTACAGATCCATAAACTCGATCTTCTTGGTTTTCAACCTAATATCCTTAATTTTTAAAAATATTTTCTCGAGCATTATTTATGTATCTTCAGGGGTCCCGCAAGGAAGTTAAAAAATGTATTGTATGCTGGTTATGTACAACTTTTTAGACCGTATCGTTCTGTTGAAGAAAGGTCCTTACTACAAGCGGATTTAAATAGCATGGCTAACTGGTGTGAAGTAATTTATATGCCACTAAACCGTCTTTACTTATTTCATTCATTTCATTTTATTTATAGAATTTTTATGCAGGTGATACTAGTGTAATAATAAGTACTTGAAAAATTATTTAAAATACGTGTATTAGGCATTCCTCACTTAATACGACATTCCTTTACTAAATTCATATATAATACATCAATATTTATTCATTACGAACCATTATTTACTAAAAAACTATTCAAAATATATCAATTCATTTGGGATAATTTCGCAAATGCGACCTTACCAAGATAATGGCTCAGCACATCTTCATCACCTCCATACGCGCTGTGTTCATTTGTATGAGCACATACATATGTATATCTATGTAAATATGTCAACAAATTCTGTCGCGTTTGAACAACAGTGTTGGTCATCACTGCAATTGCAACACATTTACTGCAATTTCTAGTTGGAGTAGGAAATCTAATACCTTGAGAAAAGTAGCAACAAATGGATAATAAATTTTGGCTTTCAGGCTACTTAAAAAAGGTATTACCCAATATATTAACTTTATATTTGTTATGCACCCATATATAATAGTGATTTTCTCCCAGTTATATTTGTCTGAGTGATAAAAGCGTACCTTTTCGTACTACTACTTGTTTTCCTCGGGCCGACTACGAAATAAAAAATATTTTCACCCAACTCTTTTTTATAGTGGTGGTTTATTGCTTTCGTCACGCCGCAGAATTGTTGGAAGTCCGAGCTGAGGCCAACATTTAGAGTAAAGGGGTAGTTGCGGGCATGTGAACAAGTATACATTTGTATTTAAAAATGTATGTATGTATGAACGCAAATACGAGTACTATTTGTGTTCAAATAAACATGCGTTTGACTTTAGCTTGCACATAAGCTTAATTTTGGGAATTTTTTAGTTTGATCGACTATCTTATACATAGTACATACATACATATGTACATATACAATGTACATAATGCATGATATTGAATTCATTTTCGAAATGCAAAATGCCGACGGCAAATCGATATGAAAAATATGCAAATGCAAATTCTAATTACATATTAATTCTCATATTAGTTGATATAATTGAATTATTAGCTGAAAAATAAAAGTATGCATATGAACATTCATCATGAAATAAGTGCCGCACTGGCGAAAGAATTATTTTCTTTTATTTTCCGTATTTTTCTTATTCGTTGCTGCATTTACCATTCGTTTTGCGGCTAACTTTAATTCTTGTTTTGTTTTCGTTTTCGTCAATCATATGCAGCCGCCTGCCTCCGCAAGCCCCCCGCTGCACATTTCAGTAATTTATATTTTTCTCATTTTCGCTATGGTATGAACCCTCGAGCTATGGTGAAAATATTCTTTGCAGCCGCTGTGGCTGCAAGTTTTAGTGGTGTGTACCCCCGACTTGTGGTGGCTGCGAGTCTGCTCGTGGTGCGTACCTGCGACCTGAGGTATGTTCCCCCGAGTAGAATCGCAAATTTTATTCACAGTAAAAGCCGGAGTCATTTTGCTCCTTCTCATTTCTTATAAGTTCTCTGGTTATCCAGCGTATCTGCCTACAATAAGCTGAGATATGGTCACACTTTCGCTTTGAGAAAATAAAACGAGCTGTGGCATTTAAAGCTTTTTGTATTTTTAATTTTGATCCATTGTCAAGTTCAGAGTATACAACTTCACTGTATGTGATTTGAGGAACCATATGTATCTTGGCTAATCGCAGTTTTACATATAATAATATATGAGAAAGGTCTTCATTTGTACTACAGACTAGATCTTCTGACAATCCGATTGGGCGCGATAAGTATAATTGTGTATCGTCGGCATATAAATGAATTGATACAATGTGGCAACATTTCAATAAGTCATTTATAAACGTGGAGAATAGCAATGAACCCAATATTACCCCAACAGTAACGCGCCTCAAACTGGAAACCTTTTCCGCACATTGGACTTGTTGCTGGCGACAGCAAATGTGCTTAAGCCTTGCTCAAATCCAAAATTACCATTAGTGTTAAGTGGTTTTGGTAATATTCAGGGCGAACATCTACAAATATTTTTAGCAAAGCTGTGGCACAACTATGACGTGCCCGGAAACCAGATTGATTTTCGGTTAATAATTTATTTCCGTTTAAAAATTCGACTTATTGACTTTCCATAATCTTTTCAAACATCTTAGATAATACAGGCAGAATGGTAATAGGACGAAAATGCCGTGGCGATTCCGGGTAACTTATTTTCGGCACTGGTATGATGTTTGAAAATTCCAGCTACTAGGAAACTGACAGGAAGTAATTGAAAAGTTTATGATATGTGTGAGGAAAGGTATAATATAAGGTAAAATTAGTTTCAAAAACCACAAGTTTATGACATCGGTACCTACCGCATTGGACCTAATCGAAAAAATAGCTTTAATCACGTCATCCTCAGTTGCCACATTAAAATTACACACATAATGTGAGACTTGTTGCGTATTTTCAGTTTGTAAGCACGAGTTGGAATTGTAGAATTTAATAAAAATTAACTCATATCTTCTACATCAAGATTACATAATGTTTTAACCTAGAATAGATTGGCTTTATTTACGATAGTTTTCCCAACGGCATTTCGTCTGATTTCTTTTTCATTCACAGCATGCCTTGTTTCGATTTCTAAAAACATGCAGGACTTCTGCTGTAAACCAAGGTTTTTTGGAGGAAGGTGCACTTGATGAGTCGGATTTAAATATTATTTCCACTTTAAGAGACTTCCGGTAGTAAAAGGCAACACTGCCGCCTCTTCCTGTAGTTCTATTGCTTTGAATCAAGTTAAATTTACATACACCATTAATATTATAAGCAATATATGGCATAAACCATGTTTATGTTATACAAATTATGTAAAGTGCTATATAAGAAAAAAGGTAGTTAAAGTAGTCGATTTTGTCGGAGGTGAAACTACGGGCATTCACATGGCAAACATTAAAACCCCCTCAATTTGAGCTAAAGACCAATTTTTGTTGGAACAAGTAAAGAAGTGGCTAAGTTCGATTGAACTTTATATACTCGGCGCACGCTTTCAGCTAAATTTTTAAATTAACTAGGTGTAATCTAACATGTGTGCCAAGTTTAGACAAAATCGATAAAGTAGTTCCAGACATATACATATGATCTCATATAGTCGGATTTCTGGCTCCAATACAACACCACATACTAAACTCAAGATATTTCCTTTCAACATTCATTGAAATATATGGTCAGATTGTGATAAATATCGCTTAAATAGGCATGGTGTAATACGTATACCAAATTTTAACAAAATCGGGTGAGTGGTTCCAGAGATATAATTATGAACTCATAAGTAGTCAATGCCACGCCCCTGTAAAAAATTTTGATTCAGTCGGATTTCCTCCTCATAATAAAACAGCATATAAAAAATTTGAGCAAATTAGCTCTTGTGGCTATTGATACTGAAATATAGCAATCTTTGCATTTGCGACAATTGCCGTTATATAAAATTGTGATACAGTCGGATTTCCTGCTCGAACACAACAATACATACCAAATTTGAGCATATTAGCTTCCATAGCTACTGAAATATAGGAATTTTTGCAATTTCGACAATTACCGTTATATGGGAAGTGGGCGTGGTTATGGTCAGATTTTGATAATCGGGTGTGTGGTTCCAGATATATACATATGAACTCATAAGTGGGCGGTGCCACGTCCCTGTAAAAAATTTTAATTCAGTCGGATTTCCTGCTCGAATACAACAGCATATACAAAATTTTAGCAAATTAGCTTCAATAGCTACTGAAATATATGTAGTAATTTTTGCATTTTCGACAATTGCCGTTATATGAAATTTTGATACAGTCGGATATCCTGCTCAAATACAACAATACGTACCAAATTTTAGCATATTAGCTTCCATAGGTACTGAAATATAGCAATTTTTGCATTTTCGTCAATTACCGTTACATGGGAAGTGGGCGTGGTTACTGCACGATTTTGCCCATTTTCAACACCAACCTGTTCTGGGTCAAAGACAATATACCAAGTTTCATTGAGATATCTCAATTTTTACTCAAGTTATCGTCTGCACGAACGGACGGACGGACGGACGGACAGACAGACAGACATCGCTAGATCGACTTCTCTTTTCATTCTGCGCATTTTGGTATATATATGTCTATATCTATCTTGATTCCGTTATGCTGTTACAAGCAACCGTTATGCGCGGGTATAAAAATTAGAGAAAAAACAGCAACACCAAAGCGGTAGAAGTTATAGTACTATTTCGGAAATCTCCACATTTCCTCATCAGACTTCTTTCTTCACGGCTTCCGCGGGAGTCGAACCGGCGCCACCACGCAACACTTAAGCCAGCGTCTCAATAGGCTGAGCTAAGCTTACGCTTTGTGAGCTGTTGTTATTTTCACATTCGTGAATAAATAATTTACCATCCGAGGTCTAGTCCAAGTCGCGAAGTGCCAATGGTCGTTTATTCTTTTTACAGAAATTAGCAATCGCTTTTAGACACTGATCCGTGCGTATGGTTGTTGCTGCTTCGTAGTCGATAAGTAGAGCGGACTTGTGGATTAGTGTGTTGAAGTTTTTCGCAAATTTGAAAGAGTATATTAACGAGACTCTCACCCTTCGTGCGCGGAAGTCCATTCACAATATGATCCGATGATACTAAATTATTTTCGAGGTCATCAACACGTTGTTTTTATTCACCAACTTCTTTGTTTAGACTTTGCACTACTAGGCTATGTTCCAACTCAACTTTCTGCATTCGCTTTTCGATCCCCCTAAAAGCTAGTTTAAAATTTGTAAGCTTTGCTGATATCTCGCCGATTTGCATCATCACACGCTCTTCAGGCGCTTTGATACTTGCTGCTATGTGCTCTTGAATACACTGAGCTTTCAATTTAACATCGATCTTTTGCAGCCAAACAGCTGACGGTGAACTCACATTTTTCAATGTGACGTTTTAGACGTTTTGCGGTGTTTGAGGGGAAGGGGCAATAGCGCGCGCGTTTTTTTGACATTTATCTTTTCGTCCCTTTTTCTTTTTATACTTTTTGTTGGTCATCTTTTCTTTTTATAGTTTTTGTTCTTCACTTTATTAGATGGAAAAATAAATATTAATTTTTCCAGTAAGAAGTCAATCACAAAACGCGTAAATTTCAGCACAAAATAACCGACATACACTCAGAAGGATTTAAGAAAAAAGTCGTATCGCTAATCAACTTAAAAAATAAGTTAACATCAGTAATTGCAGCTTCGCCAAAGTCTACGTCTACTCAGCTCTCATTTAGATTATTATTTTATTTATATTATACCACAAATGGAATGACATACAGTTTTGTGCCGACTCCGAACGGCAGATGTATTTATGAGAAGTTTTTTCATGGCAGAAATACCTTCGGAGGTTTGCGATTGCTGAGGGGTGGCCTCTATTAGAAAAACACGCTTTCTATGATTAAGATTTTACTTCCCCTGGCTGAGATTCGAACCTCGCGGCATATCGCGATATAGCACGCACCACTACTGACTCGACCACAGCGTTCGTTGCAATTCTCAGTACAACCTGCCATATATGTCGTCATATTTACAGAAATGATCGAGAGTGCAGGATCGGTGGAGGTGTTATTTTTGCTGTCCATTCTTCATTACCATCTGAAGTGGTTATCGTCCCTATCATTGAGTCTACTGAATTTAAGGGCATACGAGTGCAATTAAGCAAGTCTTATATTTATTTAGCCCTCTGCTATATACCTCCTCAGTCTGACTTGTCGGTATATAGTGATCATATTTCTTTACTTGGGATTGTGGACTCAATGCTTAGGCCTCCCGACTCATTGATTGTGTTCGGTGATTTTAATCTCCCAAACATTTCTTGGAATATAATTGATGGTCATATCTTGCCTTCCATTAACAACGCCTTTCTGGAGGGGATGACTGAACTTATGCTGAACCAAGTTAATACCCTACAAAACAAGTTGGGGAGGGTCTTGGATTTGGTTTTTGTTGACAACATGTACAGGGCCTCCTTAAATCGATGTGATCCATTGATTTTACCTGAGGATGTATATCATCCTGCGATTGAATTGTCATACGAGATCATAGACGGAGAGCGGGTTTTTGGATCGAAAGCTTTTAATTCTAATGACAGCTTCGATTTTAGAAAAGCTAATTTTAAAAAATTAAATTGTGACTTATCTAAAATAACTTGGCCTTACTACAATGGCGATATTGAGCGTAATGTTTTGGACTTCAACAATACTTAATACAACTTATTTCTTAAACATGTATCTAAAGGTTTTTGTATTCGTGATGAATCAGCCCCTTTATGGTTCACTAAAGACTTGAGAACTTTAAAAAATAAAAAATCGCGTTCTTTTAAAATATATAAAAGTACTAGTCGTTATGTGGATTATCTTAGGTATTCAGTCTTGCGACATAAATATCTAGAATTAAATAAAAAGTCGTATGAAAAATACTTGAATAAAATGAAAATGAACGTTATCCACGACCCGAAAGCTTTCTATGGTTTCGTTAATTCTAAGCGCAGAGTAAATGCATTCCCTTCCGCAATGAAATATCAAAATACTGTGTCATGTGATAACGAGATTATTGCCAATCTATTTGCCCAGTTCTTTAAATCTAACTACACCATTCAATTTAAATATAATTCTATTTCCTATCCATACAAGCTGAGCTGGGGCCCTATTAATATTCCAGTCATATCATCAGATGATATTTTCATTATTTAATATCTTTAAAAGAATCATTCAAGTACGGCCCTGATATGATCCCAACATGTTTCCTAAAAAAATGTGCAAAGCACCTGTACCTGCCATTATCGAACTTGTTTAATTTGTCCCTCCAGAAAGGAGTTTTTCCGTCAATATGGAAACAGTCTTACATAATCCCCCTTCATAAATCTGGAAGCAGGTCTTCTATTGAAAACTATCGTGGTATAGCTAAACTCTCTTCTATGCCGAAGTTGTTTGAAGCTATTTTTACCAATCAAATAACTTATCCGATTTCCTCAATAAGAGCAAATTGCCAACATATCTTCTGTTAGGGCAAATCAACCATTACAAATTTACTTGAATTTACCACCCATGTTTCAAATGGGTTTAGGGAATACATTGATACTGATGTTATATATACCGATTTCAGTAAAGCATTTGACAAAGTATGTCACTCTTTACTCATCCGTAAACTAGATCTGCTTGGTTTTCAACCTGGTATCCTCTGTTGGATGTCTTCTTATCTCTCCGGTAGGACGCAAAAGGTAGTTTTTAAAAATTTTCATTCTGGGATCATCGATGTTTCCTCGGGAGTTCCTCAGGGCAGCCACCTCGGACCGATTCTGTTCCTGTTATTCATAAACGACATTTCTACAGTAGTAAAATATTCTAAAATATTGATGTACGCGGATGATGTTAAACTTTTTAAGACTTATGCCTCGGCTGAAGAAAGATCCTTGCTACAGCAAGATTTGGACAGCATAGTCAATTGGTGCAGCATTAATTATATGCCGCTTAACCTTAACAAATGTAAATTCATGTGCTTTTCTCGACGAACCATTCAGCCGGCCTCCTACAAAATAAATAACTACGTCCTAGAACATGTAAACAGTTTTGTTGACCTGGGTGTTGGTATGGATTGTAAATTCAATTTTAATTTTCATATTAGTTCCACAGTTAATAAAGGGGGTGTGCTGGTTTTTGTAAAGCGTTGGTCAAAGGAATTCCGCGACCCGTATATAACTAAAACACTTTTTACTTCATTGGTAAGACCAATACTGGAGTATGGTTCCATAGTTTGGAATCCTCGTTATCAGGTCCACTCAGACCAACTAGAGTCAATACAAAACAATTCTTACTTTTTGCTTTGAGATGGGATTCGCCATACAATCTGCCCCTTACACTAGTCGTTTGAAACTTTTTAATCTTCCTACTCTTTCGAGTCGCAGAGAAATGTTAGGTATAATATTTCTGGTAAAATTAGTCAGTGGATGGATCTCAAGTCCATTTCTTCTAGAGCAAATTATTTTTAATGTACCCTCCCGTGCAACGAGAAACTTTAAAACACTTTTCTTGAAACTATGCTGAACTAACTTTGAGTTGAATGAACCGTTTCGGGGTTTATGCCGAGACTTTAACAATCATTTCAGCACCTTTGATGTACCGGACTCATTTTTTATAATTAAAAGAACTGTTCTATCCTCTCTTAATAACATCTAACGATCCAGTGTTCTTACTTTGCATTTCTCTAACTTTGTATTCGGCTGATGAATTCCTATTATGTAGCTGAGCAGCTTGGGATCTCGACGCTTAACAAACTTTCTTTTGACACGACTCGGCACCAAAGATTTGTATACATAAAAAACATCCGTACGTTATGCGGATTGAGCCCCTCGTGTCGGTTGGGCGGGAAAGTGGGTTTCCGTTGGGTTATAATAATATAGTAATAATAATAAAACTCATTAATCTTCCTACACCTAAAAGTCGCAAAGAAATACTAGGTATAGTATTTTTGGTAAAGTTACTGAGACGTTTGATCTCTAGCCCATCTCTTTTTGGCGAAATAAAACTAAACGTAATTTTAAGCTAAATGAGCCACGCCGAAGTTAGATCCTGGTAATTTATTGTTCCCTCCTCTTCCTCATCAATTTACATCGTAAATGATACACACATATGTTTCTTGTTCAGATAATTCAGTATCTGCTTTTCATTGTCTTTGTTGATAACGCAGATAATGTCATTCACGTACCTTGCGTAGAATACTACGCCTAACTCGGATTTTAGTTCATGTATTTTCCTATCACTTCTTTCATATATCCCTCCTTGAGAATGGCCGCGGCTTTGTTACCAATTCCGAGCACGTTCGTTTGTCGATATTTTTTGTTATTGAACTTAATATAATTTTTTCTTAATGGAATTATTAATGTGTTGGTGATTAGGGCTATTTTTATCTGGATCTTTGTTTTCTCAAGAAACGTTTTTCGTATCATATCTATTGTTTCTGTTTGTGGGATCAACAGCTACAAATCCTTGCTGTGTTTTGTTATTTCTACATTCGTCAGTTTGTGGATTCGTTCTGTCGTTTTCGCATCAGCCAATCAGAACGAAGCCCTTTGACATTCAGTCCAGCAAAGCGAAAAAACAGGCTGGCACCTCAACACCACCTTGTTAAATTCGATTTACCTATATTTGTATATTTGTGTTATGTATTTTGTGCCCAATTAGAACAACGTTGTAAAAGTGCGATATCTGCACAAGACAGCTCGTAAAAGGTGGAATTTCTTTATTAAAAGTGCCGCAAGAGCCATACTGAATGAATGTTAGCAAGAGAGCTTGTGGACTATTTCGCGTGCTGGGTCAAGCCACGTCAAGTGTGCACAAGAAATTTTCGTCAAATTTTATGTTACCCTGTGAATATTTAGTGGAAATTGCTTTCTTTATTTAAGATATCGCCAAATAAACTTTTGAGCACAGTAAAATAGAAAAATTAATAACTCTTGAACGAAAACAGTTTAAAAAAATTACTTTTGCAATAATTTTTAAAAAACAATTAAAAATTTGTATGTGTTCTTCACGATGTAATTAAATAATTTTCATATCAAATTATACGGAAAAACTCACTTTCAGCATCTGTCGTGCCTTGCACGCATCAGACGCGCACCGACTCGCTCTGGACGTCAACCAAGCACAATGCAAATTACAAAATATTCAATATCTTTCGAATGATAAAAATTGAAAAAAATTTGCGATAGTTGTACGAAGTATGCATAATCAGCGCTTAAGCTGCATTCTGTGTTTAGTTATTTTCTGTATGCCTCCTGTGATAGAGGTTTTTATTGTATTCTGTTTGTTAGTTGTATATGTACCTACATATGTATATATATACCTATTAATGTGCATACCTTAATATCACTACATACATACAAGCTATGTATGATACTAATAGTTACAACAACATTAAACATAAGACTAGCATTAAGAGAACTTATCGTGAGAGCATAATGTTTAGTAATAAGATAAATTAGAATAAGCTTCGTGTAATTATGCTTAGTTATATTATAAGGAAATAAAGAAAGATAGTTCTTAATGTGACACTGAAGATTGCGTTTCATTAAAGAATGTTAATGGCGACGCGGATGGGATCTTAAACAAAATTTAAAAAGATTTAAATATTTGTTCGCTCTGTGCACTTAAAAATTGAAAAATTAGCGAATTATACTAATTAAAAATGAATTATAGTTATACGCAAATAAGGAACAATAAATGTGAAAAACGCCAGGTTAAATATAATAAGTAGCTGCATCAAATTATAAATTTGGTGAAATTTGTGAAAAGTGCGTTTATAATAACGGCCTTTAATCAGGTCAATGAACTTGAATAAGGCGTTTAAAACTTTATAACAAATCAGTTAAAAGTAACTGAGTTTGAACACGACCTCTATGAAGGTTAAAAACTGTGTGCTTAAAACAGCAACATATTAGAGATTTTTCTTAGTGCAAATCCAATTGCGACCTCTACGAAGGTTAGAGACTAAGTTCTTACAAAAACAAAAACTCATTGATTTTTTAGAAGTGCAAAAACAATTTCGACCTCTACGAAGGTTGGAGGCTAGTTTCGTATAAAAACAAAAATTCAGTGATTCCTCTGAAGTACAATAACAATTGCGACCTCTACGAAGGTTAGAGAAAAACTTCTTGCAAAAACAAAAATTCAGTGATTACTCTGAAGTGCAAAAACAATCGCGAACTCTTCGAAGGTTAAAGCATACCGATTTATAAAACAAAAACTACTTACATATATTTGGCATACATGTATACACAAGAAATTAAATAATACCAACAACAAATTACGGATTCTCTCAAATAAAAAGGCAAATTGTGACCTCCACTACGGACATCGAATTTAGCAACATACATGTATGTATCTTTGTCATCTCCGAAGAGAAACGTAATGTATTAAAACCCATCAACAATTGGAGTAATAAAAGAGAAATGTGAAACAGGAACTCTAATTAAATAGCAACAATAACAAAGCACTTGTAACAAATCAACGAACGAGAGAGAGAAATAAATTCAAAGAACATCAGAGGAAACAACAAGTTCAACAATAACAATAAGTACACCGGCACAAATAGTAGAGTCGACAATCAAATAGCAACGAGAGCAACACGCTTAGCAGTTACAACACACAACAACAAGAAAAAACGTACATAGGTAATTGTACGCCAAAAATTACATATGAACGCTTTGTGCTAACTTACTAAGTACATATGTATGTTATCACTGTGCTACTATATATTGTTTGACTAGCCATTTATCTACATACTTATATATATTTATTGCATATTCTTACATTTACTTTTAATATTAGTACATAACCTTTTCTTTACGTTATTATTTTAAAACAAATACACTTTTTATAATGGACGCCTTAGAAGTGAGCAAATTTAACCTTATTTTAAGTTGTATTAAAAATATTGAAAGCTTTGATGGCAATGATCAAAATCAACTACCAGATTTTATAAGTCAAGTTTGAAAACATTGTACCATCTATTTCGGAATTTGACAATACTAACCGAAGTATACTTTTTGGATACATTAAAAACAAATGTGTTGGCAAAACCAGAGAAGCAATTCATAGATATACTAACGTAACAACTTGGGATATTTTAAAAAATATACTTACAAAGAACTTCGGTGAAAAGTTTAGTAGTAATGATTTAATGGACAACCTTAAAACATGTAGACTACAAGGAACTATAGAAAATTATTATTTTCAAATTAATAAGCTTGCAAATAGAATCCATACAGAAATTTAACTCATGGCGATAACACTTACACAACAAGTAAGATAAACAGAATCTCACTTAAAACATTTAGGGACCATTTACCAGAACCCACTCGCACGATGATATTTGCTAGGAACCCTACGACCTTAGAAGATGCATTTCAAATAATATTAGATGCTAGACACCAAAGTTACACTCAATTTGGACCAGCAAAGCAAGGCTATTTGAGTACAAATACTACAAGAACTGAGTTTAGTAATAAATATAGAACTCCTAATAAACCTTTTCAAGTACTAGCACCAATACGATAATCAATATGATAAAAGATATAATACAGGTTATGACAACAATTACAATAATCACAACTTTGGAAACAATAATAAACCTTCACGCCAAAACCAACAATTTTCCACTGAAAATTTGAATCATTATTTTGATAATAACCCAGCTAGCTCAAGATTAACAGGTCAAACAAGGCGATCGAATTACTCACAAACCACAAATGCAAACATACCACCATATAATCACGGTAATAATCTGTATCAAACTAGACAGCCTAATTTAATTAATCCTAATAATAGTTTTAATACTTCTAATCAACAAGTGGTACCAATGGAAATTGGAAACTCCAATGCAAATTTTCCCATCGTGGACGAGGAAACCTTCCTTACATAGTAATTAACAACCCCATAAAAAAGTTAAAATTTATAATCGATACTGGCGCTGAGTTTAGTATAATTAACCCTGATATTTGCCACCCAAGATTTAAACGAAATGTAAAGTAATAGCAAAAGCTTTAGGCACACAAATTTTGATAACAAAACTTTGTTCATTTCCGATATTTAAAGAATTTAATTTGAACAATTCTTACTGTGAGTTTTTAGAATATGCTTTTAAAAAAATTTTGATGGATTAATAGGAAATAATATTTTGAAAGACTTAAATTGCGTCATTTATTTGAATAACAGACAATTAATAACGAAAAATGCGGTCATGACTTTATATTTATCTAAAGAAGAAGAATCTTAAAACGAAATGTCTTATAAGGAAAACTACTTCGAATTCTTTAATTCCGAAATCGAAAATTATAATATTACAAAAGTTGTCAAATTAAACCACCTGCAAGACTATGAAAAAGAGAAGTTTGTGAAAATAATAAGAAAATATAAACATGTTTTTTATGACAAAAATAATAAATTAACATTTACAAATGAAATAAAACATAGAATTATAACAAAACATGATATGCCAATATACTCGAAATTGTATAGATACCCTGAGATACATAAGGAAGAGATAAATAATCAAATTGAAAATATGTTAGATCAAAATATTATTAGACATTCTCATAGTCCATATAATAGTCCTATATGGATCGTACCCAAAAAACTAGACTCGTCGAATAAACAAAAATGGCGCATTGTAATTGATTATATGAAGTTAAATGATGTCACTATCGAAGATAGATTTCCCATACCAAATATTGACGATATATTCGATAAGCTAGGTAAATGCCAATATTTCACGACTCTGGACTTGGCCAAGGGTTTTCACCAGATAGAATTGCATCCAAATGACATTCCAAAGACTGCATTTTCAACAACTACTGGGCATTACGAATTTTTACGCATGCCGTTTGGGCTTCGTACTGCACCAGCTACGTTTCAGCGAATGAATAACAATGTATTGAAATAATACATTGGTTCAATCTGTTTAGTGTACTTAGACGACATTCTAATTTTTTCGACAAGTATTGAAGAGCATTTGGAAGCGATTGATAAAATATTAAAGCGTTTGAGTGAAGCCAATCTAAAACTTCAAGTTGATAAATGCGCATTCCTTGTAAAAGAAACTGAGTTTTTAGGCCACGTTATCACTCCCAATGGCACCAAACCCAACCCGGAAAAGATAAAAGCGATTGAAAAGATTTTATTACCTAAAACTCAAAAAGAAATTAAGTCGTTTTTGGGCATAACAGGCAACTATAGGCGCTTTATTAATGATTATTCTAGAATAGCGTACCATTTGATTAAATATTTAAAAAAAGGAGCAAAAATTAACATAAATGATAAAGATTATAAAGCAGCTTTTGAAAAATTAAAGTTACTGATCAAAAGTGATCCTATACTGGTGAACCCAGATTTTAATAAAACTTTTACGCTTGTTACCGATGCAAGCAATTTTGCATTAGGAACAGTACTGACGCAAGGAAATAAAGTTGTTTCTTTTGCCAGTCGAACCCTAAATGGACACGAAAAAAACTACAGCACAATAGAAAAGGAGTTGCTGGCCAATGTGTGGGCCACGAAATATTTCCGACCATATATTTGCGGACGTAGATTTATCATTAAGACAGATCATCGTCCCCTTGTTTGGCTCAACAATATAAAAGAACCGAATGCGAAAATCCAAAGATGGAAAATCAAGCTAAACGAGTTCGATTTTGAAGTTAACTATATAAAAGGAAAAGAAAACGTAGTAGCTGATGGACTTAGTAGATTAAGTTATGAGCCAGCTGAGCTGAACCTAAACGAAATTTTTGATGAAGATGCCAATACAGTACATAGCGCAGAAAGCGATGATACTGATCACATTAAAATAACTGAAAAACCAATAAATATGTTTAAGATTCAAATAGTCATCCAAAGGTCTAATGCCTATTCTGTAAAAACACAACTTTTATTCAAAAACAAAATTCGATACAACGTAAATGTAACAGATAAAAATAGTATTTTAAATTTCATGAGAGAGAAACCACCTGAAAAAGGCCTTGCAGTCATTTTTTGCCCAAATACCGAGTTATATTGCGAGTTTCAATCTAACTTTATTAAATATTTTGTAAAAAATAAAAATCTTAAAATATTTAAATCAAATCTTTTTATAAAAGATATAACTGACAGAGAACAGCTGTTACAATTAATAGAGAAAACTCATTATAAAAATAATCACAGAGGCATAAATGAGGTTTTTGAGGAATTAAAAAATTACTATTTTTACCCAAAATTGCAAAAGGAAATACAAAATTACATTAACAATTGCCATATTTGCAAACTTGCAAAATTTGATAGATCTCCCATAAAACACAATATATTAATAACACCTACCCCAAATAAACATAATGAAATCGTTCATGTAGATATATGGTTTCCGCAGCGTGGCATGATGTATCTGACAAGCATAGACAAGTTAACAAAATATGCAACTGCCCACTATCTGGAAGATAGGACCTGGATATCAATACTCAAAGCTCTTAAGCAAACGATTCAATATTTAGGAAAACCCAATCTACTTATATTTGATAACGAAATCGACACTGCTACAATAAGAGAATTTTTAAAGAATCAAGACATACAATTTCACACAACAACAGCTTATTTGAAAACAGGAAATGCAGATGTGGAAAGACTGCATGGCACTCTCAACGAGCATATTAGACTCTTTAATGCTGATCCAGATAATAAAGACGATATTTCCGAAAACGTTTATAAAGCTATAATATCATACAATAATACTATTCATTAAACTAATAAAAATCGACAGATCGATCTTATAAATAACTTAGTTTCACATGAAGAATTAGCTAAACTTTCCCAAATAATTCACACAAGAAAGTCTGAAAGAATAAATATGTTAAATCAGAAAACCAATAGAGTTGCAACCGATGGTTTTGCCAACGACGTTGTAAAAAATAATAGAGTCAGTAAATCAATGCCTAAGTATAAGGAAATCACTAATTATACACAGGAGGGAAACTATTTACTGTCTAAGGATAATAAATTTAAAAAAATATATAAAACTCAAGTAAAAAGAAAGAGTAATTGTTAACATTAAATTTTACTTACATTTTGAATTACCAGGGACTGCTAATTCTAGTGGTGGAGGAGTAATGTATACGTATGTACCTACATATATATATACCTATTAATGTGCATACCTTAATATCACTACATACATACAAGCTATCTATGATACTAATAGTTACAACAACATTAAACATAAGACTAGCATTAAGAGAACTTATCGTGAGAGCATAATATTTAGTAATAAGAGAAATTAGAATAAGCTTCGTGTAATTATGCTTAGTTATATTATAAGGAAATAAAGAAAGATAGTTCTTAATGTGACACTGAAGATTGCGTTTCATTAAAGAATGTTAATATATAGGCGGCGTATTTATGTTGTTGAGGATGGTATGATGTATTATATATTTCTTTTTTTTTTTCTTTCTCTAAATCTCGTAATTAAGTTTTTTGGCGATCTTGTCCACCATCACCGTTATTTTTATTTATTTATTGTTCCCTCCTCTTCGTTCAGATAATTCAGTATCTGCTTTTCATTGTCCTTGGTAATCACGCATGTAATGTCATTCACGTACCTTGCGTAGAATACTACGCCTAACTCGGATTTTAGTTCATATATTTTCCTTTCAGTTCTTGCCGATATTTATTTTATTGAACTTAAAATAATTTTGTCATAGTGTAATTCTTAATGTGTTGGTGATTGGGGATATTTTTATCTGGTTCTTTGTTTTCTCAAGAAAAGTTTTTCGTATCATATCTATTGTTTCTGTTTGTGGGATCAACAGGTACAAATCCTTGCTATCAAATGATATAAGTCTGTGTTTTGAAATTTCTACATTCGTTAGTTTGTGGATTCATTCTGTCGTTTTCGCTATAGTATGCTCGTTGCGCATCTTTCAACAGCATTTTTAGATGCTTGCATAGTCAATAAACAGGAGCAGACTTAAAGTTATTCATGGCCACATTGAAGTGTCCGGTTAGTGAACATTTGATAGTGCTATCAGTGGCGGTGTCGCCGAATTTGGTTAATAAATGCGCTGATAATGCATAATTCGCACAACTTTCGTATATCTTTTGAAGTGTCAAAGAAAACCTTTTCAATGCATTTCACCTGTATCCAAGGCGAATTTAACAAGGTGGTGGTGAGCGAATATAAGTAAAACGCGTCCATGTATTTTGTTTTTGCTTTGCTGGACTGAATGTCAAATTTCTGTTGGTGATTTACATTGCCAGCCAATCAGAACGAAGCCCTTTGACATTCAGTCCAGCAAAGCGAAAAAACCAGCTGGCACCTCAACACCACCTTATTAAATTCGCTTTGGCTATATCGGATAACCAAGAAATTAGCACAACTTAATAAAAATTTAAAGTCTGTTGAATTTTGATTTGCCAGCGTTTTTCTTAAGTGACATTTTAATTGCAGTGGAAAAACCTTACTGATCGCTACGAGAATAAAATAATTCTCGTTAATAGTCAATTGAAGATTCTCTTCAACCTATCCCCGGTAGGAAATGAATCTAGCAGTGCAATTAAAGAACTTCAGTGCGATATCAATAACTGCATATCGACACTCCAGATTTATAAAATTGACATAACGAATTGGGATGCGATCATAACATACCTTTGCTCAACGAAGCCCCCTGAGGTCACTCTTTCAATGTGGGCACAATCGGTCCAGGAAAAAACGGAAATTCCTAAGTGGGAAGATATGGACCGATTTCTTACAAGTCGATTCCAGCCTTTAGAAACTGTCTTTGACATTAGAGGGCGTAGTACTTCTCGGTCACAGAGACCGCAGCCTTCTAAGCCGAGTTTTGACAACCCAAGTCGCAAATTACAAACGTTTAAAGCGAGTGTGGCAAGAAATCAATGCAAGCTGTGCAATTGCGATAGTGCTACCTCAACTGACTTTGGCGGATAAACGGTTCTTCGCGAACGAACAAGTCGATCTTGTTCTAGGAGTCGACGTTTATCCGCAAATAATGTTCGGCGGTCTACGGACGTTCTTGGCTCACTGCTGGCTTAGGAGACAGTCTTCGGATGAATTCTGATGGGAAGGACGACTTCACCCAAGCCGACGACATCATGCGTCTCATTCTACATAAGGTAACGCTGGATAGACAGCTTTTTGGGAATTAGAGGACCTGCCCCGTAGCAGAGCTCGTACCGCAGAAGAGGACTATTGCGAGGAAGTTTTTAAAGATACTAACAAGCGAGACGATTCGGGGAAATATATAGTTTCGTTACCATTTCGTTGGAACTTTCCAACAGAGGTTTCCCTAGGGTGCTCCCGAAAGATAGCTTTCTCGCAGTTTTTTTGCAGTGAAGGTCGTCTGGCAAAAAATCCCTCTTTACGAGACGAATTCACTAGGGTACTCAAGGAGTATCAGCAACTGGGTCACATGACTGAGGTGTTCAGTTTCCTGGATAAGGGCCGGGACGATAGTTATTACCTGCCCAATCATGCGGTTACCAAACCCGAAAGCACTTCTACGAAGGTTTGGGTGGTGTTTAATGCGTCCTGTCCGTCTGACAATGGAGTAAGCCTCAATGATATGCTACTACCTATCCTACAAACCGATCGGACGATAGTAATCCTCCGATGGAGGTTATTCAAATTTGTCTTTAGCAGAGACATAGAGAAAATGTGTCGTCAGATCCTAAATCAGCCTCAACAGAGGAAATTTCAAAAAATTGTATTTCGCGATTTAATAAGCGGACCAGTTCGTCAATTTCAATTGAATACTGTCACTTTCGGGGTAAACTACGCTCCTTATCTCGCAATAAGGAAGCTTCTGCAACTATCCGACGACGTTCACGAATCGCTTCCAATCGCTTCGATAGTCCTCCGACAACATGGACATGGACTGCCAATAATAAAGAAGTCTTGCGCGATATTCCAATTTCTTATTTGCTCAGCCAAGACTTCTTGGACTTCGAAGATACGAGCAGCGTTAAGGCTCTCGGCATACGATGGAATGCACGTATGAATCGATTCTACTTCGCTGCGAAGGAATTATATCAATTTCAAGTAGTGACAAAACGCAAGATTTTGTCAGCCATCGCTAAATTATTCGACCCACTAGGGTGGTTCGCACCGACCATCATAATGGTGAAGATGTTTATGCAGAACATCTGGTTGGAAGAAACGGATTCGGATGAGCAGGTATCTTCAACTACACTTGCGCGCTGGTCAAAGTTAGCTATGGAGTACTCGGCAATAGGACACATCAAATTTCCACGATGGGTACAATTCTCACCGACGGAAAATATGGAGCACGCCAGGTTGGACACAAGCTGACGCAATTAAATTTGTGTCGTGGTCAGTTGTGTATATAACGAAAATTATAAAGAAAAGATTTGGGTTAGAAAGTTGTATTACAAAGTTTGTATCTGTATTTAATATTTCAAGGAAATTTGACATAAACTGAATAATGGGTAAATGTCTTGAACTTACGTTTGGATTTGGCGAAACGCTGTGTCAGCTCCTGGATCCTCTGATAGCACAAGTGGAATGGTAACTACTGTTTTCTGCTAAAGTCCGTCAACCCCCGTTTTATTCGCTAAGTAATTTTAACGAAGAAAACAGTTCATTAGAAGGAGCAACGAAATCTTAGATCGTATTGAAAAAGGAACAGTGTGGCATGTATGTATATTAAATGTTAAGGAAATTAGGCTGTTGGCCTAAACATACCACGAGATAAGTGACACAGCGTTTGCCTAAAACCAATTCGCAAGCTAAAACTAATTTGTAGTCTGCGCCAACAGGCCACATCACTATATTGTCCTGTTGCATGAACTGGTTCGTTTTGAGCGATGGTTTCCTCAACTTTTGGAAGAGAAAATAACTTTTAAGATAATTAAAAATCAGCTAAAATTAAAAACCGTTAGTTTGAGTGAAATTTGCACATTTTGATTCATGTTCTAATATTATTTTTATTGTTATTGATTTTTGTTTTTTGCTTGTTTTTGTTTATATGTATATACGCCTTATTGTTGAATGGCGCCAGATAAAACCAACCCAAAAATGGTAGCCTGTGTTAACAGGCCGGAAACCAATGAGGGTTGCGTGCCGCTCAGTATTATCTGGCGCCGCCGTTCTCCCATTGGCTAATTGCCCTGCTCTTAAGCCTGCCGGTTGCATGCGATGCAGCTCTATTTATTGAGTGCGGTGATGTTGCTCCGGGAGATTACGCCGATAAGGATTACTGCGCCTGGTATTTTGAGGAGATGGTCGGAAAGGACGATTTCCCGAGCCATAAAGCTTTCCTGCGTTGTGTTGGGGAGCCGGTCGGGAAGGACGAGTTCCCGAGCCATGCAAACTCGTATTTGGCTGAGCAGGCGCTTAGCCCTTTCGTGGTGGAGCAGCGGTCGGAATGTACGGGCTTCCAAGCCGCTAGGTGTTGCTTCTTTCGCTGTGGCTGTGCTTGCCTCCATTTCAGCCAGCTCTGCTTCATTGACCTGTTCCGCCCAGAATTTTGTGCGCTCGTGTAATTCAATGGATTCAGCATCCTCGATCGAATCCTGAGCAGGTGGTTCTGGACTGAGCCTCACTTCATCTAGGTGCAAGGAGGTGTGGTGATTTTATCCGCATCGGTGGCACCGGTCTGCGCTGCCACAAATTTCTATCCGATGGAAGGGCGACAAGCAGTTAGGACAGTACCGATACGGTAAAACGGCCCACAACCGTTCTTCCACCGACTTCGCACGGTAGATTGAGCAAAGCCTGATGCCGTGGTTTTGTTTGCACAGTTGACATGGGATGAGGAACTCTCCCTTGCGCTGCTCCGTCTTCTTGCGGGCTACAGTATATCGTGTCATTTTCGGGAAAGGAAAACAAAATATGCCTCTTAGTAAGGAGGAGTATCTAATGGTTGGGTAGCGAGCTAATTTCAGTGGATGTTGCTGAATTATTTATGTTGTCCATTGGCAGACGAACCAGTTTGACTATAGGTCTGGTGATCAATCCTTCTTCGGTGCGGATATCCACTACCCGGATGTGAGTGTCGTTTCCGCGGTGTACGTTGACGACTTGTCCTAGTCGTAATTGATTTGAAGGC
This sequence comes from Philophylla caesio, assembly GCA_963971545.1. Taxonomy (NCBI): domain Eukaryota; kingdom Metazoa; phylum Arthropoda; class Insecta; order Diptera; family Tephritidae; genus Philophylla; species Philophylla caesio. The sequence goes on along the minus strand of OZ020604.1, from coordinate 68,482,926 downwards.
AGGTTGTCTTCTCGTATGAGGACCAACTCATCCACCGCCATGTCCGGTTGCTGTCGCTTCCATTTTGTTCGTTTTTGAAGCTCGTTAAGATACTCTTTCTTCCATCGTTGACAGAATGAGTGATGGAGCGCCTTCAACTTCTGCCACCCGTTTACCACGGAAACTGGACTTTCGGTGATTTCAATTTTAGGTGGATCTAAAATATGGCTACCTACAAGATAGTCTCCCGGAGTGAGTAGTTCTAAACTCGACGGATCATTAGACGCCGGACTTAGCGGTCTAGAATTTAGACATGCTTCTATTCGACAAAGGAAAGAGATGAATTCTTCAAAAGTATATTTAAATTCTGAGGCTACTTTTCGAAACTGGGACTTAAACCTCTTTACCCCTGCCTCCCACAATCCACCCATGTGTGGGGCAGCTGCTGGAATGGAATGCCATGAGTTTTGTTGGTAAAAATATTTGGAAATAACTGCCTCACGAGTATTAGACAGAAACGCTTTAAATTCAGTATTTAAAGTTTGTAAGGCTCCGACGAAATTAGTACCGTTGTCGGAATATATGTTTTTCGGACACCCTCGACGTGCTATAAATCTCGATAATGTAGGCAAAAAGGTGGGGGCTCAAGTCATTTGTTGCTTCCGCTTTAGTTGGAAAGCAAATGAAAAGACAGACGTAACCCTTCGTAACGACGCAGCCTCTACCTCTATAGTGTTTGATATCAAAGGGACCTGCGAAGTCTACACCGGTATTCGTAAACGCTCTTGAGAACGTAGTACGTTCTGATGGAAGTGAGGCCATAACTAGGTTCTGCACTTGCCTCTTATGTATTGTACACAACTTACAGCTGTGTATAATAGATTTGATCATCATTTTGACCCGTAGTATCCAGTATTGAGTTCCAACTAGACGCAACATTAGCTGGTTTTCCCCGTGCAGGGGAATCTCATGAATGACCGTGACCTTTTCCAACAGTATTTCAGAAAAACACAAATGTATTTCAGAAAAGATCAATTGTATTTCAGAAAAACGCAAATGTATTTCAGAAAAACGCAAATATATTTCAGAAAAGATCAAATTTTTTTCAGAAAAACACAAATGTATTTCAGAAAAGATCAATTGTAATTTAGAAAAACGCAAGTGTATTTCAGAAAAAAACAAATGTTTTTCAGAAAAACGCAAATGTATATCAGAAAAGCACAAATGTATTTCAGAAAAACGCAAATGTATTTCAGAAAACCACAAATGTATTTCAGAAAAGAACAATTGCATTTCAAAAAGGACGAAATTAATACATTTGTGTTTTTCGGAAATACTTTTGTGCTTTTCTGAAATATATTTGCTGTTTTCTGAAATACTTTTGTGTTTTTCTGAAATACATTTGCGTTTTTCTGAAATACATTTGTGCTTATCTGAAATACATTTGGCCTCTTCTGAAATATCTTTGTGTTTTTCTGAAGTACATTTGCGTTTTTCTGAAATACATTTGCTTTTGCTGAAATACAATTGTTCTTTTCTAAAATACATTTATGTTTTTCTGGAAAACATTTGTGCTTTTCTGAAATAAATTTGCGTTTTTCTAAAATACAATTGACCTTTTCGGAAATACATTTGTGTTTTTCTGAAATACTGTTGGAAAAGGTGTAGTCGCGAGAGATGACAATTGTATGTATGGAAGCAGGATTGGATGCCGCTCATTGTACCTGAGATCTTGCAACACACCAAGGCGTCCTCCTGCTCTCAATATTCCGCTGGAATCGATAAAGGGATTCAAGGCAAGAATTTCACTTTTGGGGTTTATTGTTTGCCTAGAGCTTGGGCTTGAAAATTCAGTTGGGAAGTGTTGTTGCTGGCAAAGTGTGATTACTCGCCGTGTCATAGCTTTGATTTCCTTTACAGAAATCGATCTAGACGTCGCGGTAAATTTCAATTTTCTGGTGGGATGCGTACTTTGCAAGAATCGCACGATATACAATACCACTCGCAAAGCTCTCGGGAGTGAGGAAAATCTATGGAGTATATCCGAAACCTCCACAATGTTTGTCGCGTGAAGCTGTACGCGTTTTTCCTCTTCATCCATTCGAAGAACCAACTCCTGAGAAGGCCACCCAGGTTTGCCGTCCTGAAGCCAAGAAGGGCCCTGCGGGCTTTGAGGATGAATAGACGTGGTACCAATGATGCTGTCCAACCTTTTCAATGATTTTTGTCACTCTATGTGAAATGAATGCTGACCAGGAGCAAGGTGGTTTCCTGAGCCATGCCAATACGATCGTGGAATCAGTCCAAAGATAGTAATCCAAAGATCGGAGATCCAAATTATGTATGACCGATTACATGATCTCTGCCAAAAGTACCGCGCCACATAATTCAAGGCGGGGAAGCGAGACTGTTTTAACTGGGGTCACTTTTTTTTGGCTATCAACACGTTAACGTAAACTCCGGTCTCTTTTTCAACGCGCATATAGATGGCCGCAGCGTACGCTTTCTCCAATGCATCACAGAATCCATGAATTTTAACCTTTTCGGACGGGGAAAATTGAACTCAGCAAGATATCTTGGTGTGATCTATAGCCGAATATTCGTTCACAAACGCCTTCCATCTATTAAATTTCGTTGTGGAAACTTGGTCATCCCAATTGGTCCCTTCTAACCAAATATTTTGCATTAAAGTTTTTGCAATGATTATTATTGGCGCTAACCATCCTAATGGGTCAAAACGTTTCGCGATGTTTGACAAAATCTTGCGTTTTGTCACTATTTGAATCTGATCTAGCCCCTTAACAGTGAAATAGAACTGATCTGTACATGCATTCTCGTGTCTTCAAAATCTAAAAAGTCTTGACTTAGCAGATGAGACAAAGGAATACCGCTCAAGACTTGTCTGCAATTAGCGGTCCACTTTCTGAAAGGGAAACCGGCTGAACCTAAAGCCTCGGAAATCTGATTTCTGGCTTAAATGGTAGATTCTATGTCGTGACCTCCTGCACGAGGAGAACATCGTCGACAAACATGTGTCTCTGAAGAATGCGAGTAGCGACTGGATGAGACTCGTAAGGAGCACAATTTACTCCGAAGGTCACGGTATTTAATTCAAACTGACCTATTGGTTCACTAGGTGCGCCGCGAAACAGGGCTGTTTGAAATTTCCTGTGACTAGGATGAATAAGAATCTGACGGTACATTTTCTCAATGTCGCTACTGAAAACAATTTTGAAAGTCTCCAACAAAGATCGCTTTGAAGTATTGGGCCAGGACAAAGCACGTCATTTAAGCTGACACTCTCGAAAGTCGGCTTCGAAATCAATGAGTACATCCGCAAGATGTAGAAAACTTGCCATTTCTTGAATATACTATTTGAATTTGTTTAAGAACAGGATAAAGACCGAAAACTCCAAGAAAAAGGCAAAAAAGTATTTGAACGAAGAGATTTGATGAATGGGAATTTTTGTATACGTAGTAATTCCAAAAAAAACAAAATATGTCAAAAACGAAAAAATATCAAAAGAAAGTATTGCGCGTAGTACTGATAATTTTGAAAACTCAAAAAAATTTCAATTGATTCGGAAAGTACGTTTCGGGAACTAAGCCATTCTAAAAGTGTCACTAATTATTTTGCACACACTGTAGGAGCACTGCTACTCGATTTAAAAAAAAAACCCACTTAAATCGAAAAAAAAATCAAAAACCAACAGAAATAATAATTGCTGAAATAATATTTGGAGATATTATATAAAATATAATTTTTATTATAATAATAATTGTTTTTACATCCATTTGTAATAACTTAATTAACTTCTCTTTATTTTCCCGTATGCGAATTATTTACCACTATAGAATTCTTAAATTATAAGTGTGCTCGCCACCCAACACTGGTATTTGCGGCTGTAATAGATTCGCCGCAACTTATTGTTATACCCGCGCACTTGTGTACAAGGGTATTCTAATTTTGTTCACATAACGGTTGCTTGTAACAGCATAACGGAATCAAGATAGATATAGACATATATATACCAAAATGCTCAGAATGAAAAGATTTAGCGATGTCTGTCTGTCCGTTCGTCCGTCCGACGGTGCAGACGATAACTTGAGTAAAAAATGAGATTTCTCAATGAAACTTGGTAGGTAGATTGTCTTTGACCCAAAGCAGGTTGGTATTGAAAATGGGGAAAATCGGACAGTAACCACGCCCACTTCCCATAAAACGGCAATTGTCGAAAAGGCAGAAATTGCTATATTTCAGTAGCTATAGAAGCTAATATGCTCAAATTTCGTACGTATTGTTGTATTCGAGCAGGAAATCCGACTGTATCAAAATTTTATAGAGGGGGCGTGGCACTGCCCACTTATGAGTTCGTATGTATATATCTGGAACCACACACCCGATTTTGTTCAAATTTGGTACACGTATTACATTATGCCTATTTAAGCGATATTTATCAAAAACTTGCCATAACCACGCCCACCTGTCATATAACGGTATTTTTCGAAAACACTAAAAATCAGATATTTCAATAAATGTTGAAGGGAAATATCTTGAGTTTAGTATGTGGTGTTGTATTGGAGCCAGAAATCTGACTATATGAGATCATATGTATATGTCTGGGACTACTTTATCGATTTCGTCTAAACTTGGCACACATGTTAGATTATATATAGTTAATTTAAAAATTTAGCTGAAAGCGTGCGCCGAGTATATAAAGTTCGATCGAACTTAGCCACTTCTTTACTTGTTTTATTTGTTTTTATCGCGATTCGTTTTATTCACGTTGGTCTTAATAATTTATTTTATGTACAAAATATTAATTATGCGATCGCAATATCGCTTTAAAATTCACTTGAATTAACTTTACTTTATCGGATATATTGCGCAAAAGTGATTCTGTGTAAATGAATTAAATTAATCTTAATGTGCAAATTCTTTGAATATTGGAACAGTTCGAGTACCGCGTACGTGCGTTGTTGTTGATATGAGAATATTTCTGCAATTCTATACTTGCAGAATGAATTGAAATAAGAAAAAATGCTCAATTTGAATTTAATTTCCACTTGGTGGTAAAAAAAATATATATATATTTCTAATTAAATTAAAGAATCACTTTAAGAAAATTGAAAGGTATTACTCACTTTTTGTGCCAGTGAAATGGCGGAACAACTAAAAATTTCACTTTGTAAAAAAAACTTGTATGTATGTAGATTGTGTTCCAAATCCTGTTGTATGTTAATATGATGTGCAAATGTCCAGAATTATATGGTGTGGCGTATTGTTGATGTGGAAGTGCTCGATGTTTAGCTGTTGAATTATGGAAATGGTTGTAGTGTTTGTTGAGACTCAACTTCTGATGGTTCGCTTTATTAACGGCGACGAAGGACCATGGACACAAGCTGACGCAAATGTATTTGTCTCGTGGTCAGTTGTGTTGTAAAGGCTTTTAGGGGTATTCACAACTTTTTTAATGTTATCATGATAATTCTTATATTATTAGTTTTATTTTCTTTAAAAAACCAAATAAATTTAGTTGAAATACATATACCGATAATATATGGACTACCACTTGTATTTTCGCTGGTAGTACGAAACATTTTTGATAATGAAAAGGAATATAGAGGAAGAGTTCACAAAATGAATATAAAATAATTGTTTAAGTTATTGTAAGAAGTTCCTGCTGAAGTTGAAAAATTTTTTTTATTGGGGTTTTCCTATGCAGCTGATCGTCGTTAGTTTTAAATTTTATATACATACATATTTAACGCACAATTTTTTTATGGCCCATAACGTTAACGACTTCTAAATCAACACTTCCTTATTCGGATTTGAAAATACATGTTAAATTTGGTTTGAGCAAGGCAGATTTATCAGGTAACCTCGGTAAAGTTTGTAATTTGATTTTAACCATTTATGATAATTGTCAATCTTTGTTTCCATTCGATAAAAACAAAAATATTTATTTACATTTGGTTTGTTGTTTTTAGTGAAAAGATATTTTGTGCAAGTTGCTAATGAATTGAATGAAAATGTTATATATTTGTGTTATGTATGTGTTTTGTGCCCAATTAGAACAGCGTTGGAAAAGTGCGTTACGACGGCTCGTAAAAGGTAGAGTTTCATTCTTAAAAGTGCCACAAGAGCCACGCAACAGCCGAATGACTGTTAGCAAGAGAGCTTGTGGACTATTTCGCGTGCTGGGTCAAGCCACATCAAGTGTGCACAATCAATTTTCACCAAATTTTAGATTTGCGGAAAAAGTACTTTTTCGTAAAGGTGCCATGACACTTATGTCACCCTGTGAATATTTAGTGAAAATTGCTTTATTTGTTTAAGCTATCGCCTAATAAAATTTTGAGCACAATAAAATAGAAAAATTAATAACTTGTGAAAGAAAAAAGATATTCCCATGAAATTTTAAACACGCACAGAAAAACGTATGTGGTCATTTTCTCTTCCAAATTGTTTAAAAAAATTACTTTTGCAATAATTTTTAAAAAACAAATGGAAATTTGTATGTGCTTTTCACGATGTAATTCAATAATTATCAAATCAAATTATCCGAAAAACACTCACCTTCAGAATCTGTCGTGCCTTGCACGCATCAGATGCGCACCGACTGGCTCGGGACGTCAACCAAGCACAATGCAAATTACAAAAAATCAATATCTTTCGAAAGGTAAAAGCTGACAAAAATTTGCGATAGTTTAGTTATAGTTATTTTCTGTATGCCTCCTGTGATAGAGGTTTTATCGTAGTCTGTTTGTTTGTTGTATAAAGTCGGCGTATTTATGTTGTTGACGATGGTATGATGTGTTATAGATGTTGATGCCTATAGCTGTAGGCTTTCTCTAAATCTCGTAATTAAGTTTTTGGGCGATCTTTTTTTCTATCTTCGCAGTTAGATCCTGGTAATTTATTGTTCCCTTCTCTTCCTTTTCCATTTCCATCGCAAACGTTATACATCCTTGTTCAGATAATCCAGTATCGGCTTTTCATTGTCCTTGGTGATCACGCCTAACTCGGATTTTAGTTCTATCATGTATTTTTCTTGCAGTTCCTGCATAGATCCCTCCTTGAGAATGGCCAAGGCTTTGTTACCAATTCCGAGCCCGTTCGTTTGTCGATATTTTTATACCCGCGCACTTGTGTACAAGGGTATTATAACTTTGTTTGCATAACGGTTGCTTGTAACAGCATAACGGAATCAAGATAGATATAGACATGTATGTATATACCAAAATGCTCAGAATGAAAAGAGAAGTCGATTTAGCGATGTCTGTCTGTCCGTCCGTCCGTCCGTCCGACGGTGCAGACGATAACTTGAGTAAAAATTGAGATATCTCAATGAAACTCGGTATGTAGATTGTCCTTGACCCAGAGCAGGTAAGTATTTAAAATCGGACAATAACTACGCCCACCTCCCGTATAACGGCAATTGTCGAAAATCCAAAAATTGTTATATTTTAGTAGCTATGGAAGCTTATTAGCTCAAATTTGGTATGTAGTGTTGTATTCGAGCAGGATATCCGACTGTATAAAAATTTTGTACAGGGGGCGTGGCACCGCCCACTTTTGAGATCATATGTATATGTCTGGAAGCACTCTATCGATTTCGTCTGAACTTGGCACACATGTTAGATTGTACCTAGTTAGGTGAGATTATGAAAATGCTTAAAATCGGACGAAAATTTCACCCGTCTCCCATATAACGGTAATTTCCCAAAACTATGAAAATTGGAATTAGGTGTAGAAATCCATTTAAACGAACTTTAAAGTTCATATGTACATATATCTCTGGAAATCCTTTATCGATTTTGCCCAAGTTTAGTACAGATATTTTATTATATCTAAATAAGCAGTACTATTCATCACTAAAATTGGACCAGACTTAAGTTTTTGAAACCCGTAAAAATCGGATACTTCTGTAACTTGTAATGCGCTCATATTTGGTATGTGGTTTTGTATTAAATCAAGAAATCCGATTATATAAAAATTTTCAAAAAAGAGGATTACATATTGTTCGGTTTTGCCCGAACTTAGTCTCTGCTTTATTAATTAAAAAATTTTGCTGAAAGCGTGCGCCGGGTATATAAAGTTCGATCGAACTTAGCCACTTCTTTACTTGTTTGTTGTTGAACTTAAAATAATTTTGTCGTTGTGGAATTCTTAAAGTGTTGATTATTGGGGATATTTTTATCTGGTTCTTTGTTTTCTCAAGAAACGTTTTTCGTATCATATCTATTGTTTCTGTTTTTGGGATCAACAGGTACAAATCCTTGCTATCAAATGATACAAGTTTGCTGTGATTTGTAATTTCTACGATCGTCAGTTTGTGGATTCGTTTTGTCGTTTTTGCTATAGTATTCTCGTTGCACACCTTTCAACAGCATTTTCAGATGCTTGCCTAGTCAATAAGCAGGAGCCGACTTAAAGTTATTTATAAGCCTCATTGGAGTGTCCGGTTAGTGAACATTTGGTAGTGCTATCAGTGGCAGTGCCGCCGAATTTGGTAAATAAATGCGCTGGTTATGCATACTTCGCATAACTTTTGAAGTGTCAAATAAAATCTGTCCAATGCATTTCACCTGTATCCAAGGCGAATTCAACAAGATGGTGGTGAGCGTATATAAGTAAAACGCGCCCATATATTTTGTTTTTGCTTTACTGGAAGGTCTAATACGAGTATAAAATAAGAAATCACAAAATGAGTACAAAATAATTTTTTAAGTTATTGTAAAAAGTTCCTGCCGAAGTTGAAATAAAGTTTTATTTATTGGGGGTTTTCTCTGCAGCCGGCCGTCGTCGGTTTTCAGTTTAATATATGTCCATGCATATTTAACGCACAATTTTTTTAACGACTTCTAAATGACCACGTCCTTATTCGGATTTGAAAATACATGTTAAATTGGGTTTGAGCAAGGCAGATTTATCAGGTAAGCTCGGTAAAGTTTGTTATTTGATTTTAACCAAACTTTGTTTCCATTCGATAAAAACAAAAATATTTATTTACATTTGATTTATGGTTTTTAGTGAAAAGATATTTTGTGCAGTTTGCTCATGAAATGAATGATTATGTTGTATATTTGTGTTATGTATTTTGTGTCCAATTTGAACAGCGTTGGAAAAGTGCGTTATCTGCACAAGACGGCTCTTTCTTAGAAGTGCCGTAAGAGCCAGGATGAATGAATGTTACCAAGATAGTTTGTGGACTATTTCGCGTGCTAGGTCAAGCCACGTCAAGTGTGCACAAGAAATTTTCACCAAATTTTAGATTTGCGAAAAAAGTACTTTTTCGTAAAGGTGCCATGACACTTACGTCACCCTGTGAATATTTAGCGAAAATTGCTTTATATGTTTTAGTTATAGCCTAATAAACTTTTGAGCACAATAAAATATAAAGAAATTAATTACTTTGCAATAATGTTTAAAAAACATTTGGAAATATGTATGTGTTCTTCACGATGTAATTAAATAATTATCATATCAAATTATCCGGAAAACACCCATCTTCAGAATCTGTCGTGCCTTGCACGCATCAGATAAAAAATTCATTATCTTTTGAAAGGTAAACACAATATGTATCAAACTGAGTAGACGTGTTTTTTGGTGCGCTGAAGTTATTGTTTATTTATTTTGAGTTTTCGGCAATTTTTTTGAGTAATAATTATATAATAACGTGTCTCATTGAACTTTCTCTACATTTTATACTCAAAAGTTCTGTTACCTTGATTTTGCATGTCAAAATTTAAATTTAAATTTAATCGTAAACAAAAATTTGCAAATATGACAACATGAGCCAAAGTTGTACGCCAAGCTGTACTTACTCCACAAAACAACTCTCTCGGTAAAGCAGAGAAAAAAATTAGCTCACCACCTTCTTATTGGATTGAGCGGATTGAGGAGCAATTGGAATTGCAGAGAAAGAGCATTGTCGAAGAGATAGATGAACGAGTGAAAGCGTCTGAAGAGCGCGTGATGCAACGATTTGGCGAGCTGACTGCTGAGTTGGCGAATGTTAGAAAGGCAATGAAACAATGTTAGAAGCAAAGTGAACAATTACATAAGGAAATTGTGCTGCTTAAATCGAAGCTAAATGAATGCCACAACCAAGGCGTCTCCACCGATCTTATTATCAATGGTCTCCCTTACATGGATGGCGAGAACATTGAAGAGACTTTTGGCAGCCTATGTCAGACTCTACAGCTCTCGAGTGCGAAATCAGAATAACGTCGCTGCTTCTGTGATTCTCAAGTTAGCATCTTCTGTTGATCGCTCTGTCCTTTTTAATTCGTTAGCTAGTTTTTGCAAAGAAAAAGGCCGGCCACTATCGCTTCGTGATGTTGGACTCAACTCTAATGGAAAAATAGTATTTTGAAAATACACATACATGAGTGCCTTACGAAATATAATCGGGAGCTAAAGCGTCGCAATGCAGCTTAGAAGAGAAAGAAAACTTGTGTCTGCTTTCTCAATTCGAGAGTATGTGTATGTTCGCGTCCGATCTAAATGCAAAGCAGTGAAGGTACTCAACATTGAAAACATTAACGCTGTTGGCAAATGGGATGCCGTTATAACCCGGCAGGTACACATTCAACTAATCGCGTGCGATTCCTAATTTTTTCACTAATATACTCACACATTTAGTGTACCAACAGCTCAAATGTGTGAGTGTATTAGTGATAAATCGTGAAACGCAAGCGATTAGTTGAATGTGTACCCTGTGCCTGGTAAAGAGATAAAAGAAATTTGCAGAAACTTCATTCTTTGTAGTTTCGTCAGCAAATTTAGTTTACAAGTGTGATTCGAAGTGAAAGGACGTTTCTGTTAATTTTGTGAAATAAAAAAATAAAATAAAAGTGAAATAACAGATGGTGAATGGCTTACTCCACGACAACTAAGCGCACTTTCGTACGAAGAACAGCAAGCATATATTCGTCAAACGCTTGAAGAGAGCCAAGAAGAAATAAGTGACCACGATTCAATAGTTGGTGACGAGGCTTTAGATGAATGTGTAGGTGATATTGGTGGTGATGACTCAGACTTTGAAGAGCCCACGTTACCAGAATATGACCCAGAGTACGACAGGGATTCTGATGAAGAACTTGAAGATGCACCAGTTGAAACGGGGGAATATTTTACTGCCACAGATGGTAATGTTTGGTCTTCGATACAACCACAACCTGTAAGATTCCGTACGCACAACATTCTAAGAAACACAACATTCAGAAACGTTCAAATTGATAATGTCAGACGAAATATGTGACATAATTATTCGTGAATCAAATCAAAAGGCAAGGCAATTCTTTGATGATGACAATGCAAAACATCCAAAAATAGAACCGAGATCATGGATTCCCATAACAGAAAGTGAATTACGTGGTTACGTGCATACGAAAGGTTTGTGGAATACTAAATCACATCCATTATATCGTGCTGCAATGAGTGAACGACGACTTTGGGAAATTAGCCGCTTCATTCGTTTTGATAATGGAAACACACGCCAGCAACGCAAACAAACTGACAAAGCAGCAGCAATATCTTTGATGCTGAACAGCTGTCTTCGTAGGTATTACGTGGCAGGTGCCAACGTCACCGTAGATGAACAATTGTATGCTTATCGTGGTGGAACTGGCTTCACGCAATACATAACATCAAAACTTGCCAAATATGGGATAAAAGTGTGGTGAGTGTGCGACTTCATTTTGTCCTATCCATTGCAGGTACTATCAATATTGTTGAAAATTGTTGAAAGTATAAATAACTAAATTTAATTTAATTTTTCAATGCAGGGACAAATCTATACAGGAATGGCACCGTCTGGTGATCGTAAAATAAACGTTGGTAAAAGAATAGTCAAAGATTTATGTATCAACCTTTTTGGTGGAAGTGGAAGAAATATTGTATGTGACAACTTTTTCACTAGCTACAACTTCGCAAAATCTTTGATGATAGACAATAATTTATCTATATTGGCGTACATTCGTGCCAGCAGCATTTGCCAACCCCAAACGACGTGAGGCTGAATCGTCAATGTTTGGGTTCTATAATCACGTTATGATGTGCTCGTACGTGCCCAAGAAAAACAAGGCAGTTGTAATATTGTCCACTTCTCATTATACATCAGAAACGGCCGGTCCTAAGAAGAAGCCATTGCTTATATTGGACTACAACAAAATCAAAGGTGGAGTTTATGACATGGACATGTGCTTGTCCGAATATAGTACCAAGCGGCGCACAAATAGATGGCCTTTGGCTTTCTTTTATAACATTGTGGACGTTGCTGCGTTTGCTGTATTCATAATATATAGGGTGTTTTTTTTACGGGTTTGTTTTTCGAATAGAGATAAAACTGGCGTTTTGTGGTCAAATCTGGCAACTCTAATGTCATTTATGTTCAGTTTGGTTTGCCATTTCATCATGAACAGGTTGACAAAAGAACAACGCTTGCAAATCGTGCAAATTTATTTCGAAAATAATGGTTCAGTTCGCGAAGTTTACCGTGAGCTCCGTCCATTTTATGGTCGACATAATCGTCCATCAGAGCAATTAATTCGGTTAACCATGGATCGTTTTCGCACTACGTTTACTCTATGTGATAATACGCATCCGCAGAGACGTCGAACAGTGCGCACCGAAGAAACAATTGCTGCTGTAGAGCAAAGTGTTGAAGAGGACCCGAATGAATCGATTCGCCACCGTGCACAGCAATTGGAGCTTTGTCCATCAACTTTATGGAAGATTTTGCGCAAAGATCTTGGCTTGCGACCTTACAAGATCCAGCTTGTGCAAGAATTAAAGCCGCGAGACCATGCAATGCGTCGTGATTTTGGTGTATGGGCCGAAAATGAGATTGATCTCGATGCTGATTTTCATCGCAAAATTTTGTTTAGTGATGAGGCTCATTTTTGGTTGAATGGCTACGTCAACAAGCAAAATTGCCGCATTTGGAGTGAAGAGAATCCACATGAGACCAAAAACTGACTGTTTGGTGTGCTCTATGGGCTGGTGGAGTCATTGGGCCATACTTCTTCCGCAATAATGCTGGAGAGGCAGTTACCGTTAATGGAGACCGGTATAGAGCCATGATAACCGACTATTTTGTTCCCGAATTGGATGGCATGAATGTGGATGAGTTGTGGTTCCAACAAGACGGCGCTACATGCCACACAGCGCACGTCACAATCGATTTATTGAAGGAAACATTCGCTGAGCGCATAATTTCGCGGAATGGACCTGTCAATTGGCCACCAAGATCGTGTGATTTGACACCATTGGATTATTTTCTTTGGGGATATGTGAAGTCGCTCGTCTACACCAGCAAACCAGAAACGTTAGGGGAATTGGAAGCCAACATTCGTGGCGTTATTGCCGACATACGGCCCCATATGCTCGAAAAAGTGGTTGAAAATTGGACTTGTAGAATTGGATTTATTCGAGCCAGCCGCGGCGCCACATGCCCAAAATCATATTTAAACAATAATGGCATAAAATTATCCTTCCAATAAAGCCAAATTGATGGACCTTAAAACGATTTTCTTGTGTTTTATTTCAATTCGAAGTTCTATACCCCTGAAAAAAACACCCGTTACATTGACAACAACACTCACCTCAAGTCATATACAAGCCGCCGTAGGATGTTTCTTCATCAGCTAAGTGAGCAACTATGCAAGCCAGAAATAGAGAGAAGGGCGAATAACAGCAGAATATCCAGAGTTTTTTCAACGCGCAACGCCATCGAAGCCATGATAGGTAGGCCCATCCGAGTTGTGGATGCTGGAGCACATGAAGCGAAGGAGCGTGATAGTACGGGACGCCTAAAAGTAAAGGGGAATTGCTACATCTGCTCCAAACGACGCCCTACTCGTAAAGCATGCACAAAAATAAACTATACTTTTCAATTACATTATCATATTTGCATGCGTTTTACTATACATATGGTATGGTATACCCAGGTATGTATGCTGTTGACGTAAGGGTGCAACTATGTAAATGGGCTTTATATACCAAACGGATGATCCAATCCTAACCAAAACTTGGAATATTGCGTAAAACAGTTTTCGCTAAGATATCCCGATTTCAAGTCGATCCGATTATCCAGTTCAGAGCTACAGCGTTTTGAAAACGCAAAACATACCCAGGTATGTTGCCGTTGACATAAGGGTTAAGTATAGTTGTTATGTTTACCATTGGTTTAAATTATGTGTGCTCATTTTTGTACTCTTGTTCTATCATCTGTCTTTCTATATCTTGTTTTCCTTTTGTTATTGCCCTGCTCCCATACATACTGTACATGCTTGATATTGGTTGCGTCTGTTTTGGTTCAGTATTGCGAATATAGGTCCGTTCGATAAGTCAGACAATCGCGTAAGTGAAAATAAAAAAGCTTTTATTGACATTCTATGTAAACAAAATAATCATTTTAATGTTGTACACTTTAATGCATGTAGCCTAAGGCATGAAAAACTTGATTTTGCTAGATATGTGTGTGATGACTCTGCAGTGGATGTAATTTGCGTTTCCGAGACCTGGTTTCACAGCGATCTTCCTGATTTCAACCTTTCTTTAACTGGATACAATTTACTGCGAAATGATCGCAAGCATAGAGAAGGGGGAGGAGTTGCCGTGTACTGTAAAAAGAATCACAAATTCAGACTGCTAACAAAATCAAGTAACTTTGAAACTGAATACATGTTTACTGAAGTATCTGACGGCGAAAACAAAATTTTTTACTCATGTCTTTATAATCCAAAAAAATGTTGTCCTTGATTCTTTTTTTGATGATCTTAATAAGTATGTGTTTGATTATAAGCGGTTTTTAATATGTGGTGATTTCAATGTAAACTTACTAACAAAAGACCCATGTAGTGACAAATGAATGGACCAACTGGCAACAGCAGGACTTTGTGTTGTTCATAGATCTTAACTAATGAGATATGCAAATAATTCTCCACCCAGTCTTCTTGACTTCTTTATAACGTGTGACCCTCAGCATATCCTTAAATTTGATCAAGTTGACTTTATTTCCTACCATGATCTAATATTTTGTACTCTTGATGTTGTATTGAATCGTCCGTCCCGCGCAAGTTCTTTTTTCTTTCGTGATTTTAAATCGTTGAATGTAAATTCTTTGTATTCAGACTCGTGTAATGTAAATTGGAATAAATGTTGGTTTCTTGACACTGTTGATAGAAAGCTTGACTTCCTAAATGAAAACCTAACCATGTTATTTAATGTGCATGTCCCTCTTCGTTCTGTTAATGTTATAAATAATTCAGTGTACCAAACACTTCCAAAGTTCGTTCGGCCATTAAAAAGTGAAATAAGTATTATGCCAAGTGGCGAAAAAATTTAACGGATATCTCTTGGCGTCGTTATAAAGAAATACGCAATGAAACTACTGTTGTAATTAGGCAAGCTAAGCGTTGGTATGGCTACTCAAGGCTAGGTCCCTCACTCACATCTAAGGAGCTATGGCGCAACCTAAAAAATTTTAAAATACATGGCAAAGAAAAGTCTGTGTGTGATATAGACCTTGATGAGCTTAACGACTATTTCGTAAATGTCAATAATAAAAACAAATGAATCGGTCTACCAAAGGAATTCTCAACTTCCGCCAATCTTAACGAAGAGTTTCAGTTTATGGCAGTTAGAGAAGTTGACGTTCTGAAGGCACTGTCGAACATAAGGTCTAATGATACAGGGGAGGATGGAGTCTCACTAAAATTTGCCAAAATTGTAATGGAATTTATAATAGGCCCCTTAACCCACATTATTAACCATAGCCTTACAAGCTCGTGTTTCCCACCAGTTTGGAAAAAAGATCTCATACTGCCAATAGCAAAGAAAGTGGGCGCTAGTTGTGCTGGTGACTATAGGCCAATAAGCATATTGCCTGCCTTTTCCAAGGCCTGCGAAAGCTTGATGGCTTCGCAAATTTCTGCATTTGTACATAACAATAATCTTCTTTCGTCACAACAATCTGGCTTTAGACAAAAGCATAGCTGTTCGACAGCTATGGTTAAAATACTGGACGATTTTAGATCTAACTTTGACAGTGATGACTTGACTCTTCTTTGCTTACTTGACTTTTCGAAAGCGTTTGACACAGTGGATCATAATTTACTGTGTCTTAAGCTGAAACATTACTTTGGTTTCAGTGATAATTCAGTAAAACTTATGGCCAGCTACCTTGTAGGCAGAACCCAGAAGGTCAAGTCAATAAATTCGATATCTCAGCCTATATCTGTATATACTGGTGTACCGCAGGGATCTGTCCTTGGTCCGCTTTTATTTAGTCTTTTTGTCAATGATGTTTTTTTCTGTGTGTCAGTATGTGAATGTTCATACGTATGCTGATGATATACAATTGTACTTGCCCAGTCGTATTGGTTTAATAGAGGATTTATGTTTCAAAATAAATAGTGACTTGTCTGCTAAATCTCTCTGGGCTAGTGAAAATGCTTTGTGTCTAATTGCGTCAAAGTCATACGTCTTGCCTTTATGTAACAGTGTTTTATATGTAGATAATATTCCAAAGTTGTGGATAGGCGCCAGCTCCCTCAGTTTTACAGATAAGGAAAACAATTTAGGTTTTATACTTAATTCAAAACTTTCGAGTACGGACCATATCAACAGGGTTGTGGGTAATGTATATGCTATACATCGCAAACTTATGGTCTCAGCTGCATTTACGCCAATTGAAACCCAATTATAACGTTTAAGCTGAATAAAAGCAATTATCCGCTAACACCAAATCATTGTTCCTTTTCGCAAGAAATTGCATATTTATGTCCAAACTCTCTATATGGAAGACGCCAACTTATCTATTTGAAAAGGTGATACCAGTAAGGTCGCGGAGACACCACGGACTTATTGTTCCAAAGTTTAAATACTTAACATCATTAAGGCTAGAATCTGGAATGCGATACCTCAAACCGTCAGGGCTGGACTAAGAAGATTCAACTACAAGACACACATGTATGACTATTTTAAATCTGTCTGATTACATTGAAGCAGGACATTAATCTAAAACTTAACTGTTTTGTTAAACTATTCTATTTCATAATTTTATTGAGCTCAAGGCCAGTTTATGGAAGATTTGTTAGTGAAAAAACAACAACAGTTTTTAATGGTTGAAGTTATAGTACTATTTCGGAAATCACCACATTTCCTCATCAGACTTCTTTTTGATTATTAAATTAAATTATTTTTAATTTAATTTTCATAACCACTTCTCTCAGGCTTTGAACCCGGGACCTCGGAGTTGCAGAGCCAATACGCTACCTATTGTGCTACGCTAGCCGAGTTGGCTGTTGTGTTTATTTCATCTTCCTTAAACAAACCAACTACAAACAAGAGCAACTGATCTGCCGCTATTTAACTTGTTTGTGTGGTTGTTGTTTGTGTTTTTATTTTGCAAATTCTGTTTTTATTTTACATAATATGCATTTCTAAGGCGTGCTCATCCTTGTCTATAAATGTTTGTTCATTTTTCTGTTGGCCTAGTAAATGTTAATATTTTATAATTTTATTGAGCTCAAGGCCAGTTTATGGAAGATTTGTTAGTGAAAAAACAACAACAGTTTTTAATGGTTGAAGTTATAGTACATTTTCTTCTCTTTCCTGTTTTTCATTCACATTAATCTTTCAGGTTTATTTTTTTAAAGCAATAATATGAAACGTTAAACAATTGGTCGTATGCGGGCTTGTATGTGTAAATTGTGTGTATGCATATATGCTTATGTATGTATGTATGTATTACATCCGCTTGCTGCTGATCGGCCCACGTACATATGTGGGCAAGGAACAAGTGTGGACTGGAACGGGTGTAGAAGAGTACCGGAGCGCCGAACACATGCGTTAGGAATTGTTTTTATATTTTTGTACCAAATTGCGATTGACGTGTGCGCAGTTGTCTGTGTCCGCTTTGTAGTTAATTCTGTTGTCATTAGGGGTGTTCACTATATGCAGCATTTCCAAAATACATATTTTGTTGTAGTTTCTCTCTTCCTCTAAAATGGCAACATTTTCCAAGTCTGGATGGTGTCCGGTATTTATGCAATGCGCTGATAAGGCCGTCTTATTGTCCTTATGTTGGTTCCTCAATTTAATATTTGATTTATGCGCGGAAATCCTTGTCTTGAGTTTTGTTTTGGTTGTCCCTACATATACCTTATTGCATAAGTGGGACCCGTCTCCATTACATAATATTTTATATACCAAGTCAGATTTCTTCTGATCAGGAATTTTGTCCTTAGTGTTGCTGTAAACTTTTCCAAGATTGTTGTTGTATGTAAATGCTATTTGTATATTGTTTTTACCATAAAGGTTGGAGTTCCTAATCCTCTTCGATATACCCGGAACATAAGTCCATGATTTGTATGTCTTTTTGTCACTGTTGTCTGTATCTCTCACAGACCTAGCTTTGTATTTTCGCAAAAGGGTTTTAATAATTTTTGCCGGAAACTCGTTTTGTTCCAGGATTCTTCTAATTATAATATAATATAATTTTGGCACGTAC
Organism: Philophylla caesio; assembly: GCA_963971545.1. Classification (NCBI taxonomy): domain Eukaryota; kingdom Metazoa; phylum Arthropoda; class Insecta; order Diptera; family Tephritidae; genus Philophylla; species Philophylla caesio. Next base: position 68,464,420 of record OZ020604.1, on the reverse strand, counting down.
ACTATATAGCTCAGTTTTTGGCCGAGCTTCTCCTACCATTTGTGGTGTGCGCCTTTTATATTATACCACAAATGGAGGGACCTACAGTTTTGTGCCGACTCCGAACGGCAGATGTATTTTATGAGTAGCTTTTTCATGGCGGAGGTTTGCCATATATGTAATAATAATAATAATTTTGGCGCGTACACTATATAGCTCAGTGCTTGGCCGAATGGAGGGACCAACAATTTTGTGCCAACTCCGAATGGCAGATGTATTTAATGAGAAGCTTTTTCATGGCAGAAATACCCTCGGAGGTTTGCCATTGCCTTCCGAGGGGTGACCGCTATTAGAAAAAAACTTTTTCTATGAATAAAATTTTGCTTGCCCTGACTGAGATTCGAACCTCGAACTCATCGGCATATCGAGTTATAGCACGCACCGGTACCAACTCGACCACAGCCGTCACGACCAGGGTCACGCTTTAGAATTCTATAATTTGAAATATTGTTGACGATTAGCTGTATTTTATGGTCATAATCAGACTTCTCCATTATAACAGTGACATTTCCTTTATCCGCATTTCAAACTAAAAGGTTTTTGTTTTCCTTAAGGAATGTTTTCGTGGACTTTAACGTATTGTGAATAAACCTATCTCTCATTGTCATAGTCGTCTTATTAAGGTGGTCATGAATTAGTGTCGCTAAGTGATTTCTTTCATTTTCTTGTTTCTCTTTTTCTTTGATAGTTTGGATACAATTTTCACCATCTGCTATAAATTGGAAGAGTGGGATGTGGTAATGCGTATTTTGGTCCTAGCGAGGAGCCACTGAATATCGTTAGGCATTTGCGTGTTTGAAGTATTGCAAAACCATTTTGGTACCCCCTTTATATTTAAAAGTTTTTTGTTTCTATCTCTTATATAAGTAGATCATGTTTAATTTTAATTAATAGGCTCAGAAGTTTCCTTTGTACGTTGAAATGGAGTTTTTGATTTTTGTTGGTAGTCTTATATTATTGGTGTTGTTGTAGATTATGTAGGGTATATTTTTGGTGGCATTTTCGATGAAATTGGGAATGAAACCGCTTCTCCTGCATCTCTCCGATTCTGACAACTTTGTGATGTGCTGTGTTGTGCGTTGGTAATGTTTGATACGTTTGTTGGTGTATATGTCATAATTATTTTTGATGTTTTTGTAGACGTTTAACACGTAACCGTCTTTCCGGTGTGTACATGTTTGTGTATTACGATGATCGGCCTTTGAATTTAAATTGTTTAAACAATTTTTATTTTTTAAGCTAGAAGCCCCCAAATTAAATAAACTTCGATGTTTGTTTATTTTTGTATTTGACTGTCGATATTTCGACCTCAATTTAAGATCATCATCAGGACTATAATTATTTGTGAAAACATATACCAAACAAATATTTAAAATTAGATTATTAACAAGCATAAAAATACAACACGACTTACACTCTTGTTTGTTCCTGTTCGACTGATAAGGAGTGCATAATTAAAGCTTAAACTAGCGAATATGAGAAAACGAAAAAATATAAACAAAAAGGAGGTAAACAAATTAAAATCCCGTAATGGTAAACAAAAAACATACAAAAAACAATAATATGAAACGTTAAACGTATGCGGGCGTGTATGTATAAATTGTGTATATGCATATGTGTTTTTTTTTTTTTTTTTTTTTTTGTTTTACGAGGAGTAAGCATCGAAAGCCTTCACCCCGTCAGTGTGGGACTTTAACCTGCACTAAACCTCCTACTGTCATGTACCGTTACCCTCCCGGTACTACCGTCAAGTATTTCGTCGGGAGGCAGTTTGAGCACTTAGCTCTAAGTCCGTTACCGTCTTGATGCAGTAGTCCGTGGAAGTTGCATCTACTTGGCACCACCTCTGTTGGTCTAACTAGCCAACCAGTGTCGGGTTCGTCGTCCCCGCCCACTTATGTAATGTCCGCCTAATTGCGTTTATATGCCTGACATCTGACACTACTTAAATGTTCTAAGTTAATTGTATTATCTATATAATTCGAAGTTAAACCTCATTGAGGCTGGCGGAATGGACGGGAATCCGAGCAGCCAATTTCACAGGTTAGTTGATTTCCGCCTACTCAGCATTGCTGACACTATAAAGAGCGCTTCTTGCCCGGCTATGACCTCTGCAGACAAAACGAGAATGATGTACAAGTTCCCTTGCTGCGCAGGCTCAGCGAGTAGCATGACCGAGGTGGTCCAGCAAACGAATACCAGGAGCCGCAATAAACTGGAGCTGAAGAGCGTTTGGTTCCAGCCTCATAAAATCCTCACTTTGGCGCTTAAGATTACCTACTCAAACGTAGATCTTGTATCCAGTCATATTTGTCGGAACGGACGAGATTCCGAGCAACATCTAGCGGAACTAAGCTTTGTGTGGGTGGTCCAACGAACGAGATCCAGATCCGCATCGTGTTTGCTGGAGGAAAGCGTTCGGTTCCAACCCGCGTTTTCTTCTCACTTTACCTTACCGTCCACAACCTGAAGAAACCGTTGGAACGAACTTGGTTCCAAGCGGCACCCATTATGTTGTATGCTGTGCAGCCGTAGATCCTGGTGGGCAATTTCTACGGCAGCATCCGTTCAGCAGGTTGATGAACTCGGATGTAGTGTTGCTGGTCATTCCCAGAGCATGGCTTCAATCGTAACTGTCGGAGCGGGCGAGGTTCCGAGCTATATCTAACGGGGCTAAACTTTGTTTGGATGGTCCGGCGAACGAGATCCCGATCCGTCCTGATTGCAGGGGAGGAAAGCGTTCGGTTCCAACCCGTGTATTATTCACACTTTGACGATGTAAATTACTTAAAATCTCCCTAGCGATCGTTTCTGTCGGAACGGACGTGGTTCCGGGCAAAATCGAATGATGCAGTACGCTGTGTAAGTGGTAGAAATCTCACCGGCTTTTTCGGGACCACTCCGCGTACCTTAGCTTTTTGTGTATTTCTGCTATAGCGCCACTTATTGCTTCCCAATCTCGGATAGAGCTAAGCATTGTATCGATTATATTATCCGGACTAAGCGGATCTACAGATAGAGTACTTATGTTAATCGTAACTGCTGAATATCGTGGGCAAGAAAATAAGACGTGCCTCTCATCTTCGTCTACATTGCACGTTGGGCAGAGGGCGGAATCGTCCAGCCCGAAGCGGTTAAGGTATTTTCTGTAGCAGCCATGGCCAGTAAGGAATTGGGTTAGGTGAAAGTTGACTTCCCCGTGCTTTCGATTGACCCACTTCTAAATGTTGGGGATAAGGGTGTGTGTCCATCTTCCTTTTTCGGAGTTATCCCAGCGCTCCTGCCATTTTTCTAAGGATAACGCTTTTTTTTGGACAGCAATTACCTCTGCCTTGTCGAACTGCTTTCTTCGCTGAAATATTCTCTCTCTTTCTTCAGCCAGTATATCGAAGGGAGTCATACCCGCGACGTCCATTGCCACGTCATCCGAAGTTGTTTTATACGCACACGTCACTCGTAGAGCGCATAGCCTATACACAGTCTCGTAAGGCTTCCGGTAGGCTTTTACTTTCAATGACTTAGCCCAGACTGGCGCTGCATACAGCAAGGCTGAGCTGATTACTGTAGCTAAAATGGAACGTTTGCTGCTTCTAGGTCCGCCTATGTTTGGGAGCATTCTTGATAGAGCACCGTAAGTTTTTGACGCCTTATGTGTTACATAATCTGCGTGTGGTCCGAAACATAACCTATCGTCGATAATCACACCAAGGTACTTTAACTGGCGGGAGGATCGAATAGTGTGGCTATTTACTTTAAATACCGCCACCTCAGGTTTCTTCCTACTACTTATTAGAACAGCTTCTGTTTTTTCTGCTGCTAGAGATAAGCCTACGGTATCTAGCCATTTAGTGACCGTCACTATTGTGGCGTTCACTTTGACTTCGACATCTGATATTTGCTTACCTACTGCTACCAGTGCAATGTCATCAGCGAACCCGATTATGTCTACTCCGTCGGCTGTAGTTTTAGGAGTGCTGTTACCGCAGTAACGGTATACTTTTTAGTTCCAGCGTCGGTAGAATATTCCAAAACTCTATCTTCCAGGTAGCTTCTAATGATATTAAATACGTATGCCGGAAGCTGTAGTTTTAGGAGTGCTGTTAGGATGTGTTCCCAGTTTGCAGAGTTGAAGGCGTTTTTAATATCGAGTGTTACTGTGGCACAGTAAAGTTTATCGGCCCCTCTCCATCTTCTACCAGCAATAGCATTTGTGGCAATTGAGACTACTTCCTGTATTGCATCTATGGTCGACCTTCGCTTATGGAAGCCGTACTGACATGGTGATAATCCCATTTCGTCTTCAGTGAACCGTAACAATCGGTTATATATGACTTTCTCCAGAACCTTACCCAAGGTGTCGAGTAGGCAGATCGGTCGATAGGATGAAGGTAAACCCGGCGGTTTGCCTGGTTTCGGAAGAAGAACGAGCTTCTGTTTTTTCCACACCTGCGGAAACACTCTTTGCTGAAGACAGGACTCCATCACTCTGGCATACAACTGCGGGTCCTCCGCAATGGCCATTTTGAGAGCCTTATTCGGGATGTTATCAGGGCCAGTTGCTTTGCGGTCACCGATCACTTTGGCGATTTCCATCACTTCATCAGCAGTCACCCCGACAATTCCGCTAACGGAAGCGGGAGCGCGTGGTAGCCTCACCGTATCACGATAAGGAAACAGGGATTTAACAATTACGTCTAGCAACAGTGGGCAATTTTCCTGAGGCGCCTTAGAAATTCTTGACATTACAACCTTATAAGCGTTTCCCCAGGGGTTCTTGTCAGCTTCGTCGCAAAGAATCTTAAATGATGCTTTTTTGCTACTCCGAATTTCATCTTTCAATTTCTTTCTTAAACTTTTTAATCTTTCTCGTCTACATTCATGTCCTGGCATCGCTATTTGCCTCTGACTTCTTCTTCTTTCTCTAAGACAACTCGCTCTTAGCTCCCTGATGGTATCGTTCCACCAGTACACCTGTTTACGGGTTGTATTAAACATTTTACGTGAAATCGCTGCGTCGCATGCCATTGTGAGGTTGGAAACCAGCTCGCAGGCTCCCTTTACTGCTTCTTGTTCTGAAGACACCTTGTTGGATGCTTCTCTTAAGACAAGAGTAAACAGGTCCTTGTCAAGAGTTGCCGGGCGCCAAGAGCGGTGACGGTGTTTATTACCGTGACCGCTTTGGTCGGTGCGGTTGTCTCTAGAGATATCTAGCAGGATTGCTTGATGGTAGCTGTGAGTGTACTGCTCGCTGACCATCCACTTTGTGCATCCAGCCAGTGAGCCACTCGTTAATATTATGTCAATGATAGACTCTCTGTTATCTCTCCGGAATGTGCTGATATTTCCGCGATTCGCCAATACGAGGTCTAGAGGAGCGAAGGTTTCTAGCAGGGCTGCACCCCTTGGATTTGTTCTTCTGCTACCCCATTCTGTAGCCCAGGCTTTAAAGTCACCAGCAATTATTAAAGGATGTCGACCGGATGCTGTCTCAACTATTTTGTTCAGTAACTCCTGAAAGTCCTGCTGCGTCCAGCTTGGCGGTGCATAGCAACTGCAGATGTGGTAACCTTTGATAACCGCCCAAACAAAACCCTTACCTGTAAACTCAGGATGTGCACTTTGTATGGGGAAGTTTCCGCATGCCCATATTGCTGTTCCTTTGGCTGCATCGGCAACCCACCCATGAGCTGTGGGGATTTTGTATGGCTCTGATATAATAGCCACGTCCGTCTTCGTCTCTGCCACCGTTTGCTTCAGTAGGCCCTGAGCAGCTTGGCAATGATTTAAGTTTATTTGTAAAAGCTTCATTTTAGCATTTTGGCTATTGCTCGTTTGTATGACGGGCATCTGTTACCTCCCGAGACATGGTCAGACGGTTCTTCTTTTCCGTGCTGGCATAGCAGGCACTAAGGTGTATTTACGCAGTCCTTCGCTGCGTGCCCTGCGTCACCGCATCTTTTGCACAGCTCGGATCTATCGCAACTTGTACATTCGTTTGAAATGTGGCCAAACGACCAGCATCGGAAGCAGCGTGTTGGCTGCAACACCTTTCGTAAACGGCACACAACCCATCCTACTTTCAGCTTACCTTTCGACAGAAGGGTACTTGCGGTATTCGCAGGCACACTTAGCGTGGCGATTTGTGTGCTTTCATATGCCTTGCGAAGACTTTTCACTGTCGAGACATCTACATTTATGGACGCAAAATGCTCGTTAATTGCCTGCACAACGTCTTCTCTGGTAAATATTTCGTCCAGGTCTTTGCACTCAACGGTTATCTCGTGTGTGAGGGCTCTCACTTCAGCTTCGTCGTTCAGCACTTTTTTAACCAGGTCTTTGTTGTGGGACCTACCTGCCTCCCCCGTGGTATTAAGCTGTAGCAACATCTCTCCTTTTTATGTATTGCGGATACGGGTGACGAGATTTCCGAACTCGGATAAGCTAGGCTCAGATTTTATTTTCCGAGGTATATCGGCATAGGACGTTTCACCTTTCTTGGCAATTATAAAAGCGTCAGGTTTTCCTTTTGCAACTGATTTTGGGGTATCCCTTCGCACTATTTCCGAAAAGGTCGGAGTTTTATTTTTGCCCGTT